>NJPR01000119.1:0-500646 GCA_002946385.1 Rutstroemia sp. NJR-2017a WRK4 | reverse complement strand
GTAGGATTCTACTACGCTTTGGGCTACCCCATAGTTCTTTAAATTTATGGATATGATTAGGGGACCCAGGACGAGGATCAATTGTCATTTTCAAGCAAAAATATTGAAGGATGATTTAATTAATGATTTTTAAAAAATGAAGGTGGGAAAGCGATAAAATTTTGTTCCTCGCTTAGGGTGTGCGTCGTCACCTGGCCAGTGCTCTTACTAGCTATCCGACCAACTTCAAAACTTTGATATTCTCAAAGTCCAAATATCACTTAAACATTCAGATATATAATTTTATATCTGTACATAACGTTCAAATATTGCTTGAACAATCAGAAGTTGGTCGGGTAGTTAGTACACCCACTGGTGCCTCTTGAACATAAGGCGTGGTTTTGCTGTTGCTGCAGTATAGATATCAAACTCCACATCTATGGCTAGGTCCTTGGGTCAAGGACACAGTAACCATGAAGCTTAACGGCCACCTGGCCGGCCTTCGACATCGGCACTGTACATATAGATAGCGTTGTATACTTACTTACCTGCTTGTACACTCGTACCCAGGTCGGTAAAGTTACTGGCCACAGCATGAGTTCCAGAGAACATCGAACAATCTAATCTGATTAAGCATGCTAGATCCCATTCACACAACATATGTGACATCGAGCAAAATATTCCATGGCTTTCTCAGGTTGCTTGCTGACAGCATGTTAAGAAGATAAAAAGACCCAGACAGCCAAAAGTCAACAACTGTTTGCTTGTTTGTTGTGAGACTGCTCCGTACATCAGCCACTGTGGCGTTTGTCCTTGGTCAATCGCAAACGCCACACCACTCTGCATCGCTTAAACCACTTTAGGTAAGGCAACGAGGCTTTCGGGACATAGGTCATCGTTGCGGCTCGTGATCTCTAATTTCGACGGGAGGTTACAAATTGCTTGTACCTGTTAGGTCGTACTGCGTTGGCAGAACAAAGTTCCCTGAGTGTGGGATTGTGGTATAGTATCTTCTATATTAATCTTAACTTTGCTCCAATTGATTCCGATTACTCAGTCCCCTACCCTTGACAGGCCGGATATAACAATTGCATGTAAGTTTCCAGTCCTTTCATCGATTACCGTTAGCCCTACATCAAGTGCGCGTCGCAGTAACTTTAGTAAATTCGGCTCGGTGAGATTGTTTGCCTAACGCCCTTCCAGATTGACAAACTCATATCAGACGTCTTGTCGCAAGGCTGAATCGATATTTCACCGACACTTGACGATTTCGAAATATATCTTTGTCGAATCTTCAGTTCTTCCATGAGCTTTACGACGTAATGAGAAGAGGAAGGGTAGCTTCTCCCAGCTAAAAACCATGACCGCCGTTGCAGTTCAGCATGAGCACGGAGCTCCACGCCAACCATACAATCCTCATCGAACCGGCCAGTCTCCAAACTTGGTTTCGCCTTCAGCTCAGCAATCCCGACCCCAGACTCATACCTCATCTCCTGCGAATACATCACAACGTCTAGAAAACTCGGTAGCGACAAATGGTATGAATGGTGTAAATGGTGCATTCGGCGCAATGAATACTCGGCATACCGTGAGCAACGACCCAGTCCAGCCTATAAATGGAAACGGAAACGGGAATGCAGTGGGAGCCGCGCATCCGCAAGCCAATTCAGGTCGCATGCGCGTGGCAATGCAGAACGGCGAGTCTCCGGCTGGAGCATATGCTCAAAATGCGCGGCCGACAACATCTGCTGGCGTTACCGCGGATTCGTCACAAGACGACTCAGAGCCAGATAGAATTGCGCGCATGCCAAAGCCATTACTGAGGAGATCCAGAAGCGATTTTGGACCTCGAGGAGGTGAAGAAGGAGATGCCGATGCAGAAGACGACATCCATGACTGGGGAGAAAGACATGGCTTCGGAACAAATTATGCTTCTGAAGAATATGTTTCCCAGCTTGCTAATGTGAGTCGCACCTTCCCTTTTTGTTTTTTGCTTCAATCTAGCAATATAGAGTCTACGTCTTGACGTCTTCCTTTCATATACGTTCATTCTCGCAAACCGTATTCTTGTTTTGGTTAAGCTGTATATTTCACCAACCTCCTTCATCTTTGTTATGGCAGATATCTTTGACATCGAGGGTGTTGGCTTCTTTACTCCAGGGAAGAATGAGGATCAAGGGCAGGTGGATTATCTGAGTTCAAGATGCCGTGAGATTGTTCTTGCCACACGGAAACACTGCCAGAGAGGTCGCAGACATCATCGCCGTGTCCTATCTTTGTCCAATTGGCGGGTTGACCAACAAACGGAACATGCTGACGATTTGGAACAGAACTGGTATATGTACTTTACCGATAAGAGGCATGAAACGACGGGGAACCCCAAGTCCTTGGGTTACGAATTGCAGGACTGGCGAATGAAAGACAGGCTGAAAACTGTGTCCGCCGCATTAGCCATATGCTTAAATATTGGTGTAGAACCACCAGATCAACTGAAGACTACACCAGGCGCAAAGTTGGAAGCTTGGCAGGATCCTACACATCCTCCTGTTCAAAAGGCTCTTGAAACGATTGGAAAGTCGCTGCAAGCTCAATATGAGACCTTGGCGATTCGTACGCGGTACAAGCAATATCTGGATCCGTCTGTTGAGGAAACTAAAAAGTTCTGCATATCGCTTCGGAGAAATGCGAAGGAGGAAAGAGTGCTCTTTCATTACAACGGCCATGGAGTACCGAAACCTACTTCATCGGGCGAAATATGGGTCTTCAACAAGAACTACACACAGTACATTCCGGTTTCACTGTATGATCTCCAGACATGGCTTCAAGCCCCCACCTTTTTCGTTTGGGACTGTTCGGATGCAGGGAATATCTTAAACAACTTCCATCGGTTTGTTGAAAAGCATGAGCAAGAAGAAAATGAGGCTTTAAAGAAAGACCCAAATCATGTGGTCACTAATTACCAACCTTACATACATCTGGCAGCTTGTGGTGTAAAGGAGAATCTACCTACAAATCCTCGGCTACCAGCAGATGTATTTACGGCCTGTCTAACGACTCCCATCGAGATGGCGTTATGGTTCTTTGTTCTTCAAAGTCCTCTCCCATCTCAGCTTACACCTGAGAGAGCGAAGAAGCTTCCTGGGAGATTGCAAGAGAGACGGACGCCGTTAGGAGAGCTTAATTGGATCTTCACGGCTATTACTGATACTATAGCCTGGACTACTTTACCTCGGCCACTGTTCCGAAAGTTTTTCAGACAGGATCTGATGGTCGCGGCTCTGTTCCGGAATTTCCTGTTGGCGCAGAGAATCATGTCGGCTTATGGATGCCACCCACAGTCCTTTCCCGAGTTGCCAGATACCCGACAACATCCTCTATGGGAAAGTTGGGATTTAGCGGTCGAAATGGCATTGGCTCAGCTACCTATGCTAGAAAAGAAAGAGGCGGGGCAACTACCGGATTACGAGTTCCAAAACTCCAGTTTCTTTACAGAGCAGCTTACCGCCTTCGAAGTCTACCTACAGCAAGGCGCTGTCACCCACAAAGCTCCTGATCAACTTCCTGTTGTTCTGCAAGTGCTTTTAAGTCAGCAACATCGTGTTCGGGCTTTAATTCTTTTGGGCAAGTTCCTTGATATGGGCCCTTGGGCGGTGAATCTTGCTTTGAGCATCGGAATCTTCCCGTATGTGTTGAAGTTGTTGCAGTCCGCTGCCGCCGAATTAAAGCCAGTCATGGTCTTCATCTGGACTCGAGTCCTAGCAGTTGATATCACCTGCCAACAAGACTTACTCAAAGACAGTGGTTACAACTACTTCTCGAGTATACTAAAACCAAACGAAGGCTTGCCAGTAGTGGACAGTCTTGAACACAAAGCTATGTGTGCTTTCATTCTAGCTATGCTTTGCAATGGATACAAGCAAGGTCAGAATGTGTGCAATCAAACAGAGATCATGACTTACTGCTTGACTCATCTCCAGACTATGGAAAATCCACTTCTGCGACAATGGGCATGTCTCTGTATAAGTCAACTGTGGAACGACCTTCCTGAAGCGAAGTGGCGAGGCATCAGAGAAAATGCGCCTGCCAAGCTTTGCACTCTGGTTCGAGATTCATGCTGTGAGGTTAGAGCTGCCATGTTATATGCCATGACGACTTTCCTCGGTATTCCCGAAGTAACCGATGAAGTTGCACGGACCGAAGAGTCGATATCATGGACTGTCATTGAAATGGCCAATGATGGAAATGCGATGGTTCGAAAGGAACTCTTGGTGTACTTTTCCAAGTTCATCCATCGTTACGAGAATAAATTTTGGGTTGTCGCCTTTGAACAGTTGCAGGAAGAAAAGGAGTACAGACTATATCCTCCTGCAGATGATGGCAATGATCACAAGATGGGGCTGCACTATGCTCGAATGGATAACAGAAACCAAGATGGAACCATCAAAGCTACCGCTCATGGAGTATCTCACAACTCCATTTTCGCTGCTGTTTGGAAGCACGTTCTCATCATGACAATTGACCCACACCCAGAAGTTCAGCGTAATGCTACGATTATCATGGATTACGTTCATTCTTCACTACTCCAGTCCCCAGCTGGCAGCGCGGCTCAAACACTCTTTGACGACATTAGTCGTCTTTCAACCAAACCAAAGGGTTCCAAGCAATCAGTGTCCGAGACAAGGCCTAGCACACCCACCAGACAAGAAACTAACCTGAATGCGCATGCTTCTCAACAGGGTCTACTTAAAAGGACCGCCAGCTATCTCTTCACCTTACCATTCGGAGGTGCTACTAACGACGTCTCTCCACCAGATACAATCAGCAAATCTGGAATGAAATCGCCTGGTCTAAACCGCAACTCTCTTCCGGCACGCGCTCGTCTTCCAGCAGACTTTAATACACCACCAGAGCAGAACGATACCGTAACAAGCTCCGGTACTTATCATGCAGCCAAAGAACCAAGTTCTGGAGGCTTCCAATCTCGGAAGCTAACAGATCAGCCCATGATACCCCTCGAAAGCACCTTCTTGGAATGGTCAATAGAATATTTCCGTGAACCGCAAATGAAACCGAATGAAGCCGAGGAACCTGGTAGCACTGATTACAACGAAAGGCTGTGGCGCAGATCAAGGAATGAGGCCATATTACGGGAGACCCAACCTCAGAAAGAGATTGCAGGCAATGGTAAATGGACCAATGCTTGCGGTTTCTTCAACAATTCTAGTCAACCATCGAAGATGACTCTGCACCAATTCGAGGATCATCTAGCCGTCTCGGATGACAGAGACACAATCTGTGTGTGGGATTGGAAGAAACAAGACCGTTTAAGCCGCTTTTCTAATGGCAATCCTGAAGGCTCCAAGATCAGCGATCTACAGTTCATAAACGAAGACGATCAGGCATTCTTACTGACTGGCTCTTCGGACGGAGTAATTCGAATTTATAGAAACTATGACTCGGACAAAAAGATCGAGGTTGCGTCGGCATGGCGAGCTTTGACGCACCTTGTTCCTAGTAACGTCAATTCCGGGATGGTTTTCGATTGGCAACAAGTATCAGGCAAGCTTCTGGTGGCCGGTGATGTTAAAGTCATCCGTGTATGGGCTGCTGCAACAGAAATGTGTGTCGTGGACATCAATGCACGATCTGGCTCTTGCGTCACTTCCCTGACCTCTGATCAAATGACCGGAAATGTGTTTGTAGCAGGCTTTGGTGACGGAGCAATCCGAGTATTTGATACTCGTAACAAGCCGCAGGAGGCGATGGTACGGAAATGGAAAGATGAATCTGATAGAGTATGGATCAAGAGTGTGCATATGCAGAGAGGCGGACAAAGAGAGCTTCTATCCGCAAGCCGAAATGGCAAAGTCAAGTTGTGGGATATTCGAATGGATAAGCCATTGCGGGTTATCAAGACCACAAACGAAACTCTACGGACTGCAAGCACTCATGAACATCTTCCGGTATTCGCTGTGTAAGTTCAGCCCCTTTTACTAATTCTGTTGATCTGGAGGCTAATCTAATTTCTAGTGGTACCGGAAATCATACCGTTAAGGTCTTCAATTTCGACGGCCGAGAACTCTCCAGAGTGGAGCCATACTCAAGTTTCCTACATCAGGCTCGTCAATCACCAATCTCGGCCACTGCTTTCCACCCTCATCGTATGATGTTGGCATGTGCTGCTCGTGGTGATAATCACATAAACCTATTTTCATGCGCAGAAAGAAAGGCGCCATCGTTGGACTATTGATGGAGCGGGATCGATCATATTACAGGGGTTTAGAAAGGCGCCAAGATCGATTATCATATTGTTCGGCGTACTTGGGGTCCAAGAACCCACTGATTACACTTCATGACGGAAAGGTTTGAGTTGTCAACAAGAAATATGACATCTGGGGCGTTTTGGGTTTGTCGACAATTGGCATCACGAATTCATAGGGGTTATGCATTTATCTGGCTGGATTGGCTAGACGGGGAAAGAGGATTCGGTTTGAAGATAATGATTAATAATGCGCTCTGTAGAAATGCTGACTTCGAGTTTGATTTATATTGTGGCATGATGTTTATTTAGGTGAAAGAGTTTGTGGTTTATATATAGCTTTCTATCTACCCAACAGTACCCAGCCTTGTGAGGGGCAAGGCTGACGATCTGTTGACAAAAATCGAAGCTTGCCAACTATAACAACAATGTTCAAACGTGAATTAGAAATCTAGGAATAGACCATTTCCACTACTTGGTGTATCCAAAAAGGATTATCCAAACATCGGATACAAATCCTTTTTCTCCTGCATTTTAACCTCTTTTCATGAACATATTCCCTCCAAGATCCCTGTCGCAAAAGACTTAGGGCTTTGGCGCTAAAATTCTTGCCGTGTTACTCATGCTATGACTTCAATTTATCAACTTACCCCTCCAAACTTTTCTCTTCCACGATCCCAACTCGAAGAGTAGATTCACCACAACACTTCCCTTTCATTACAACCCTCAAATACCATAATCATGGCCGAACCAGCCAAAGAAACTCCCACCGAACCCACCACCACCCCAAACGCTGCCCCACCAGCCGGCGAAGACCCCGCACAACCCTCCAAAAAGGGCGCAAAGAAAGCTGAAGCCAAAGCCAAGAAAGAAGCCGAAAAGGCACGCAAAGCCGCCGAACGCGAAGCCGCTCAAGCTGCAGCAGGAGGCTCTGCCTCCTCTGAAGATCTCGCCAAGGACAATTACGGACAGATCAAACACACCACAAAGATCGAAGCCGAGAGCGTGCACTTGAGAGAAATCGGCGAAGACCATGTAGGCAAGACGATCAAAGTCCGAGCCTGGATTCAGAATGCGCGTATGCAAGGCGCCAAGATGGCATTTGTAGAGCTGAGGGAGGAAGGCAATTGGACGGTGCAGGGAGTGGTGAGTGCGAGTGCGGAGGGCAAGCCCGTCAGTAAACAGATGGTGAAGTGGATTGGGGGGTTGAAGTTGGAGAGTTTTGTGGCGGTTGAGGCGATCGTGCAGAAGCCGCTGGAGCCGGTCAAGAGTACCAAGGTCTCGAACTTTGAGTTGCATTTGCAAAAGGTTTATTTGGTTGCTGCTGCTCCTGAGATGCTGGGCTTGAATTTGGGTCCGGCGAGTAGAGCTGTGGGCAAGTTGGATGAGGAGGAGGATCTTAGTGAGGCGGCGGCTGGTATGATTGTTCTATGCTTGACATCAGGGGGCATGGCTAATAAATCACAGGTCTCAGCGTCACCGAAGGCACTCCAATTGCCAGTTTGGCTACCCATCTCAACAATCCTGCTATGCATAAACGTGCACCAGTCAGCCAAGCCATCGCCGATATTCGAATTGCGGTTGAAGACTACTTCTGCGAATATCTACGAGAACGTCGCTTTAAGAAATTCCACCCTCCAAGTTTGATTGGAGCTGCTTCTGAAGGTGGTGCCAATGTTTTCCGAATGCCTTACTTCGATAAAGAAGCATATCTTGCTCAATCTCCTCAATTCTATAAGCAGTTCGAGATTGCTGGTGGGCGAAAGAGGGTTTTCTGTGTTGCGCCTATTTTCCGTGCTGAGAACTCTAATACCCCTAGACATATGACTGAGGTGAGTTTCTTCTAAGCTTTCTGGTAGTTCCACCGTTGACTAAGTAACACAGTTCATCGGACTCGATCTGGAAATGGAAATCGAAGAACACTACCACGAAGTCCTACACATGCTCGAAGGCGTCCTCCTCCACATCTTCCGCAAACTCGCCAGCACCCACCGCGAAGAAATCGAGCTCGTCCGCTCCGTCTACCCCTCGGAAGAATTCCTGCTCCCCGAACCCGGCAAAGAGATCCGTCTCACCTTCGCCGAAGGCCAAAAACTCCTCCGCGAAGAGGGCCCCGCGGAATTCGCCAACGTCTCCGACACAGAGGACATGAGCACCCCGCAAGAAAAAGCCCTCGGCGCGCTCATCCGCAAGAAATTCAACACCGATTTCTACGTTCTGGATAAATTCCCCGTCGATGCTCGTCCCTTCTACGCCATGCCTGACCCGGAGAATCCGCAGGTCACGAACGCGTATGATTTCATGATGCGGGGGCAGGAGATTCTGAGTGGTGGTCAGCGATTGCATTTACCAGAGGAATTGGAGAAGTGTATTAGGAGTAAGGGCTTGGATCCGAATCAGCCGGGGATTAAGGAGTATGTGGATGTGTTTAAGAGTGTGGGTGTGCCGCCGCATGGTGGTGGAGGGATTGGGTTGGATCGAGTGGTTGCGTGGTACTTGAATTTGCCGAGTGTGCATTTGGTGGCGGATTATCCTAGGACGCCGAAGAGGTTGGCGCCGTAGGTTGGGGTGGATGAGGTTGTTCTATATGAAGGTGAAAGTATACTTTGGGGGCTGTAGACGAGGGTATGCTGCAATGAGTTGCTTGGAATGAGGGATGTGAATGAGTATGAGATGAGATGATGCGATATGAGATAAATGCAATTCAAATAAATCAAAAGCGTTCAGTCTAATCCTTGCTCGTCTCTTTTCTTACTTGCTGGTCTCTTCTCTGGTTTTACCTTGAGGTTTACGGATTACTCGTCTCTTTACTATCCCCTTTCTTTGGCACCCCTTTTGCTGGAGTTTGTATTACTTCCTTCCCTACTTTCTTCACTACTACTTTATCTAATTACTCCTTCACTTACTCCTTCACTTCTGACCATGCTAGTTGTATATAGTTGGGCTGAGTTTTATATACTTATCACAAAGCTCGAAAGTTTACTGTTTAAAATATTCTATTACTGATATCGTGGCACTGTGTAATAAGAAGGTCAAAAGTTTTCGAGCAGGAAGGAAAGAAGATAGTCCGGAAGGGAGGTGGAGAGGAGGAAGAAAGAGAAGGTTATCAGCATGGAGTGGGTGTTGAGATCGGGTTGAGAGTGATTAATGAAGTATAAAGTTCTACTTTTGAATCTCCAAGATGATTATCGACAATAGATAGTATGATATAGAGTCTTCCTATTCTTTTCCATCCTGACCTAAATCAAACCCCTCCGGAATCTGATCCACCACCTCACACAACCGTTCGAAATGTCTGGGCACCCACACCTCATACAAATTCCTCACAAACCTATACGCAGTCCACCTCTCCTTCCCCTCTATAATCGTAAAATCAAAAGAACGTATCTCATGACTATAATACTTAATCTCCTTCCCCATCCCCCTCCCCTCAAACTCCGCATAATGCCCACAAATCCTCACCCTCCTCTCATCATACGCAACCGACCACCCCAGCACCTCCACCTCCCTCCCCACCATCATAAACAACTCAACCACACCCCTCACTGTAAGCGCCATACTATACGCATTCTTCCTCTCCGCGGTCTCGATATCGGATCCTTCAACTCCGCTTGTAAAGAACGGGGAAATACATAAACCAAGTTCCGAGAAACAAGCTCTCATCTTCGTAGATATCGCCTACAAAAGGCGCTAATTTCCGCACCTGAGCCGAAGTAAACGCATCTCTCCTAAAACCAGCCGCGAAAATCCGGCTGCGGATATCTCCCCGTTACCGGAACCGAATTCTCCCATCTTTCGCCCGTGCTCTCGATTAAAATCTCCAGATACCCCGCACCGTAACTTGCGAGGTTTTCAGCAGAGGGGACGAGCAGGAGAGATATGTCACGGAGCAGTCGAGTTTTGTTTTTACCTTGCAGATTTTGACACGTGCGGTCGAAGAGATGGTCGCGGAGAAGCGAGTCCTGAGGGACGGCGGGCTGCGGGGTTTCGAGTAAGTGGGAGCAGATTTGCTTGCTCTGGGGAGTGGGACCGAGCTTGGACTCGTGCATGGAGATGTTTTTGAGGGAAAGGAGGGCTATATATCGGACGTCTTTGTAAGGAACGATATTGGTTTATCGGGGGTTTTGGTCATCGGAGGTCGACGTGCTGGATGCTTCGCCGGCGTATTCTAACGCGGCTGGTCTTTGCTGACGAGGGCTCATGGGTCTGGCAAGGAGATGTCGGAAGTCATTGGCGTTGCGGGCACAGTACTTCTCAGGCCACTTGAAATGCTTGGTCCAATAGCGGATGGGATTTTTTTCGTCCTCGACATCTTTGCTTGCTTTTTCTTGCGCAATGGGATTATCGCCCACAGCTTCGTGGGAATAGTTCCGTGCCTTTTTTGGTGGAGCTCCTGCTGGGCTCTGATGGGTGGAGTCTGAGGTATCTAGACTTCGCTTCCTGCCATTGGGTTGTAGAACAGCTGGAGAACGCGATATATTAGACTCGGTTTCGCAGTCCATAGAGCCTTCGCGATTGTCTATGAGAATTCAGAACCTATCTGTGCAATAAAGTGCTTTTACATACCTTTATCAGCCATTATAACCAAAGTAGAGGTTGTCGACGTGCTCCTTGTCTTGCCGGCATCCATCCGACCATTAGGCAGGACGCGACGCACGGGCTCCCGGCATTATCTTCCCACCCACGCGCCTTCGCTTAGTCGTGGCACACCAAAACGGATTTGAAGGGGTACTTTTAATTCATAACAATTCGACAGTCTGAGATAATGATTATCCGAAGGTTGTCATCCCTTGAGAACACGAAGAAAACATATACAGAAATTTTTGGGTAATTTTCTGGTAGCAATTAAGGTGTGTCCCATCTACGTGTGCTCTACTTCCGCGTATCGTCGCATGGATACTACCCCTATACACAAGCAGCCTAATACTCTATCAAAAGATGGGAAAGGATTTGTCAACCTCTCAATACCATACCACTCCACGAATCATTCGTGTCTTTTACTCAACCACTTTCCCTCTACCTTGAGTTCTAGGCCGCGGAATAGGTACCAGTGGGTGACAGAAAAAAGGTAAACCACTCAGCAGGCTCTGGCACGTTCTATCTGGGAACTGGGTTGGTTTCCAATCTGCTCAAACTATCTATAGGTGGCATAACCAAGTAGATATATTGGTAGCTTAATGTTTAGTTGGATCTCTACCTCCGTACCTAACAACTACTAATCCACTATTCCCCTACCTGTTCCTTCATCTCTTCCTTCATCTCCTCCCTCGCCTCCTCCCTTACCTCATATATCCAAATCCCTAATATCATCTCTCTTTTCCCCCTCTTCCACCGTTCTTCCTCCCTCTTCCATATTTCCCCTACTCATCTACTTTTCCCCTCTCCGTCCCCTCTTCCACTTCCCCCACCCCCCTTATCAGAAAACCTACACAAGCGAGCAAGCAAGCACATACAAACCAATGACTCACTTACTCACTCACCCACTTAATCAATACACCCATCCACCACATCCACCCCTCCTATAGAGCATACACCACATCCACCTCCCCCATAAAGCATCCACCACAACCCAACCCACCCCGCACAGCTTCTTCACATACCCCTACTTATATCTAGAATTTCATTTCACCACATACTCACAAACACACCAAACACATATATAAAGAAGTGAAGCAAATCTCATTTCTCCCTAGCTATATGAACAAAAAGTACGTATTGTATGTATGTATGTATGTATGTATAGACAGACGGACCCACAAACCAGAGTAGGGAGTGAGCTACCTAACAAACATAACCAAACCAAACCAACCGACTCAATCGAGTTTCGCCAGTCCAGCCCAGTAAGTCAGTCAGCAAGCGCAGCCAGTCCAAAGCTCATTCATAGTTTCCCCTCTCCATCTACGTCTGTCTGTCCGTCCATCCATCTATCCATCCATCCATTCATCCATAACAGCTCTAATTGCTCTCTCCCTCAAAACGAACGACTGAACAACAATGACAACCCAGCTGAGTAAACTTCCAATAGGCAAGGAGGTAAATGTGTGTAGAACTCATTCTAGCACTTTCAATCTTGTCTTCTTCCTATACCCTCTCAGCAGCTACCCAAACCAAGCCATCACCATCATCACAATCAAAGAGAGAAAAACGAATGCATAATGGAAAGAAAAACTTGGTAGTCAAAAACAAAGATCAACCTCCCCAGAAGCTGCTATTTCCATTTCATCTAAAATCACCAAATCCCCCTGCTTTGTGCTAACACGTCGAAATAGTCCCATTCGAATGTCTGCGAGTCCTTGTCTGCGGTGGTGATTGGTCGAAAATAACTGCTACACCCCCTTTATGATCCTTGCTCCCAACTACCGCCCTCATTACAACCCTTGACCTTGTGCTCTCCACCCGAGGTCCAACATGAGCGAATGAAAAAAGAAAAAAGAAATGAAGAAAGGTAAATCCCATCGATGAAAACAGAATATCTCTGGCAAACATTTGGTCAAAAACACATCAGCAATTTCGGGGGTTGTATGTGTCTATGCAGCGGACCATATGTAGCCATGTACGCGCTTGTTTCAGGTTCGTGACGGAATTGGTCGATGACATTATCCTTTCGAAGTTCAAATCCGGAGATCCAAAAGCTTGACTTAATGCTTCGAAAAAATGAAGTGCCATCGACATGCCGTTCGATTACTTGAACCTCGGTGACGGTGCCCACCAAATGATATCCTCGGACGAGAATACTTCAAGTGTGAGTCATAAGCCATGATGAAGTTCAGAGTGCTCGAGCCATAAAGAAAGCCAATAAGCGAATCCATAAACGAAAGGAAAGCGGTTCATAAGAGATGTATGTTTGTTGACAATCGAGCCATTTGTATGCATTGCCGGGAAGACAGTCAAATATGGTCAACGATAATTTTGGTTTTTTGGTGCCAGTGCAACCTTAATGAGCCAAGTGTCGAATTTTCGATCGAAAGCGGGGTCAAAAAAAGTCGTCATGGGAGAAAAAGGATTCATCATAGGCCTCCACCTGGTGTGATGCCGGAGGAGCGAGTGACACTTATGATTAACTAAAGCGTCAGCCCGACGAGTCAGCGTAATGTCCTCCTTGCCACCGCAATTGAAGCAGAATAAAACGCAAAGAACAAATAGCATTCATGTGAATAGGGCTGTAGACGTGTTGGGGACAAACTCACCGTGGATTGACAGTCTCGCCTGCAGTTGCTACACCAGTGGGGGTATTACCCTTGGGAGTACCGGATGGTTGACCAGCACCTTGTTGGCCGCTGGCTCCCGAATGGGCATTCTTCTGGTACTTGTACACAGTCCAGTCGAAGACGTAATCATATTGGAACCCTTCACGAACGAAAAGATCACGGAAGATCTTTCGGAGGTATGAGTAGTCAGGCTTATCATCGAATCGAAGAGAGCGCGTGTAGTTAAGGTAGATGGCAAACTCGTTGGGGAATCCGCGGCAGAGGACCTCGGTGGGGGTGGTCATCTTCTTCTCCATGATACGGTCATACTTCTGCTTCTTGGTAGCAGCCTTGAGACCTTGCCATGGGAGGGAACCACGGCAGAAGTAAAGCATAACGTATCCGAGGGACTCCATATCATCACGGCGGGATTGCTCTAAAGTGAAGGTGATTAGCATAAGAATTGAACGTGTAGGAACATTTTGATATACATACCGACACCAAGATGAGTGTTGATGGATGCGTAACGAGCGGTACCAGTCAAGTTCTTGTTCTCACGGTATGGGATGTGGAAGTGAGTCTTTGGGTCACGGTACTTCTTGGCCAAACCGAAGTCAATGACATTGACTTGGTTACCGCGTTTTCCAATACCCATCAAGAAGTTGTCTGGCTTGATATCACGGTGGATGAAGGATTTGGCGTGAATGTACTCGATACGGGAGATGAGTTGGTCGGCAAGAAGAAGGACGGTCTTCAAGGAGAACTTGCGGTTGCAGAAGTTGAAAAGATCCTCCAAACTGGGTCCGAGAAGGTCGAGAACCATAGCATTGTAGTCACACTCGGTACCGAACCAGCGGACGAAGGGGATACCGACACCACCAGCGAGGGACTTGTAGACACGAGCCTCATATTCAAGTTGCGGGTGCTTGGCCTTCACACTCTCGAGCTTGATAGCAATCTCTTCGCCAGAGATGATGTTGGTTCCGAGGTAGATATCACCAAAACTACCACTGCCGATCTTTCTTCCGATACGGTATTTATTACCGACGCGAAGATCCTACAAGGAAAATTGATTAGCATATTGAAGATATAAGAGAGTCGATAACAGAACCAAGAGTTGATCAAGACAAAATGAAAAAGGTGCTACAGCAGCACAAGGCTGAATGGGGGAGGGTGGAAGAAAGTCGACCAAGAGTCCTTTGGGGGAAACTTGGTAAGCAAATCCCACGTCTCGACTTCCAGCCGCAATAATGGACATGACAAAGCAACGAGAATATAGGTAGAGAATGCTGGAAAATGGGGAGTAAAAACCAGAGGAGGTGCTTTGGAACCCACCATAGTAGTCATCTTGAAGGGTTGGGGGACGGACTCGTTGTATCAGCCGATACAAAGAGTCGAAAGGAAGGCGGTAGAGGATGAGGTTGTTGATGAAAAGGTCGTAAATCGATGGGAGAGGTATCGACTTTACGTGATCGATGGTCGAAGAGGATGAAGAAGTAAGAGTAGAGCAGAACACTAGAATTAAGAAGAAGTCGTGTCAGCTAGTTGTGGAGATGATATTTCTGGAGTTGTTTTGGAAGATGAAGCGGTGTAGTGGATGGATGGGCTTGAGCTCAAAGTAGGTAAGAGGTACAAGAGGGAGAGGGAATAAGCGGTTAAAGCGACAAATACGAAATGAGTGAGGGAAAGAAGGAAGGAATGATTGGAATGGTGGTAATGAAGTGAATGAATGAAGGAAGCCGTCGAGATCGAAATGTGAATAATGATCGATCGAACGAGTACAAAGAGAGCGTACAGGAGGATTGCAAGTGCCACGACGAGAAGAGTACGTACCTGTTGATGTGTTGCTGCTGGTTCTGCCTCTGCTTCTGCGTTGTAGTTGATGGGGGGTGGGTGTGGGTAGGTTTTGAAGGGTTGAAGAGGTTGAAGACTGGTTTATGGAGTTTGGGACTAGTCGCGGAAATTGTATGAGGGGAGGGAGTCGCCGACCGTAGAGGTGTGGCCGTGTGTACGGAGTACGTTGGTCTGTACCTCGTACTTTGGAGTTGGAGGAAAGGCAGAGTGGAGGGTGGAGGACGGAAATGGAAATGGAAGGGTGGAAGTGGCAGCTAGTGCCGTAACCATACACAGTAATAAAACGATCTCTTAAGGGCGTAACCTTGACTTCGTAGGACTTCGTAGGACTTCGTAGGTGTACAAAATTCGTGGCCTTGTTTGGCTGGTGCGGAAGGCGGAAGGCGTCAATGGGGAATCAACGGAGACCGTATCGGTCGTTGAGGTTAGTTCTACCCCATCAGAAGACCGAGTTTCTATCTTCAATTCCCTTCATCTACGATCGTAATGTGCAGCAATTCAGATATTGCGAGAGATTCATATCCGTAACTTGACCCAACTTCATGCTTTCGTTTTCCTTTGCTTCCCTTTGCCCTGCACTGCACCGCCCTGTCCGGTCGTCCTGTTGGCAGCTAGCACCTCGCAGCAGCTGGCAGTGAATAATGGCGAATGAAGGGCAAAATGGCCAAACTATTCGTAACGAGATTCGCTAAAATGATCGTATAAGGCTTAGGCTGCGCGTATTTTCACGCAGGAAATGGCCCCATGCGGAAAAGATCGGGATTTATTTTTAAATTCCAAGCAAAAGCAGAGGCTTCCTAGGCTTCCCAGGCTTCCCTCCACTTTCCCATGCCCACTCAGGTTCCGTTCCCTGAGCTACAATCGCCTGTATCAGGTATCAGTATCAGTGCCAGTGGGCTCAGTCTCAGAAACTCACTCGGTACTGAGGGCAATCAATGCTTTGTCTGGAGATGGAAGATTGCGATGGAGATTACGACCGCCCGGTTTAATGCACTGGAAATACCAACTACCGGTCGGAAGGGTAAAGGAAGCATTCGCTCCCAAAAAAGGAATGAAAGTGGAAAAGGAGATGCATCTTACCTCATCAGCATATCAACAATGAGAATATCCCTTTATGCCCAATAGATGAACTCCTTTATGCTGCATCTCCTTATGCTACTTATGCTACAAAGCGGGGTCGCGATGGAGATGGATATGGATATCCTCATTTCAGCGCCAGCGCCATTAAGGTTAAGGATCTTATTGATATTGATATTGATCCTCCATTTCTATGTCCGGACTCAGAGCCTCAAAGATCATCAATATCATCTCTCAACAAATCAATTCTGGCCGACACTGCTCTGCTGTCCCATCAGCTGGCCGGTATGATCCTGTTCATTAATTTCCACACGCCCTTTGGTTTTGTACACATCAACATCTACACATCAACATCGCCTCACCTCGATCACGCCAGCCTTCGTACCCGTACCCTTCCTTCGTAAAACACGTACCTCGTACCTCATCACCACACCTCGCCAACCTCGCCAACCTCGCTCGCAAACCGCCACAACCACACCAGGTAAATTGTAAATTCAGCCTCACCCTCAATTACCCGCGCCTGAATCATGACCGCCCCCAAAAAAGAAGAAGAAAGAAAAGAAACAAGCCGGACCTAACCTAACTCCCACCAGCCCAAAAGAGGGGCAAAATCTCATCTCGTCTCGGACCTTCATCAACAGCTGAGCACGCCGATCGACAGTGCACTGCGCAGCAGCAGGAACAAGCACAGGCAAATGTCTTACCTGTTCTTCAAGGAAAGATATCTTCCGTAACTTAGTTCGTATATATACATACAAATACTTGTACTTCATCCTCCGCACCCATCCGCCCCCAGTCACCACGCAAGACACAAAGTCCGTGTACCTTCCCAATCCCGACACCGACAGCACTGAGCACCAACGCATGTAACTTACTCCACCAACGTAAGAAAGAAATTGTGCCACACCCTCGCAGCCTTGTCTTCTCACCTGTCCTGTCTTGCAGCGATAAATTCTCCGCCAGTGCACCGAACGCGCTCCGTTCCATCCATCCATCCATCACCGACCGCCCTTTCCCTTTCTCACTCACAGTGCACTTACATACATACATAACCTTACACGTCCCAAGCCCGAGGATCTGGTCACCTGCGTGCGTGCGTGCGTGCGTGCTGTACAGTTTCTGATGATGACCAACCCAACTAACCGATTACCGGTCCGGATAGCAATGGAAGGGAAAATAAAACCCCTCATTTATAAATAACGCATATAAGTAAGCTGTAACCATACCGAAATTCTGCTTGCGTTCTGGCTGTGAGATCGGGTATCTGAACTTTGAGTTGAGTTGAATCGTTGTCCGTAGAAGCCATACATACGCTCGTCCCTCCGTACGCACGCCCTTCCATGCCGAGCCCAAAGTACCCACAAACAGACCGAAGATCTGCACCCAGAAGAAAATTCCGTCGGGCTTCTAGAATTTCAGCTTCTCCCCCTCGCCTGCGTCTTTCTATTACACAAGGCGAAGAGGCAAACCTCGTTCTTGGGTTTTGAAGGATAAGTTATACGTAAAAGTACTTTACTCGGGGGCGTACTTGTGACTTTAAGAAGAAGAAGATGATGAAGAATGCCTACACAGCTGATCTTGTATTCATCCATCCTTCCAGCTATTCGTCTATCCAACCCATCCACCCAGTCAGCCCTTTGCTTGGCTTCTCCTACTCCAATCAGCCCTCCCAGACCGCCAAAGCGCCCAATCATCCATTCGTGTCCGCCGAATATCCGATCTACATTTAACACGCAGTAGAGGAACATGCACCTACCTATCACAACACTTCACTCCCTCCGGAATGGTTTCATCTCTCTTGACTACTGCTGCACGAGTATCTAAGTTACAGTACTCCTCAAAAAAGTTAACGTTACGCGAGACTTGGACGGATTTCGTCATTCTGGGAGTTTACTGGGTATCGACTGCACTTCTACAGTATGTACTACACTGCACAAACTAGCTTCG
Source organism: Rutstroemia sp. NJR-2017a WRK4 (assembly GCA_002946385.1). Taxonomy (NCBI): domain Eukaryota; kingdom Fungi; phylum Ascomycota; class Leotiomycetes; order Helotiales; family Rutstroemiaceae; genus Rutstroemia; species Rutstroemia sp. NJR-2017a WRK4. The sequence continues at coordinate 482,343 of NJPR01000119.1, read as the reverse complement.
AGAAGAGCCGAAGAAGGAAGTTGGTGGCTAGGTTGGGATGGGTTGGTATCAAAAGTTAAAACTTTCAAACCGGAAGCCGATGTTTGGCTGGGCTACTACTTGGTTTATGCTAGATGTTGTAAGATGAAAGTGAGTAAACTACTCGTACCATCTCCTTCTCATCCAGGTAGTTCGTTCTCTCTAAGTTATATACTCTTTCTTCGTACTTTGGCTCTTTTATATATTTTGCTCGATATCTGAATCTCCAACTTATTCTATATATTAAATACTTACCTTACTTACATCTAACTCTTCCATCCCATCCCATCCCATCCCAAATGGAAATTTTCCGCAGCTCGTCATCAACGGGTTATCGCCACAATCCTCTACCGTACAAGCATCCCCCCTTTCTCCTCCCGAAAAAAAGAAAACATGTTCCAGCCCGGAACCTTACCACAACGACCATCGCTGCAACCTCAACCGCAGCGATTAAGTTCTACAATGACGTACTTGTATTTAATATACTTCTGCTGCTGTATGTATGTGCTCTCAGGATTTGAGCTGGATAGGTAATGTGAGATCAGATCAGATCACTCCCATATCAGATCCGGACCTGATCTAGAGAGGTGGGTGTGAAGTAGGAAGATGAAATGAGTGCGGAGATGGATAGCAGATCTGTAGGGTGCAGTGAGAGAAATGGAAAGGTAAATCGGCTCGCTGAGTGGGAGTTTTCTCGGTGCAGGATTTATTGTGCTGAAGGATAATAAAAATGCATGTGTATCCGATAAATAGACGTGAGAATGTACTGTACAGCGCGTGACAGCGACTTGGGTGGTGAAATTGTGTATATTCAAGACCGAATAGATCTAGAGAAGATATTTTGGCTAATTATCTACTAGAAAGAGGTTATTAGTACAATGTGGTTGGTAGAGTAGACAACAACGGAGGTAATTATTGCTAACTTGGAACATGGAATATAAATATCACATCCAAACTACCGAGTACATTTGATGTTGAGACGAACAGGTAGATATGCTCAGGAACGGAGAGGTGGGTAAATATGATGATAGAATACAAAAGAAGAAACCGAGCTCAGAGGAGTAATTGTAAAAAGGAGGGTGAAAACGCGGTAGAAGCGCAGGATGGAGAGACGTTCCGTTTCTTGACTGAGTGTGACTATGCCGAAGAACAGGAAAGCTAGTTCCTTGGGCGAAGCAGAAGAAAGAGAAGCATAGTAGTATTTGCTGTGTTACTTCTATCGTAGTGTATAAGTAGTTGAATAAGTGTTTAGCAGTGAAGATGTGATGGAGGATTTTGGTTCTAGATGCAGAAAACCTCCGTAGGTTGTATTCTTCTAGGAAGGTGGAAAAGAGTTGGAGTCTGATTATAGTATTTAGATGGAGATATAGGAATTCGTTCTAAAGCGTTTGGGCGAATACATTAACTAGGTGTTGCGGTGAATGGTGGCTGTTCTATATACACTGCGATGCAAGTTTATAGTAGTATGACTTCTACGAGCCGGGTGGGTAGGAGTGCTCAGTCGTTGGAAATGTATATTGGCTTGATTGAAAAATGATAGAACAGGGAATATACTTGGGACAGGAACTGAGAAAACGACGTGAAGAAGTGAAGAATGAGTTAATTGATGTATTTCTGTCTGGGTTTTGAAAATCCCGGTGTAAATTTCTGGTCATCCATTCGAACTTAAACAATGGACGCGAAATCGATCCCGGTGTATATCTAGCGAATGCTCAGGCCGGGCGTAAACAGTGATATTGCGTGAATCCCTTTTGATTGTTGTCCGATCATACAACTCGCGCTAAGCTGCAAAGAATGACAAAGAAGACAACACCGACATGGAGGAAGTTGGAGTGCCAGCTATCAAAGCGGGCCGTTCCAGGAAGGGTAAAGGAAGGAATTGACCGCGCCAGTCGAGGCATCACTCAAGAAGATCGTTCAAGAAACACAGGTCCCGGTTGATGAGATAGAAGTTGAGGAAGAAGAGGAGCCTAAGATAGGGTACCAGAACGCGACCTTCACAAGGCTCTAAACGGCGGCGGCCTCCCATTGCGAGGCACCGCGGAGGGAGTACTTCACATACACATCCTTCTACCTATGAAGTTCTTCTTCGTTGCCATGCATCTTTCATCCCAGTATCAACTCTATCTCCTCCAGTTCCAAACCCTCCCACATGCTCTTCTCCACACGCCCCAAAGCCTTCCTATAAGCAATTCCATCTTTCCACTCCACCCAAAGGCAGTTATAAAACTCGTATGGGTTTTCGCGATAAATGTTGGGAACTCCTTCATGATCTAGCTCGGGGCATAAGTACCGCCACTCTTCAAGGTTTGGACGTAATCGCACGGTGCAGCCTTTGGAAATAGCGACTAGCTCTATCGTTGTTGATTGAGCGACAATAGGTTCGTCGGATGCATCGCTCATACTATCACTAATCGAACTTGTTTCTTGCTCAGAACTTTGGAAGTTCAGCGCGCCAGCCCAAGTGCCATTCATGGTTCGCAAGACAGTCCAATCAGATTTGTAGTGTAGTCCTCCACGATCTAGCTGGATTTTGACGGGCACTGTCTCTGCTAGCTGGAGCCATCCTCGCTTGGTATAGCACGACAGTAGAGTTCCTTTAGGTGCCATGGGAGTCTTGCCATCTCGACGTGGTATAGGATAACTGTAACGTATGTGCGGCTGCGAATCATGTGTAAAATATATATTGTGGTTCAGCTGCGACAGCCATGGCATCAAAGCAGAACCATGATGCTTCTCCCAGCCTGGCGGTAGCTTGTTTTCTTCCTCCGCCTGGCGGCTGTACTCAAACCAAGTGCTCGGAAGCATAGTTGGAGCCGACGTAGCATGTTCTCGGATTCCCCACTTCACTATAGGGTACGTTTGAAGCCCATAACCTGTATCGCGTTCCAGATGTTTCAGGTGAAAGCAATCTAGCTTGTGATCTATCAAATGGTAACGGCTGATGTACTGAAGCCCTTCAGTGGCAATGGCCCATGACCAGGAGGGAATTTGCGGATGGTGTTTGCCACCACTTTGACCGGCGTAGCATGAGTAACTCACGCCTTCTGATTGCCACAGAAGTGTCGTGTCCAGCCATAAAACAGGCAAACCGCACACAAATCCACCATCGAAATGCGATTCCAGAGCCCTTAACATGCCAGCAAATGCACGCAGTCTGTCTTCCGAGTACGTAAATTTTCTCCGCATGTATCCCTCTACAAGTTGTAGGAACTGATCGATTCCGGGTATTGAAGTCCTAAATATACTTGAAACAAGAAGTGTATCATTACTCCTGCGTTGTCTCCAGACATCCACATCTTCTCTATCTTCATGCCATACTGTTTTTTTGCATTCCCAGCGAACGCTTTCATAGCTGAAAATTAGTAGGCGATTCGAGAAAATGTATTCCTGGAACGTCCAGCCTCTTTTCCCCCACGCCGAAGGGTAGCGCATCGGTGTGTGCAAGTCCTGGTTTATCTCGAGAATGCTGTCATCTGGACCGAGTTTGGTGATCCTCTGGGTAAGGTTCCGAGGCTGGCATGACCGCAAGCCTTTCAACCCAAAATTTGCATGAGTGCCTTGTTCTGCGACAATAGTCACAGTCGCATTCGCATATATGGAAGCCATTTTATTGAGCTCGTCACCGTGCAACTCCTCGTCATCTTGGACGACACAAAGTGAGTCGACCCATAGGTAGCGTTCACCTAATATCTCCGTCAAAACCATGGCATCTCGTATTGTGCGTGGTAAGATAAAACGGCCATTGTCTATGGACAGGGAGTTGGCGCGTTGGAGCTGTTCTAAGTTCGTGCTCGATACCATGGTACAATTGGTAGATCCCCAAACATAGCTCAATGCTACATAATCCGTGTCGATCGGAGCATGAGAAAGACACTGAAGCCGAATATCAATGAGCCATCTTGGTCTATCGGGGAATAACTGATCATGGGATGAGAACCTTGACCTACAGGCCAGCCCATGTTGTTCATCGCAGGTGCTCTTCCACTGTTGTAGAAGTGAAGAATCAATCCACGAAGGATCCAAGATCCTCCCAATACCCAGGTAGCCTCCTGGAATCTCTTGCTTAACTAATTCCATGCAATCCGACAGAACGTACATCAAGTCAGGTCCGTAAGGGCGTCTACAGTAGACATTAAGTTCAATGCATGCTAAATGATGGGATAAGCAAACACATACATCCCCGATATTTTTGGCCCATGGCTAATGACAACCTGCGACGAGCATTCGAGATGGAAAATGGAAGTTTGAGGCAGTAGAAGCTTAGGATGTGCTTCGCATGTGGTCGAGCACAAAACCTCCTCGATTGTGCCCAGAACGACACGCTCAAATGTTATATCACGACCGACCCCAGGCTTCGAAACCTTCTTCAAATAAATCACTATTTTCTCGCAAACGCTGCATCTAATGCCTCGTTTCTGGGAGGTATGTTAGCATATCATGAGCATTTCAAACTTCTAGCAACTTCACACACCTCGTCAGACTGTAGAGTACTCGGTATCTCGTATTCATGCCGCTCTCCCTTACAGCACCAATATGACTGCGACTTGCGCGCCAATACATTATCGATATTCTCAGAGCTCGAATTAAGATCCCCTTCCCTGGTTGGGGTCATGATAAAGGTGTGAATATAGAGAGAGCAATATTCGAAATTCTTCGACTTGACCTAAAATATGAAATCGACGTGGACGTTTAAGAGAGTGTTATGTGTAAACTTCTTTATGTTATAGCAAATGGTAGAAGACAGAAGATTGATAGCCTTCCCTGAAAGTGATGCTCTGCCACAGGGGTCAGTGTGGCGCTGCCCGTAAGCTTACGTCCCAGTTACAGTAACTCTCAACTCATCGACATCGTGTGGTCTTGCAAGTACGAAAACATCGGCTGCGGTGCCGCCGCCTAATTGTAGGCGTGGATAGCGCGAGCGTATATTCAGGCAGGAAGATGAATACAAACGAAGGTGGCATGATTGTTCACTTGAACTAGGTCATTAATCTGGCGTCCTCTGCGCAATCGGTGTGAAGAAAAGAACCCGATGTAAAAACAGCTAGGAGGACCGGGAGCTTTGATTCTATCTAGAGATCGCATTGACGAGAATATTCTTAGGATAAATGAATGCTTTGGCATGAAACGATGAAGGAGAAACGGTTCGCGAACTGGCAGTCACAGAACAAGTCACATCAATGAAGCATACAACATACATAAATTCATTCGAATGGACATCGTATATTGGTATGCACAAGCCCACATCCGAGGTTATGTAGCAGTCCTCAACAAGCAATCCAGTCCTCGCAGCTCATCATAGAGCCCTCGTAGAATCGTCATTTCCGGCCATTCATATCCACCAATGTTGGGTTCTTATGCTCGCGATCAAACATATCACAAACTGACCAACATTGTACACAGGAAAAAAGAAAGTATTGCTGCGAAGATTTTGGTGAGGAAGAAGGTTTTGATTGATGCAAGATATCCGGATTTTCCCCAAAACGCCTTCTTTGCTGCTAGTTGCTACTATCTTTCGCAAGGAATTTTTGGGCGATGTCCATCTTCTATCCGTCATAATGCGTATCGAAAAATAGACCCAGGTCTAACACCTTCATTGTATGCCATTAACCGAAAAGATGAACCCGAAACAAAAGTAGCGCGGAAACAATTGGTCTACTTTCTTCGGAATGAGCAGCCCTCTGTCAAACGAGCCTTACCACCAGTAGGCTGGCAGAGGACGGTTGAGCATCCGGCGCAGATGACAACGGTTTGTGCGTGGCTGAAGACGGTGGTGATTGTGAAGCAACCAGGGCACTTAACATCCATGAAGAATGATCGAGGACCTGGGACAAGTTGCTAGAGTGGCAAATCCGTCAGCTCTTGTACTCTTGGTATAGCTTTCAGTTCTTGATGAAATGGGAAGAAATTTTTGCGTACCTTGAGCTTGTGCTTGCGAGCCTCAGCGGCTGGAGATGGGTTGAGGAGATCAACTGCGAGAACCTATTCAGGCAGCACTTCATTAGCAACCATCTTCAGAACAACAAATTCCATCAATCCATCCATTTCCATCACTCAATCAACCTCCATAGCACTCGTAGCCTCCATATTCCTCCACCGCTGATGCATTCCGAGCTCGATAATATTGTTTCGATGTCGTGTGCCAATTCGCCATTGCCTCCCAATGCTGTCATGATGTGGGGAGAGGGATTGGAGGGATTCCTTACCATCTTGACGGATTCTGATCGAAATTTGTAATGATTTTCTGTTGACTGACGGGTCTTCTGTCGTTTGTCTCGAGTTTGATGGACGTGGAGAGCGAGTGTCAGTCGTTGTCGATGGATCGATAGTAGAGGTATCAGGAGCGGAGAAAAAATGAACCAATATCAGGAAAAACCCTAAAGTGCGCCATAATTTTAGCGAGTGTGAGCCTATCACGTGTGATTTGATTGTCTGGATCGTTTGCCTGTGCTCCGCCGTAGTCAGGGTTCTCACGGCTCTCTTAGTGGCTCAAAGTGGAGTTTGCTATGTTTGCTACACTACCCCTCCAAAATGTTAGGCAACTCGATATGGGTACGACAACTCTCTGTTGAAGCTGAACGTTTCTAGAAACCCATACCTTTCAAAGATGGCAGCTCCTATGGACCAGAGGGTGAATGTCCCTATCGACGATCCAAATGCCGATACAGAATGGAACGATATCCTGCGCAAGCATGGAGTGATACCAGAGAAACCTCCATCTCCCACACCCATCATCGAAGAAGCCATCCTTGAAGCACGACGGCTTGCCCATGAAAATCGTCTGGAGGGGAAGGACCTGGATGAGCTCGACGAGCTAGAAGACGAAGAGGATGAAGCTTTCCTTGAACAATATCGGCAACAAAGAGTCGCAGAATTGGCATCGTTGACCAAGAAGGCGAAACATGGCGCTGTCTATCCCCTATCGAAACCCGACTACCAAAGGGAGGTCACAGATGCTAGCCAAGAGGGACCAGTATTGGTTAACCTAATAAGTGGGTTGGGAACAAACGTGGAGAGTAGGGTTTTGACCGAGCTGTGGAGGAGAGCTGCTGTCGAATTCGGTGAAGTGAAGTTCTGCGAAATGAGAGGCGATATGGCAATCGAGGGTTACCCGGATAGGAATTGTCCTACGATACTAGTGTACAACAAAGGGGATATTGTGAAACAAGTTGTAACATTGATGACAATGGGAGGTGTGCGAGTGGGAATGCCAGAAATCGATAAACTTCTGATCGAGGTCGGAGCTATCAAGGAGAACGATATACGGGTTGCAAAGAGAAGACGTGATGCGGAGGATGAGGAGGAGGAACGTAGAGAGAAAGGTGGTATACGTGGAAGTTCGAAACAAGCGAACGTGGAAGATGACGACGATGACTGGTAGAATGAGGTTTGGGATATTGCATAGCATGCGGAGTTTCAACGGACGATTTATTTCATGAAATGGCTTACGGCATTCAAATTGCTTTCGCATGAACGGGATGCAAAATCAAGAAGTCTTCTTATTTATTGTTACCTCTACCGAGCTGGTGATGTCGGTCCTTCTGATTCTACTTCTTGCCAAATTTTGCCTGCAACATACTCTCAATCTAATTGAGCTTTCGTATCTGCGAACTCCAAACAATCTCGAGCGGATTCATTTAGCGGGTTCACTGTCCCAAAACCTTTTCTTATATCCCCTGTATCGCAAACACACCGAGACGGCGTCTCGAGGTTATCCCCAATGATGGCCCAATAGCGGTTGCACTAGCAAGCCCAACGTCCAAACCCGAACAATAGGAATAACCCAGCTCGCTCCCAGCATGGTTCCTCACATTCTATTGGATCGTATAGGATGCTTCGGGCTGTTGTTTCTGCGTCGGAACTTCGCAAAACTGCTTGGTGTCGTTGGTTCATACTCTGATATCGCAATTTGGCGAGCACTTGGCGAGCAAATGAACAATTTTGATAGACGTCCTTTAGCCTGGATACACCCAACCGCACCTCAGTCCCGTTTAGTCCTGATCATGGAGCTGCTTGCTCCTCGAATTGCTTGGTTGCGCAACCGTCACACTCCTATTGTGCAACGTTTCTCGAATCTGGTTCCAGAATGTGGGTGGCTTGGGGTCTATCCCCAGCTGCACGCCGTGTTGCATCAAAGCCTTCGCGCATTACTTGAGAGTGCCGGCCTTCGCTGAGCTGAATAGTGTTTCCCCTGCCGCAACATGGCGTCTCAGCGCACTATCCCCATCTTTGCCTTGACGATCGCATCCTCCCATTCCCTCGTTACCACACCTTTCGCCTCTCCATTCAAGGTCTTTTGCCACTTATATTCCTTGCCTTTATAGGTTGCGATTCCCCCGTCACTGAATGCCTCTCCATTTTTGGACACTGGCGTATCCCTTCCCGTCTCATGAGCATAAATGACGTTGAAACTGCCATAATTGAAGGCACGATTCTTGACCGTGGTGCAGCCATCTTCTACTCTTGCAATGGCTGTATTCGGGTCACAATTCATGGATGAATAGAATACAACGACCGTGTTGTCATCCGACGAGCCCGTATTAGTGACAAATGCAGAGGTGGCTTTGGATGCAGATCGCGTTTGGCATGCTTGGTTGGCATGACTTATGTGAGAGCGAATAAGGGAGTCCCCGGTGCATTTCGCGTCGGAATGGAACTGGATCCAAAAGGCCGTGGATGATGAAATGAGGGACAGAAGAACGAGTTTTGGTGTCAGGAGCATCATGTTGAAATCTTTGAACGAGAGTATAGGTGAGTTTCTGTGAAATCAATGGAAGGGAGAGGTCCGCTCAATATATGTAGATGCAAAGGGATTACTAAATGTGTCAGACAAGGTCTCGAAAGAGGCGGAGTCACAGTCAGCAATTCCATGCAAGGCATGTCATAACATTCTTCGAAATTTGAGCGTATAATCAGAAGGATCTGTCACAGGTAATATGCTGGCCGCTCCTGTACATGCCCCCAGCAAGTTCGTTTGCTAATTTGCTGTACACAGCATCCCGTTCCCCCCTGTTGGACAATAGAATTGTTTCCATCGCTAAGTAGCCGACGATGAGGTACAAGATTGAGTCTATTTAGGGCTGAAACACGAGTATTAAGCAGGAAGTTACTTCAGCCACCAATCGTATTTCGGGGTTCACATCGGTTGGCGATCCTCCAAGCTAGGCGCTTCTGACCCCATTTTTACGAGGCACACAGGCGCGTGTATGGGAAATGAGTTCGTATTCCCTGTTCGTATTCCGTATTAAAGCTGCCGACGACCGTTATTGCTATGACTAATGGGGAATGCGCTGAAGTTCTGCGTGCTGCCTACATAATATGCGCCAGTGAATGTACTCTTTGGCAGGCCAGCTTCGGACTTTGTCTGCCAGTATCCCAATCGCTTGAAACTGTCGCGTACACTGTCATTCACTTGGGAACAAGTTTCCGGGACGCGAATAGCAACATGTCCAAGAAGCACAGTTTCTACTGAAGCAATTCAATCAAGCTACCAACAATACCAACGCTCGCGCTTAGTGAGCTGCTTGCAGATTGAAACATACGCACACGGTGCAGCGATTCATATTACAGGATCGTGTTTTAATTCGATTCATTAGGTGGGATTCTACTTTCCATGGCCAGTGCTAAGTACATCAGTGCAGTCGAGCCACTACAGTGGACATGTGTCTGAATGAGAAGAATATCTGAGTCTCGTTTACTGTATATGAGCACCATGAACGATCTGGTTACGGGTGGGAAGGTTCACTTATCTTTTCACGACAGCATGAGCTTTGCACAACACAAGCCGGCCTGTTCGGGCCGCATAGTACGACAGGTTTCCCCTGTATCTTCATATGGGATAAAGGTCGCGAGGTGCAAGTCAATGATTCAAAGTTTTGGGAACGATATTGCGGATAATTGTCTATTCGGGTCATGAATACGTGATATGCAACTGCTCGGTTCTTCTTTGCATTACGGGGCGGGTTCAAGATACCTGAGTAGGTGTCTGATAGACCTTATTTGTTTCTTCCCCAATCATCCTTCTTAGCCGTTGCGGCTCAACAGATAGTAATGGCGTGTTAGCGTGTAGCCATTCGATTCGACGGCAAGAGCGATCTTAATTCTGATTGTGGGCGAAAAGTTGTTAGTGCCGAGGACGAACTGATTCAACTGAAGTTGACCAGTTTATCAGTGCTGCCGAGGGCTCAGCTGATGAGCCTTCCAATTCGCAGTTTCCTTAGTATGGATTTAGTATTTTGACGGCGTCCTCACCAACCAGAATACTACAGGCAGAAAAAACTATATAACACTTGCATACTGAACCAGAATTTCTTCTCACTCACTCAATCACGATATCTGCCATTTTCGCCGCAACGATGTCATTAAATATCATCGACCTCAATCGGACATTATCCGATGCAATTCTTAAATACGCATCTCTCCTCAACGCTTCCAACCCGCTTATCAAAGATGCTTCGTGGCCAATATCGAAAATTACAGTTAGTTGCGACTGTGTCGAACCTGAACCATCGGTGCTAGAAGTCGCCGCATGGATTTGTTTGGCTCTTATTATTATTATTATCGCGATGACTATTGGTATGCGCATAGCAGTCCATATGGCAGATGATTACCTTGGCATTTCCACCTCCAAGTCTGGCGAAGAAGCAGACAAACAATATCTTCCATCCGGAACCATCACAACAAATTCTAGCACCAGTCAAGAATCTTCCGGAAAATGTCAATCATCAGCAGCCGACACAAAGACCCTGCACAACATCGAAATATCCACGACAGCGTGGCCACTTATCATTTCGATACTATCTTGGTTCCTAAATTTCATCGGACTACCCGTATACTCCCCATCAACCATCACTAGAAGTTTCTCCACTGCCACCAACGAAGGAAAATGCCACAGTATCGTATTCAGGGGCTTACCTCCCGACCTCGAATTTTTAGACCAAGCCCTGAAACATCTCGGCGTCGATAAGCTCAAGACTTCCAGTCCTGCCCCCTCTACAACATCTGAACAAACGACTACGACCTCGAAGTCGGCGGAAACGGAAACCACGCCCGACGATTCCAAAAAACAAGATAATCGGAGCAGCCAGATACAGATACCATATGCCTCCATAGCCCGAGAAATCTCCACCGAACTGCAGAAATCCCGCATCATCCCAGCCCCAACGAAATGTATCCGCGTCCTAGACGAACTCGAATCCGACATCGCGCGACTGGAAATAGAAGCCCGTGCAGCCTGTCCACACTGCGGAACTAAGCCTTCCCTTGCAATCAAACCAGCCAGTTCGGGATCCGGATCGTGTATGTCGGTAATAGACGCATTTGAAGCCGAGCTGTCCGATTTGACAAATCGGGCCATGGCGAAATGCGAGTATTGCGGGAAGACGCGGTGGGTGGGGAAGGTTTTGGCTGATGGGAAACCAGGGAAATGGGTCGATTGAACATCTAGATTGTGTGTATCCATCATCTAACCTTAAGCTCCAAAATTGAATCAGTTTCCATGCATGACTTAACTCTCGGGTGCAGACTATGCGAGCTAGCAGGTGTATCATCCATCCTCCACATTTATCATCCATAGTTCATGTATAAGATAGCCCCACCGCTCTACAGTCCATCTCATCCCACCTCCCAATCCCCCCCCCCCCTTCTCAAAGCCACTACTCAAAATTCCACCTCCGCCTAACTCTCATAAACTCCAGCATTATCAAATCCCATTCCAACCTTCAGACCGGGACTCGGATTAATACTTAGTTCTGACTCGCTCTAGTCCAGCTGTTTGGGGGCTAATACAGTATTATCTCTTTCACATACATATCCACCAGCAGACTTCCCAATAACTCATTCTTATCAATACTTAGACGTGATTTCCTAGCCTAGCCTAGTTTTGTAGTGATTTTCCTTACCTCTAAGTTCTTCGCTCGAATTCCTTCCTTCATACTATTTCCGATTTGAAGGTCATGGATACTTAGCTCCATATATTCTTCATAATAGCTCACTCACTCCCTCACCCCTTCACCCCTCACTGCCCCCAATCACTCACTTACACAACAAACAACATCCCAAATTATAAAAACAGAAAAAGGGTATTTCTTTCTTCCAATCCTATATACAATTAGCTCTACCCATTCATCCCCATCTCCATCCCCTCCTCCCCTATTTTCTCTCCGCCCCTCTTTTCTCTTCTCTTCTCTTCTCCACCCCCACCAAACATACTAATAACTACAATAGATATACAGAAAAAAGGGTCATTCCAATCATTCCATTCCCATCCATCCATCCATCTTCCCAATTCAGTTCCTACTCAAACAATCCCACCAAATTACATCCTTCCCTTTCCCCTTTCCCATCCTTCATCTTTTCATCCCCCCATTGCCTTCCATACCCCCCATCCCCTCACAACCTCCCCCCCACCACCGTCCCATTCCCCAAAACCACCCTCCCCTCCACCAAATTCACCGAATTCCCCTGCCCCATACTGACATTCAACGCCGCCAAATTCTCAAAACTCATCTGACTAAAAAACTTCTGCAGCGCACTCTGCGCCGCAATCGCGCTATCCAGGGCTTCTTCCTGCAGAATAAAAAGTACCGTCACGCGTGCAAAGTCCAAGACTTCTTCTGTTACCACAAAGACACCTGTAGGGTTGATAGTTGAGGTAGTCATTGTAGCTGAGGTTGTTGCGGTTGGGGAGGCGGTTATCGACGGAGATTGAGACTGTACAGAGGAGGCGGGGCTGGATGTTGCTGTTGATTGTGCGGTTGATGAGGAAAGGATATTAGTTGAGAGGAACGTCGAGTCTGGGGTAGGGATTCCGCGTTCTTGAATAGAAGTAGTAGTAGTAGGGTCCGGATTTCTCTTCATTTTATTCGCAGCCGAAGAAACAACTTCATCATCCGCGTTTCCCTTCCTATCATCCGAGCCATCAAAAGTAACAAGCGAGTTCTCCGACGCGCAGCTGAGATTTGCGGTGTTGAAGCGCGCCAGAATCGTATTTCCAGTAAGAGGAATCGAGAAATTCGATTGCGCGCCTGCGATAAGTCGTGGAATGGCATCACCGAGCGTGACATTCGCAGTGCCGCTCGAAAGGGTCGTTGTAGTACAACCAGTCGATGCAGCAACTGTACACATAGCTCCGGTGAAACCGTTCGTACAGATGCAAGCGCAAGATCCATTGTCGAGGAAAGAAGTGCCGCCGTTTTGACAAGCGGTGGAGGAATCCTGAGCGCAAGCTTGGATGGGAGAGGCGGAGGCTTGAGTTTTGCTGGCGGGTTTGTCAATTACAAGAAATTTAAGAGGTACGACGACAGCGGCCGCAATTATTAATAGTAGAAGTATAAAAACGACAAGGAACCCCCAGCAAGGAAGGCCACAGCATTTGCGTTGTCTCTTTGCGCCCTGTTCACCACCTTTGGTGTCATCTCCTTCGTAGGTTGGCCAAGTGGACGGAGGGCGTGGAGATTCGCGAGTAGGTGTCCCAAGACCTGGAGGAGGAAAAGCTGAGAGCATGCCGGAGAGTGTAGAACCTCGTTTGGCGTCATAAGCATCTATGATATGTTAGTAATTTACTGTTAAAGAGGGGTTGTGAACACCTACACTCTAGCTCTTTCTCCGAAGGGAAGTCATGTTCATCCGGGAAATCACCCAAACCCATTCTACTTCCAGGCCTCTTACCACGGTCCATCATTGCAGCTAATCGGGTTGCTCTCTTAATCAGATCTGGCAAGCTGGTCAAACTACCTCTCGCTTCCGCCTCTCGTACGGCATCAATATTGAGACGCGGCGGTCTTCGAATTGCTGATAGCCGACTGAAGCGCCCTCCTCCTTCGTTAGTTAAAGGCGATCTTGCCCTAGCCATCTCACTGGGTAATGATGCGGCTGCTTGATACGCTCCAAGTATGGCAGTTGGTGTCGGCATTGGATCCCGAGCTGCACCTCTTTGCATGGCTGTAGTAATAGTTGGCACAGATTCCTCTGACGTGGATGGGGTTGGATCGATGAGACCAGTGCCGTTTGCCAAAGGTGAAGTAGGGTTCGTAGGCCATGTCGTCATACGTTGGGCTTCCGTTGGACTAAGTGTGTTTTGCAAAGGCGATGGCCCCTTTCTTGTCGCACCTGCTGGCATAGGATTAGGAGTAGCTGCTAACCGCGCCGGATCGATTTGCCCAGACGATCTTGTAATGACCATGGATGGCCTTGCTCGTTTCCCGACACTTGCACTTCTGATCAGTCCTCGATCCTCAGTGTCATCCGATCCTCTGGATTCCCGCCCTTCCGACACTGCGTCAAACCGCCTGTCGTCTTCATAATCATCATAATCGTCAGATCGGTACCCAGGAGATTCCGGCCCCCAACTTGAAGGTATCGCCGCGCTTGATGCATATGAACTGTGTGACCCAGGATGCGTTCTCCCACTCTCTGATAATTCTGGAATCGGCGAAACAAAAGATACCTGTGAGTAATATGACGATGCACCTCTCCTTGAACTCGGCGGTGGTCCTATGTTAGCACTTTTCCTTGAGGCAGGAACTGCGGGCATAGGGACAGGAAAGTCTGGTATTGTTCCAACGGAAGAGATAGTTGATGGACGCGACGAGGGTGTCATCGGTGACTGTGATGATGGCGATGATAACTCATATTCTTCGTCTTGGTTTCGACTACGAAATTGTTGTGGTGGAGGATAAAGATTTTGCGGCTGCGGAGGACCCTGCGGTCGGTATTGAAAGCTTGGTGTGGGATCTTGAATTCTAGAAGCATCAAGCATCGAGGGGACATGACTAGGTCGCGGGGGTCGCTGCGGGGGAGGGCCACGATTAACAGGAGGCTGGAACTGCTGAACATCTGCATTGTTCTCTTGTGATCCGATCAAAGGCCATTGCGCTACCTGAGTTGGACGCGAAATTGCCATTCCAATGGCACTTTGTCCAGCCTTTGATGATGGTCCTTGGGGTCGTGATCTCGGTGGATTTATTGGTGATGAAGGATCGAATGGTTCTTGTGGTGGTACTCCTGCTGCTGCCCTTTCTCTCGCTCTCTTCACAGATCCAGACCTTTTGGCCGTAGGCCACTGCTGTTGACTCATTGCGGGAGATATTACTGCGTCTTACCAATATAGAAAGGTAAGTGATATTTAATGTTCGCAAAATCGAACCAACATCCAAAGTAATCGTCTCCTGCGGTTTGTTATGAAGCGGATATCTGCATGGAGCCGGTCTTCCAAAAATAATTATATGTCGTTTCCAGCTGTACGGCTCTTCTTGCTGCTAATGAATCCTTCCACCCAAGTACGGCAGTGCTCGTCCTCGTATATGCTCCACAGAACCGAATAATTTAAAACCAGCGACAAAATGGGTATCGAAATCGAAAATGAACGTATAATGAAGAAATAAATTGCGTGTGTTTGAACTTCGAGGTAAGAATAGTAAGAATTGCTAAAGAGCGTAATTTCGGTCACTAGGAGCCGATTGGAAGAACGAATAAGAATCACAGGTCTGTTGTACTGACGAAACACTTTCGCATGTCAACGTCGAATCAAGTCCTGCAAGTCCTGCCGTAGTGAATGAAATAATCCAATTAACAGTATGACGATAGCGAGGATGCGTGGTAGCAACTACTGCAAGTAAACTATGCAAACAAAATTAGTAAACTTTCGCCAGCGACAGTATGAATGACGACCTGCGCACAACTCAATGGAAGAAAAAAGTAAGAATGTGCTCGTGGCGAATGACTGAGAAGAAAGAAGAGGTCTTAGGGTAGAACACACGATACTCTCATCATCGACTTCAAGACAAGCGTAATGCGAAACCACGAATGAATGCTGTGCCTCAACTGTCATTCGGGACGTTGATTTCAGGACGGCCATTCCCTTCAGCCAACCATGGCAGCGGAATGACAAGGCCGAAAATTCCCCAATGTAGAAGCTCTGAGGAAGTCGTCGAAGATGCTGAAATCACTCACATACATTTACTGTTTCGGAAGGCTGTGAGGATCTTTCATGCGCTCTGAAGCTTCCCTGCTCGTTCGCCCTCTTTTGCCCCCGCGGACAAGTATGTATATCCAAGAAAGAAAGTCCGAAATGTATGAAGCCCCTTCTCTTATTCCAAACGTTTGTCCTTTGTGACCTGCTTATTCTGAGAGAATCCCGTCTCTCGAAGATATGTGGAGGGCTGGATGCCTGCGTTGGGGTGCGATATCGAGGAAGCTTTCGAAGCTGGCGTTGTGGTGAATTTCGTCGTTTCAGATCCGGGATCCTATCACCCAACTACAATATCCAAAAAAATTTGAGCGTCGAGCTCGTTCGTCGATCAAGCAATGATGAAGCGCAAAGCTTGCCTGGGCTGGGAAGTGAAAGAAAGTTCTCAACGGTAGAGTCTAGACGTGGTAAATGGCAAGTGGTCGTCGGGTTGAATGGCCGGCCGGTAGAGAAAGAAAATGGAACGATAGGATTTCGGCACAGGCAGAGGAAGGTACCTTCGACGAAGGAAGGATCTTTTCTTCTCGAACCACAGACGTATTTTTTTCCGCTATGGGCTGATCAACACCCTTGGATTGTACGTTGTATTTTTCGTATTAAAGGGTATCGCTACTTCGTACCGGTAGGAAGTATGTACTCTATAGATTGCAGGCTTCAAGGTACTCTACTGTATCCAACTCGAATCGAACTGGAACTGGAACTGGGAGAGGCCATGAAATCTTGCAGAAGGGTCAAAGGGCCTTCAATCTGGACAGGTTCCTGGGACCCCGGAGCCTAAAGGTCTCTGGCCAGGATGCATGATGATGCGACAAGGTTTCCATCGTTCGCCATACGATTTCTGGCATTGTTCTGGCATCCACATCCCCTGCTTATGCGTGGTGATGGGCCAAACTGGTAAGGGACAAAAAAAGAAAAAGCCCATAGTGCTGCTTAAGTGGAAACGTTAGAGGGGCATGGCATGGGGCCGTGGTCGGGATACTCAGATTGGGGGTGAGTGGGTGTGGTGTGGATGGGTGGATTGGTAGAAGGGTGGAGGTGTGTGAGTTTGTTTGCATGTTTCCTCGAGTACAGTACTGTACGACTAGGCCGCATTCACGACCTCGAGGTCCTTGCGAGCCACACGACATTGTGCTAGGATGCTACACTACTTACCGTGCCGTCGTAAATCTCTACGAGTGCAGTACTACTTCGTTAAGCTGCTGGGTTCAGTTATGTAGTAGTTGTAGTCAAAGAGTAAAGCCCGCTGCTCATTGGTTCATAATGTCTAATCAAGCATTTATTTACGACAATCCCATTGGCCGCGCAAAAGCAGCCTACGTTTTCGCACGCTCTCATTCGTTGCGGTCGTCCCAGCTAGGAAAGCGAACTGCTTTTTCCGGTGGCTGTGTGCGGCTTTTACGAGTACGGCGGAAAAATGCTGATTCATACTCTCCTGCAGCAAGCAAGCAGGCAATAGCTTCCTTCCTGTCCTTAAACCCTTACTTTTCTTATCCTCCGACATTATCTTAGCCAGCAAACCTCTGCCTACCACGATGTTCCTGTATCACCGCACCCTATTTTCAGGTCCCAGCCTTTCGGTGGAGATATTCCGGACTTCTTGTTTTAGCTCTGCAACGGCCGAGGTGAAGTTGAGACGAGAAGACGTTGCTTCTAGTTGCTTCATGTGCAGGGCGACCAAATGAGAAAACTGCTAACCACGTACCTGTCTTTCACTCAGATGAAAATGCATTCTTTTCCATCTTCCTTCCAACCTACAATTGTATCGCTCAGGAACTCACGATAACCTCATTCAATATCAGAGACACTCATTTACTTAACCTTATCACCTCTCGCTCCAAGACCAAATCCAGGCAAAATCCTCATCAATGTTTCTCCGCCCACCTTCCCCACTCTTGCCCCTTCTCAAGTACTTGCCCCTTGCATACAAACTCCCCTTTCGTCGGTCCCGGGAGACAATTTCTCTTCCACGTTTCAGATTGAACACTGCCAAAATTCGCTTCAATGCGGCGTATCACGCGCTAGACCGGTCTCGGCTTAAATCACCTCTCGAACGTCCATTCGGATTTTGCGGAAGCACCGTCGTCTATGTCGAATATGGGAATTTACATGTTCTCTTCCGTAATTCTGAAGCATCATTGGTGAGGTGGTTGAATCAGATGTAATGATGTAAGGGACGGACGGCATCGGCTGTCTTATTTTGGCCCGCCATCGACTCCGATCTTGCTCTCGCTCCACATCCGAAGTCGTCTTTTCTCACATCAGCTCCAGCCTCCAGGGACACAGCTCGAGTCTCAACATTTCATGCATTGCATCGCATCAGAGACAGCCAGGTACGTACCTACCGTACTGCAAGGGGCGCGCCTCTTACATCTTACATCTTACTCGTCCGACCACAAGCAGGCGATGGTACCAACATGTCGGCTCAGACATTTCCATCACACCGTCTTTCCTCACACTGGATGAACGATACGATACGACACGATCTTCCTCTTCTTTCCTCTCGCCGCAAATCTGAGAAATTTTCTCCATCTGTCTTACCATCCCTATCAAGCGCCCTCCCCCGTGACCCCAGCGATAAGCGGAAATGATTACGGAGCCCACACACTATATTTACCACAACATCCAATATAAAACATATTAAATCTCAATATCGTTTGCGTAGTCATTGTCCTTATTCGATTGAACAGCGTAGCAGCGTCATTCATGGTGGATCCACACATCACATACATTTTGGGTATGCGAACTCGTGGAGAATTCCAGTAGGCCCACTTCTTCACGAACTCAGAAGTTAGGGTTTTGTGCAGAGTATCGTGAGTGTTTACTTTATACGTCACTGTCGCTGAGGTTAAGTTAGGACATCCTTCCACAACTTGATTTGTTTCCAGAACTTTCATTCAGTTCAACAATATAATATATTTTCTAGAAGCTTAACGTTATTTCACCCAAGTCAAGTCAAGTCAAGTACCTTGAAACGAAAGTGGGGAGTTAAGTAACTATGATCTGAATCATCGCCCGGAAATTGCTCAATCGCTCGCTACTGTGAGCGGATCACGCGTTTCTCCAGATCTTCGGATTGTCTCTGAAGGAAGGAAGGAACTCCAAAAAAAAATTAAAAAATTTCATCCTGCGCTCTCCGGAACTTGTTCTAGTGGAACGGAACAGAACAGAGCTGCGGGTAGAGTTTACGGTATATGCTGTGCTGTGTTGTGGTCGCGAGTACCGGGTTTGGGGAGATGTCGTATAACCACTGGATCCGGTAGGTAGGTAGGTAGGTAGGTGGTCTCGGTTCTTTCTTTTTTTTTCATTATTCCTACTTGCTGGATGGCGAATCCTTACGGTAGGGGCGGTAGGGTATTTGCCGTCTGTACGTTTGTTTGTGATATGATGTGATGTAGTGTTACTGTACGTGTGCGTGGGATTCGTCACACTTGTTCCAGAATCCTCGCGGGTTGCACGTGGTCGAAAGTACGTCTGGGGAAGTGATCCTCTGGCGGTCTAGATCGTAATCACGAGGGGAGGTCTGGACTCTTGGAACGTAATGAAAGGTCTAGTGATGGTTGAAGGAAACGGATTGCGTGATAGATTACAGTAGGATGCCGTAAGGATTGGCGGAGTCGATCCTGACCCCAAGGTGTGAGGGGTAAGATTAGACACGGGATGCGGATGGTAGATGGCCCATTAGTTTGGGGATTCGTGACCTTGGGGTTTGTGGCCATGGGGTTTGACTGATGTGAGCTAAGTGAGGAGCTGGGAGTAGGTGAGCGTTTCTGGCTAGGGAATCGGTTTGCTAATAAGGGAGAGGAGAGCTTGGTTCTAAGGTCATGGTCCCATGGAGGGGGAAAGTAGTTCCGTCTAGAACGGGATGGACTGTTGTCGACGGCTTTTCTTCGAACATGTTTCCGTTGCCATTCTAGAAGTAAATATCACATCAGGTCCTTTCAATCTCGCTGTCATTTATGTACCATTCGTCACAACCAGCAATAATTATGTTTTCATTGTCATTTCTTATCATACCCATCTAACTGCCCTGAAGCAGCTCTACTATTCACGACAACTCCACCTATTCTAAAACACGGCCATGAGTCCTATATATCTCCGTTCCACAGACTGGACAGTCTGAATTTTCAACTTCACTTATTCTCAGCGCTGGTGGAAGAATCTGCGGGGGGTTTTGGGGGGGGGGGGCGGTTATATATCTCATTTGTCTCTATTCTTATTCTCATCCCTACCCCGTTCCTATTCACTCATACTCAAAGTCAAATTTCTCTGCTCCTCTCGATTCTACATACGTATAATCTACATTCACCATCCACCCAACCACGTCGTGTTTCCTATCTCCAATCCAGTACTAGCAGCACCCCGCCTTCATCCCCTACCTTCCCTATATAATACCCTTCTTCCTTCCTCCTTTCTGGATCCGGCGTCGATGAAGAAACAGAAAAACACTTTCCCCGTAGGGAAAAATGAAGACGAGAATTGGATGCTGACGACCAGAAGGCAGGTGGTGGAGATAGGAAGAAAGGAACGGAAAATGATATTCATTGCTAGCGGTAGGATGCTGTTGTCGTTTCTTGATTTCTGTTTTCGTTTAATGCTCTTGCTGCCTTTTACTTTTGTACAGAACCAAGTCCCAACCTTATCTCCATCCTATTCTCATTCGCCCATACTCAAACTCCTCTGCCCCTCTTCACCACACGTATGACTTGCATTCACCATCCACCTAATCCATCTCGTGGTTCTTAGGTCTAATCCTGTACTAGCGGCACCCCGCTTCTATTCGCCCTCTTTACCTATATAATACCTTCCTTCCTCCCTGCCCACCGACTTTCTTTCTACAGGAAGAAAGGGTTCAGAAAAGAAAGGCTGACGTTGATGATAATCGAGAGATACAGA
This sequence comes from Rutstroemia sp. NJR-2017a WRK4, assembly GCA_002946385.1. NCBI lineage: Eukaryota > Fungi > Ascomycota > Leotiomycetes > Helotiales > Rutstroemiaceae > Rutstroemia > Rutstroemia sp. NJR-2017a WRK4. Next base: position 461,465 of record NJPR01000119.1, on the reverse strand, counting down.
AAATATCCAAGATGATAGTTGGGTGACTGGAGACGATGAGGCAGGTGATGGAGATAAGAATATGATGAATGGGAAATAGTATTACGTACTATAGTAGTAAGGTGCTGTCGTTTCTTGATTTCTGCTGTCGTTTTTTGCTCTTGCTGTCTTCTATTCTTATATATAACCAAGCCTCAACCTTATCCCTATCGCCGACTTCATCCACTTATACCTTCGCATCGATCACCTTTTGGCCATGATGCACTCAAAAAGGATGTAGTGGCAACAGGTAGGTAGGTCACCGTAGGTGATCAAGGCTGATTCTCAATTTCTCATTAATCAGGGTATGAGGCCCTTCTTTACAGTTCTCTATATACATGATCATCCGATGTTGATATTGCTGTGCCTCCCACATTCGGTCCGAGTCGTCCGACACATACTTATACTCAATCTCGGCGCTGCTCACTCATAAGTATAAATTGCATTCACCACCATCCAATCACCATCCTAGTTCCCAGCTCCATTCACGCGCCACCCCTAAATACATCCCTGATTCCTATATCCATCTCTTTACGTCTCCTATAAATATCTCTCCTTTCTTCCAGTCTTTCAGAATCCCATAAGAATACAGACTCGAAGATAGCTCGTTGGTCCGTAGATGGTCGTGTGAAAAGATCCTGAGGGACGGAGAGAGGAAGGTTGGCGGAGATGACGATGCGAAGAAGATGCAGAAACCATCAAAGACGACAATCGAGTGTTGAAGACAAGAAGGTAGGAGAAAGAACGGGAATACTGGCAGCAAGGTGCTGCTATCGTTTCTTCACTGTCACTATTGCTGTTGTGCTCCTGCCGTCTTTTATTTCTGTTCCACCGAACTTAGAATGATCAGTTAAACCAATATCACAAGGTCTCGATATACTCTTTCCACAGATCTAATGTACTGTTCTCATTTCACAGTACTTGCTGGACCTCAAATGTGTTCATCTCCCAAAACTGATTTAGTCGTACCTAAACTTCTCTGCCTTCTTCACCACGCATATATAGTCTCTATTCACCATCCGCCCAATCTCATCCTGGTTCCTACCTCATTCACGCCGCACGCACTTCACCAAATGTATCCAGCACAAGTAGTACCCCGCTTCTATCTCCCTACCTCTCTTATATATATCTCTCCTTTCTTTTAGAATCTTATAGAAAGTTAGAAGCACAGACTCGAAGGCAGAGGAAAGCAGAAGGCATGGAGGAGTCGAAGATGCGTAAGAACTTGAGGGATAGAGAGCGGAAGGCTGGTGTAATATCGATATTGAAGACGATAAGGTAGGAGAAAGAACCGGAATAAGAGAACTGGAAAGGAGAGCGCTAGTGACATGAAATACTAGCAGCAAGGTGCTGTTGTCGTTCTTCATTTTCATTATCGTTTTTCTTCTTGCTGTCTTTTGTTCCTATTCTGCGCCTGAATGAACGTAATCGGCTAAGACATTATTATAGATCTAGGTTTCTTCTTTCCATGTAACCAGTATACTTTTCTTATTTCACGGTTCTTGTTGCAGGATCTCCATAAGTTATCTACAAATCTTAACCTGATCCCTATCCCCGAAATCATCTACTTATACCCAAACTCCTCTGCCCTCTTCACTATCTATATTCACCATCTATTCACGCATTTCGTGATTCCTAGCTCCGATTAAAGAGTGCAAGTATCCTATCTCCAGGGTCTGACTTGCTTTCTCTATGTGTATATATACCCCACTCTTTTCTCCTCATCTCCTTTCTTTCTCCAAAGCGTCGTCTAAAAAAAAACGTGCTGGCATAGATGGAGAATATCATGGAGACAGCGATGGAGTCGAGTGATCTGTGTCTTGATTGCGGGGTAGCTCGGCCGGTGCAACTTGGAAATGAGGTCTACCATCTTCAACCGTAGACTGGGAGGAATTGAGGCACTGGCAACGACGAGCCATGAGTGACAACAAATAGCTAATCACAAAATAAAAAGTTAGCATAAGTAACAACAAAAAAAAGAATGTCTTGCTAGTGCTACCTGTGTAATAACGCAGAAACTATGAAAGTATGGATTCACTTCATACAATTGCCCTCATTTCCACGGACTGCTAGTCACACGTACAGGAGCTTATCGAATTACTTTTGCTGCGCCTAGTAAAAAGACCGATATATTGAAATACCCGAGTATTTGGGTATAAATAAGACCGTTAGGTGGAATAAATTACAGTTCTTCTTGCAGAATGCCGCATGCCGGCTAGAAAGAAACCCAGACTCCGAGAGGATGTTGGAGACGATGGGGCAGGTCGGCTGTGTAGGAAGATGGAACCAGAATACGGGAAAGGTAAATTGAGAGTAAATGGTATGCTATCATGTAGTAGTGAGTACTGCTGCTGTCGTTTCTTTTATTCCGTTGCCGTTTCTTGGCTCTTACTATCTTCTATTTTCTTCTTCGCCGAAATCGAAGTGTTACTTGATTGTGGTGAGGATAGCTTCATATACCTTGTATTCGGCGTTGTATCTCTCTACTTATAACATTCGACTCTCAGGAAAACGAACCGATCTGGATTTCCTTGGTCCTCCATTATACTGGTGGGCTAGGAAACTTCTATGGATACGTCTTTCCTCCTTTTATACAAGTCTAGGAACACCAAATTGAGGAATTGTCGGTCCGTTCAATTGCTTATTCACTGTGTATACAGCCAACAACTGTATTCACTTTATGCAAATGCTCTCGTTTCCATGTATCATGCGTACATGAGCTCATTGAATTAGTTCTGCTGCGCCAATACACGGGAATATTCTAGGTATAAATAAAACTGGCAGAGAAGTACATACAGGTTTCCTTGCAATTCAGTTTGCGGGAATTGTCTGTGGAAGATGGAGAGCAACGGCAATCAGAGGAGAGCATACAGAACACCAAAGCTACATAAGCCTTCAACACTCAGGCTCGTATATTGGAGACGATAGACAGGTCGGGTATGTCGGAAGAAAGAAGTTAAGAAGCGGGATATGAGAAATAGAAAAGGATATTAAATAGTATGTTTTCACAAGACGGCAGGTGCTGCTGCTATCGTTCTTTGTTTTCATTGTTGTTTTTCTTCCTGTTGTCTTTTATTTCTATTCCGCACAATCAACGTGATTAGTAAGGTTATGATGAGAACGAGTTGCGGGTTCATGGTCCTCTGGGAACAGCAGTAGGGAGTTGACGCCTTCCTTAAGTAGCCCGGCTACTTCGACATTCCGGTGTTGTTGTTGTCTCAGGTTTCATATGTTCGGTGCTGTATTTATACAAGCCCTGAAGGACTTCGCCGTGTCTTTCAATTACCTATTCACCAGGAATGATTCAATGAAAATATTCACCATCAATAAGCCATGAACGTACCCTAGCCGAACCGGTTCCATCGTATGGAGTTTAGAAAGATTAGAAGTGCCTTTGTGCCAGTGCCTATGATTATAAAAGCAATACCCAACTAAACTCTACAGTCTGTTTTGATTGCGTGGACACTCTGAGAGCCCGTTACAAGGAAATGACTCGGGAGGTTTGCCTGCTATAAGTGTGGGTGGAGGTTGATAGGTCTGAGTCGGATTGCGTGTAGCTTCGTGGTGGCAAGAGGGGGCGTGGTTGAAGAAGGTGGTGGTAGTATGATGATGGCAACGAGAACGAGAATGATAATGACACGCTGCCAACGACAACAATAAACAGTTCTTGTTAGAAAGCGAAAAACATATACCATATGATCTCTTAATCAACGCGCAGTCGAAAGAACCCAACGCAACGCGGCAGACTGGACATTCGCTCCTGAAATTAATCCGTCTTGATCTACAGTTTTGTGCTGCAGATTGATAAACAGATCACAGGAGTTTATATACCTCCCGAGTCAAGGAGAAGAGGGTCGAATGATTCACTAGTTCTCATAACACGATACGCAGTGGAGATCATCTGCAGACCCTCTCACTGATGTCATAGAACAGCGATATGCAACAAACAGCTCTCTCAGGCCACTCCAGAAACACGGCAAGGCAGCAACCATGTCAAGTCCTAGGTAGAAGAAAGTATATAAACCACCCAACTTCTCTCTCCGAATCCCTTTCCTCTTCAGACTACTGCCTACATTTACCAGAGATTCGATGCCTCTGGGCTTGGGACGTGTTCTGGGAGAGGGCGCGAAGAAGAAAACGAAGATATGGGATGTGGAGGTAAGAGGGAGAGGGATGCTGCTTCTGCTTGTTAGAGTACCGTAGACTTTGTTGATAATGGCGGCAAATACATGAAATGACAACGATGGAAGTCTCGAGTAAATGGCAGTGAGAATGTGTTTATGGGTGATGGCGTATATATATGCACCTCTCACTCTCTCTATGCTAACATAGCCCTACGGATTATGTGTAGTACAGCTAAAGAAATCAGAACTCAGCGGTGCTTGCTCCCCGATCTCTATCAAACTCAGGTCTAGGAGTTGCTGCCCATTGAATCGTCCAATCGTCTGCTCCCTGCAAGGGATTTATAGATAATTCAACCGGTGAAAACCCTGTTTATTGAATGGGTGAATTGTCTTCGGTTACGATGAGTTCTGATGCTAGGCGAGAGAATTTGGGTATATAATGCTACTACTTTCTGAGGTTTAGTGAACTTCAAATCCGCATACAAATAATGCAGGAACCCACGGCGTGGGAGGGAGTGTTGCTCAAAGCATGTGTATTATTGAGCGATGTAAGTGAAAATTCGCATTGGAGAGATTTTCTTCAGGGCCGAAAACCGTCACCGTCGCATTTGTAAAATGAAAGGTTAACGATAAACGATGGAGGTATGGGGGTTGGTGACAACAATGATTGTGCAATGACAGTGGGACATTGGGACTGCGAGGATGACGCTGCGGAATTCGAGGACCTTGTCTAACATGTAAGAGTAATCCACTTTTGACTTTACAGCACGACACAAATGTCCGAGGGCCGTCTCGTTAGCTTTCGTCAAGGTGAGAGAGAAGTGTAACGAGTGATAATATTCGGCTTTTATATTACTTGATCTTCCCATTCTCGCTTCCCTCTATGTCGAGACTCGACGGGCTGGTGAATGGATTGATGAGAATCATGGATTCACTCCAGAGTAATGACTGTCCAATTAAGTATCTGACAAGGGGACGGGGCAGGGAGTGGTTCGGATGAGCGTGGTTGAGGGTTCTCTTCAACGGATTTCACCTACTTAATGTATAAATAAGTTGACTGTGCCCAGAACTTGATGCGGCAACTAGGCAAGCGTCACTGAAGCTAGAGACAGGGTCGAAGATATCTCTGTGCAATCAGAAAGTGTGTAGTGAATCTGGTGATCTAACTGATAGTCAATATGGCGATAGTCATGATGAATTTCTCTGCATAACACGATTGTAATTTGGCAGTGACAGTAAAAACTCAACAACGACAGCGGCCGATGATCTGGTCTAGAGCGATTTTCTCCTAAGATATAGATACCTGAAGACGAGTTGACTGAACCATGGATGGGCTGCATATCGATCAACATTCTCTCCGAGACCCGATTGGCCATAGAAGCACTTTTGTGTTGAAGTTATAACCAGAAAGAGGGATAATTATACTATAAACTCGTGGTCATTGAGCAGTTATCTCATTCACTTGCCTAACTGTCCCACTAATGAGGTCGTATGCTGTGCAGTAGTCCTGCGAATGACCAACAACCCCTGCTCGAGATCGAGGCTCGGGATATGCGTTTGGATAGAAAAGGTTGTCCGGTCATGTTACAGACCTGCAGACAAGACCCAACTCGGAAAATACAGTTATATCAAAGGGTGACGATACCAATGGAATTATCAAGTAGGACGACCGAGACGATCTGGGGTTGGGAGCTCGGCTGCATTTTCAGTGCAAAAGTGTCATTTCCAGAGCATGGTCATCTAAGATCGACAAGGCTGAGATGATAGTGACAACAAAGTGTAGTGAACCGGGTAAACAGTCAATGTTAGAATGACAACAGAAAGCACTTCAGGACCACATCTAGGAGTCCTTTCCTCCGCGGATATATGGCAAAATGACCGAGTATCTATGGAATAAAGATAATAGATACTACCTGGGCTTTGACTTCTATGCACCAGAGAACATCACTCACGTTATTTCCTTCCTGTGATATGAGTAAGGAGAAAATAAGATAGATTAATTGTAAGCGTTTTATATTGCTGGAAACAAGCTACTAGCGCCGATTTGTGGTTAGACAGAATCGAGTAATGGATGTCAATTCGCTCGGATAAAAAGCTGTTGATTCACTAAAAGGAGAAGATATGATGTGGAGAGACAGATTGATGTCTTCAGATTAGAGCGAATATGCTTCTGATGAGAGAGGTATGATAACCATGAAGCCTTGTGAGCTACAGCCTCAACCACCCTTCGAGACAGCATCAGGGCACTACGGCTTCGTAGAAGCCACACTAGCTACTCCCTATCCAAATACAGCTCCTTGAAGAAGTGTATCGTAGAGATGAATCGTAAGAACAAACCCCTATTAGACGGATTGCGATGACATACGGATACAGCTTCAGACTCGTGGTATCAATTCCTGTGGTCCAGAACTCGATATTGTTCGCATATCCCGCGAATCTGGACATCGGTTAGGCACATTCAATAGACACTTTTCTAGAGGTACTTGATACGCAACACTTAATCAAGTCTCCTGAATCTTCGGCGAGGAAGAAGATGTCTCCACACCCCTCGCCGGCCTAAATCCAGCCTAGCGTGCAAGGCTGACCTAATCCGTCATCGCCCCTCCGCATCTCCAGAACCCCTCCAAATATGCGACATGCGGCCTCGAATCTCTCTCTTCCTTTCTTCTCTCTTTCACACTCGCCGTTCCGTATAATCCGCACGGTCAGAGTTCCCGGAAGGTCGTTCAACATGTCCTCGACATCAGCCAGCAATGGCACATCTACACCATCCGACACCTCCTCCCCTCGGAAACTAAAGATCCTCATGCTTCACGGTATACACTCACCATACATCTCTACAGCTTTACCTAGCACGCAGTACTGACTTGTCATCAACAGGCTACACACAATCCGGCCCCAACTTCAACTCCAAAACCAAAGCCCTCACCAAACTCCTCAACAAACACTTCCCCCCAACCCACCCCTCCTACCCCGGCGGCATCCAACTCCTCTATCCCACCGCACCCATCCTCCTCCTCCCCGCCGACATCCCCGGCTTCTCACCCACCTCCGACCCCGCCCTCGCCCCCTCCGACGCCTACGGCTGGTGGAAGCGTGAAACTGGGGGCGCACGCTACGTAGGCATAGAAAAAGGTCTCGACACCATCGCATCCAGCATTGAATCCGCAGGCGGCATCGATGGAGTAATCGGATTCTCCCAAGGCGCATGCTGCGCGGCGTTTGTGGCCTCATTACTCGAACCAAACCGCGAGAGCGCATTTGCGCTGCAGCGAGTCAAGAATCCCGAGACGGCATTACCTTATCCGGCTAGTTTTACGAGATTGAAGAATGAGATCCACCAGGGACCGTTGAAGTTTGCGATTTCGTATTCGGGGTTTTATGCGCCGTATGAAGGGTACCAGGCTTTCTATGAGCCGAAGATAAAGACGAGGATACTCCATGTTATAGGGAGTTTGGATAGTGTGGTGGAGGAGGAGAGGAGTACGAAGTTGGTGGATGCGTGCGAGAAGGAGAGTAGAGAGGTTTGTTATCATCCTGGAGGGCATTTCGTGCCAATGGGGAAGGAGTATGGGAACGTGGCTGTGGGTTTTATTTTGAAGTGTTTAGAAGACGGCAAGAAGACGAAAGAAGAGAGTGTTGAGGATATGGATGTGCCGTTTTGATACTGGGCGGGTTGATATATATTACTACAACATGAGATCACGAACATAGAGATAGAGGGATATATCCGGAGCATAAAGCGTTCATGTCATTTAGACTCTAGACTATTTGTACAGAGCGGTATCATTACGATAGAATAGAAATTCGTCAAGCTTGGGCTTTACCAGCCTTTGACCCTTTAGGTGTCTTCGTTGGCTGAATTCTGGCCATCATTTCCTCCTTGGTGATAAGATGATCAATTCTCTCCAATAATCCCAACAAACTCTTCATATTACCACTCCACTCGTTCAGAACATCATCAGCATCTCTTGGCTTAGCAAAATTGACGATACGGGCAGGTCGGTCGATCTTGGCATATACCGTCTTAGCAGTGACCAATTCGCTAATGTACTTTTCCGTCTCATCTTCAGTCAAGTCGAGGAGTTGAGTTAATCTCGGCATCTGGATTCGAGTATAGTATTTGGCGACCACACGAACGTTGTGCTCAATAACGCGCTTCCGTAAATCTTCCCAGCGCTTGTTTGCCTTCGAGTCATCGGATTGTCCAGGCGCGGAATCGAAAACATCGGTGCTGCACAAATGCGGACCGAACTTCTTGGATACTTCGGGCCATCGCAAAAGTTCAGGAACGGTGAAATGCTTGAGCAATGCCGCATCAAGTGATACTTGGCTGTTGCGACTATCTTTGTGTACACGATGAAGGAGGTCGGACTGTTCATTGTCGTAAGGAGCGAGGATGACATAGTAGATGATTCTTTGTAGGACCTAAACAACGTTAGTAATGTTTTCCAATTGTGCCGAGATAAGTAACACATACCGAGTGCAGCTTCTGAGGATCTTCTTCCACAGCTTCAGTGTCAAGAACTTGTCTGTAGTATTTGCAGGCATCAAGGTACTTGTCGTCATGTTTCGCCAAAGTGATTTGTTGCTCGTAGTATCGCAACTTCAAATCAGTCACATCGTCCTCCTTCGGTTCCGGAACGTCTTCGCCCTTCTTTCTTCTCTTCTCGCGGTCTTCAGCCTCCTTTGCTAGTTGCTCATCGGTCTTCTTCGGCTTTCTTGCCAGATATCTCGTGCTGATCTTCCGGCTTAAGATCCCAGCTTGTGTCCAGTCGTTGCTCTCTATGCATAATGCAACTTGTGCCAAGATGAATTCTGTCTTCTCTCTTCTTTCCATAGACCCGAACGTCTCTACCTGTAACTCGCACAGAATGTCTGTCGCCGACTTGAGATCGCCCTGTTGTTTCTTGATGTCGGAGAGGATTTTGGTAACACGAGCTCGCTCGACCTCTACGAATATCTTTCCTTCTGTAACGGTTCGCAGTGTTTCGATAACTGTGAGCTTCGTCTCCAGGTTCGGCGTCGAATCCAGGAACCCCATTACCACTTGTACCATTTTTGTTGTAGCTTGTTTGAGTTGGCCATGCTTCTTGGATAATAACAGGACCTGTTCGTTCAAGAGACTCCAATCCCCAGCATCTTTGCAGATAGTAACGATGGCGACTAAGACTCGAGATGTTGATGCAAGATCGGATGCCTGGGTATGATGTTAGTGGGTTTGCGCGGTTACGGAACAGCTCTGAGCTGACCTGTCTTGTTTGTTTCTCCAACACGGTAAGTTTCTCAATAGCACCTTGAACATTTGTCTAGCAAGAGAAACAAGTTAGCCAAGATAAACGAAGCTGTGGTCTCCATCAAATCATTACCTGTGCTAGCTGCTCAGCTTCGGGAAGTTGTTTGTCAACTTCCTTGGAGAAGTCCTTGTCAGGCTTGAGTACTTGTCCATCAGACATGGTGGAGGGTAATTGAGGTGCGATTTTAAAGTGGGAGTCTTAAATTGGACAGAGGACCCAGAGGAGAAGGAGAGTTGTCCTTCTTGGATTGTGGGTGAATGGAGGAAGTTGATGGATTTTCTTGTGTAATGGAGGTTATAATTTGGGGAGCTCTAGGTTGTCAGATTTGACGCGGCGATGGCAATCGAAGCTAAAGTGCGCTGTTGCCACTTTAGGTAACCGTATGATGCGGCCGCTCGAGGGCCACCAGAGCTCCATCAACAACTTAAATTCATCAACCAAGCATTCCCCGAAGCATAATTTTTGATTTAATCAACCTGATGATTCTTTTTGTACGCGAAGTTTCCGTATATGGGTCGGTAGCTCGTTTTCACATGATGACAACTCCAACCAAGAAGAAGTCTTTTTGGAAGACTCTTTCTGAAGCTCAATCCTCAAGAGCTAGATGAACGATGGCGGGGAAGGTGCAGTCGGGAATCTGAGCCGTCTCAACATTGACCAGAGTCTTTCTGGACACGAAATTTATTGCCATCGGCTGTGCTCTTGTGCCTCATTTCTTTATATCTGGATCGCGGTGAGCATCTTTTTGGCTAGGGTTTTGGGGACATCATTTTCAGGTGAGGCACTGACAATGTTGCACTATTACATTATTTCGACTGCTCTGTAACCACACTTTCAAGATAGTCCTTCCGCTTCAATACCCTAAGCACAGTGCGGCGCAGGGCGGGATACTGAACTCAAGGGCGTCCAGGATGTCTGGAAAGGGGTCTGCACCTGGGGAGATTGGTCAAGATGCTACTGAACCATGTCAACTTATTCAGTCAAGCAGCTGTGCCTTTCTAGTTTACTCAAAAGGACGAGGTACGGAATAAACTCATATTGTCCCTACAAGCTTCGAGACGTGAAGTGTCATGTTAGTATATAATTCAATATCATTGGTCTTGCACACTCCTCAACGATCAGACAGCTCACCGGCGCTGAAGCCATTCTGGGGCGTAGTGCGTAGAAGCACATGACTTGATTGGACACCAAATTCTCACCAACTGTTGGCCCAAAGTTACTGTTTGTGATCATGAAAGATAAAGAGTGCCACCTGTGTCATGGCTCGAATCGAAGGATCAAAAACTCTGTACGCGATTTCAAGTACTCTTCCAACTGCTTATCAAATCACCTGCCGCCACCGCTCAAGAATTGCGGGTATTTTAACTACGGAAGCTACTGTTGAATCACCTCCCCGCTCGCTATGAGTCGCACTCGGCGAAAGTGGACGCCTGCCGAAGACCAGATTCTGATTGAAGCAATGACACGAGCAAATCGTAGTCCGCAGCCAGTAGCGTGGCATTTGATCGCTCAATCATTGAAATATCGCACCAACAAAGACTGCCGGAAGCGCTGGCACTCAAAGCTGGCTGCTAATGTCAACAAAGGACCATGGCTCCCCGATGAGGATTCGAGACTGTATGATGCAGTCCAGATCCACGGCAGTAAATGGGTGTTGGTTGCGAGTCAAGTTGGGACTAGGAACGGAGATCAGTGCAGCAAAAGATGGAACAACACCATGAATCCAGACATTGATCATACCTCGTGGCTGCCGCATCAAGTAAGTAGAGTATCTGTGGACTTGAGGTTGGCTTACCGTGATGTACAGATGCAACCAACTGACGAGTTTCATTCAGGACGAGCTTTTAATTTGGGCTGTCGGACAATTGGGTCATAATTGGACCAAAATTGTCTCGGTTCACTTTGTGGGCCGCACTCCGCTTGCAGCAAAGAATCGATACCATCTCTTAAGTCGAAAGCTCAAAGCGCCTTTGGGTACCAATTCGACTCTCACATCGCCATCCCTACGCCAGGATAGTCATGTCGAGTCCAGCATTTTGGGGTCCATTTCTGAACCAGATCACGGCTTTACAGACAATACAGGCCGCTCACATTCAGCTGAATGGGCGGGGAAGGAAACACATAGCCACGTCATGACTTCCAGTGAGGTTTCTCAAAGCTCTTCAATGTCTAGAAGGAGAGATTCCACCTATTCTCTACCAATGCACGGCTATCCTGGACCGCAGCACGATAGGTCTTTCGCCACACCCACCGAAGAAGATTTTTTCAACTCTGAGGATTGTATGATAGAAAACGTCGGTTTGAACTGCCCAAGTGGCTCCTCTTCCGGATCCTTCAGCCTCGGTTCAGGTCGGACTCTAGAAGATTTACCACTTCACGGTGCTGTGTATATGGACACTTCATTTCAAAGACTATCTCAAGACGACCGCTATGGTTTGGATGGCAAGCAAAAGCAAAGTCAAACTATGCATCGGCATTGCAATCTGGCCGGACTGGGAAAAAGCATTGCTGGCCGAAATCTTGTACAATCCTCCAGTCCAAGAGAAACCTGTGAAAACGCTACTCGCAAAGTTGCAATCACCGCCATTTGCTCCGCAGATCAGCTTGGCGATCTCCTCCAGGCTGTCACCGAACGGACCATCTCGGCGCAGTTCGAAACTGGGAGTTGAGGTGGACACTCGCTCCGCCGAGCATTTCCCAAATAATGTTTTCTAAATCTCAGGCTCTGTCTATCGTTTTTGATCATAATGTTGGTCGTGTCTCTTATCCTATTATATGAAGCGTTTCAGATTCTTTGGTCGGAATGCAGCAGTTAAGTATGCTATTTATTACTTAATACCACAAGAATATCTCCCGTCAAAACACTTCGTTGATCTCGGTATCACTTTCACGGAGAGATTGCGGGGGAAAACACTCGAGCTCTTTTAAATGATGGCTTTACGAAGAGATGGTTGGAATTCCCTAGCAATTTATCCTCCAAGTACCATCTTGTAGCAATTCATGCTGTAATAGGCTGCCGTTCTATTCCATACCCAGAATCAGGTCCGTTACAGACTCTCCAAAAGCGTACATTGGTCCTTGGTAGTGCCCAGAGATAGGAAGCGGCAGAACACTAGCATCGCATACCCTTAGCCCTTTTATTCCTTTCACCTTACACTCCGTATCTACCACCATACCCATGGCAGCGGTCCCACCATTTTGGAAGAAGCTACAGCCAACGAGCCTCATTCGCTTATCCAGCTCAGCATCAGTGCAATCGCTTTTCAGCGGAGAGTCACCAGGTGGTGGGGTCTCGCCAATCACGATAGACTGTCCCTCGAACGTTTCCATGGCGCGCATAGCTTTTCGCAGTCCGGTGCGTAAGGAGGCCCGATCTGCTTCCGTTTCTAGATAATGGGGATTTATGATGGGATTTGAAAGTGGATCCGTGTCTCCAAGTGTTACTGTTCCGCGGCTTGTAGGTAGAAGAAGGATTACCGGGGTCGATATATGAGTTCCATCGAAAGGTAGTTAGAAATCAGAGCCTCCTCCGACAACAGGAGCATATGGAACGATGAACTCAACATGACACCGAGGTTCGCTGATAAAGCGGTCATTTGGATCCATTTTATCCACTTCAATGACCTTGGCAAGTTCTTCCTTCGGCATTGTCGATGTTGTGATCCACTGAGTGGGATTTCCGTGGCCATATTCTGGCTTGTTGAATAGTGGAGATCCCACAGCAAGACCTAACTCTGGGTTACGAAGTTTCTAGAATAACGTTCCAGAGAGATGGTCATGAAGTCCTTGTCCAACGGGCAAGTCTGCAATAACGGGAATTCCAAACGACCGGAGTTCAGCAGCAGGTCCAATTCCTGATAGCATGAGCACTTGGGGAGTTCGCAGAGTACCACAGCTGACAATGACCTCCTTCGTCGCGTTAAAAGTCCTCCCATCGACCAATTTGACGCCCGTTGCTGTTTTAGACTCTGGGTCTATGATAACCCGAGCGACCGGGCTTTCCGTAAACACGGTCGCCTTTGAAAGGTCGTATGCTTTTCCGGCCGGCTGTCTTTGGAGATCTTTCCAGTTCTCCGTAAATGCTCCCAAACCCAGGGGATTTCCCCCATTCATATCGGAATTCCATGGATTACCAGACTTTACCAACGCAGTGAATACCGTGTCTCCAAGTGGGTAACGCCTGGCTCCAGCCGTAGTTGTGATAGGTCCATTAAATCCATGTGCATCAGAATCGCCATTGCGATCATGATGAGTCTCAACTTTCTTGAAGTATTTCAACATGCGCTTATAGCTCCAGCGGTCATCCCCAACTTTCTCAGCCCAGCAATCATAGTCCGTTGAATGTCCTCTGGTCCAGAGACCATAATTCACAGCGCTAGATCCCGAAAGCACCTTCCCCCCATAGTTCGGGACAGCACGATTGTTGAGGCCAGGCTGGGGTGTGCATTTGTAGTTCCATGAAACGGGAGTGTCATGCAGATGAGGAGCGGCTACTGGGCTCATGATCTGCGGAGAGTAGTCCTCAGGCCCGGCCTCGAGCAAGGCAACGGTGTGACCGGCTTGAGAGAGTCGTGAAGCCAGCACGCAGCCAACGAGCCCCCCGCCAACGATCACATATTCAAATGTGGAAGACATGAGCGCAAGTGTAACCTCGAAAAGTGGTAGTTTGGTTGTTTGCTGGTTTTTATGAAGTAGAGATGTTCTTTGGATATCAGCGTCTGAATTCGGCTGCTTGTTTTTGTCTCTACGTACGTTTTGGTTTGGAATTTAGAATTTTATCTCCGCCTACCTACGAGATACAAATTTCTTCTGCGCCGTTTTGTTCGCATAACTCGTGAAGTTCCAACAGTTTCAGCGAGATGATGAGCGCCGAGTAATCGCTCTGGGTAACACACGGGCCCTTTGCGGTTGCAAACCAACATTCCAGCAAGCATGACGCGTCTTATATTTGCAGTGTAAGTGGACGGGTTTTTACTCTGGGTAATGTTCAAGCATTTAGTGTATGCATGAATTCATTTAACCCTAGCCATTTACTCGGTGCCGCGACACCAGTCGCCGATTAATATACATCCAACTCGACCAACTGTGTGATTTTGGCCCACTAATTCCATTAATTCCACTAACTCCACTTTTGAGATCACGCACGGACCTAGAAGCTCGGCTAGCCTTTTTAGCGACTCGCTTATAGGGGGGAGGGAGCATTTACACACGCCCTCCGGCGTAGAAATAACAGGCCGACAACAATACCGCAAGCATAGTTGGATAATGAAAACTTGTAATTTGTTGAATCAACCGGGATGTTCTTGATATCAATAATCAGCAACAACGTATTGTCCCAAACCGGCCTGCTTTTTCTCCCCTGGAGAGACACGTGAGAAACTTGGTTTCCATCACGGAACGATACCTACATGTCCTACGCATGCACCGAGTCCGTACGCATATCCTCACGACTTCAATCAGTGTACTCGAAGCGACAAGCTACTAAAGCTATGGCTACCATCGCCAACACAAAAGAGCACGATCAAATGCTCCACGAGGTCAATGGCAACGGTAACGGGGTCTACGATAACGCGAGCGAAAGTGCAAGCCGCCCAGAAACTAAAGTCGAAAACGGCAGCAAACCTCCAAAATCCGCGATTCCAACTGGATTCAACCCTGCAGACTTTCCAGATGGAGGAGCTACAGCATGGGCAGTGGTGGCGGGAGCGTGGTGTTGTCTATTCTGCAGTTGGGGATGGGTCACATCGATTGGCGTCTTCCAAAACTACTACCAGGAGAACCAGCTCAAGCAATACTCTCCCAGTGAGATTGGTTGGATTCCGTCGCTTGAGGCGTTCATGATGTTCGTCGGTGGCATTCCTTTTGGAAAGATATTCGACAGTTACGGTCCTCGCTATCTTCTTCTGGGTGGCACTCTGGTACACATATTTGGCGTTATGATGATTTCCATCTGCAAGAAGTACTACCAGTTCCTTCTAGCACAGGGAATATGCAGCGCGCTCGGCGCAAGTGCTATTTTCTACGCCGCCAACAATTCGGTCTCGACATGGTTCTTGAAGAGAAGAGCATTGGCAATTGGCGTGGCCTTTTCGGGCGCTTCGATGGGAGGAGTGATTATTCCGTAAGTATCCCCAATCTCGGTCACTTCCGAGCGTATTTTGACTTGGACAGCATCATGGTCAATCAATTGATCCCTATTGTTGGGTTCGGATGGGCGATTCGCGCAACAGCTTTTATGATGCTCGGCTTAATGATCATAGGAAATACAACGGTCAAGTCGCGCATCACTCCGCAGCCCCGTCCATTCAATATCCAGGAATTCATCGACCCTTTGACTGACATGCCATTTTCCTGCACTTCGCTAGCAACCTTCTTCTTCATGTTCGGCACATTTCTACCATTCGACTTCATCCCGTCTCAAGCAGAGCATGAGGGCATGTCGCCGTATTTAGCAGGCTACTTATTATCTATTCTCAATGCTGTCAGGTATGCTGTTACTCTTCTTATTTGCTGTGGCTTTCCTAATGTCAGACTCTTCTTTGTCAATCGAAACACATGCTAACAAGAATAGTATCTTCGGGCGTATCATTCCCGGCTACGCAGGTGACAAACTCGGCCGGTTTAACGTCATGCTAGCCGTCACCACCGCCTCCACCATCATCGTACTTGCACTCTGGCTTCCCTCCCGCGGCAACACCCCCACCATACTCTTCTCTGCATTCTACGGTTTCACATCTGGGACTTTCGTGTCGCTAGTGCCAGCGCTTATTGCCCAGATCTCCGATATCCGCAAGATTGGTGTGCGGATTGGCGTCAATTACCTGATAGTTTCGGTCTCGGGATTGATCCAGAACCCTATTGGGGGTGCGTTGATATCGAGAAATAATGGCGGATACGAGTACCTACAGATATTCTGTGGATTGACGATGGCTGTAGGTACGATGCTGTACTTGGTGGCTAGGATATTGCAAGTTGGTTTTAAGGTAGCTAAGGTATGAAAGAGGTGTCTGAGAAAGTTCAACCGTATTTGCACTTGTATAAATAGCTTTGATCTTCGTCTTTCATAGGTAGCCAAGTCCCCTGAAGAGACAACTAGTTAAATGGGGTAGAAGGAGCATGTGGAAAAGAAAGGAAAGGAAGGTTGGACCTTACCTTTGGTTGTTGAATTGATACTTGGAGATTGGTTCGCTCTTGAAGCTTCACCCCACCTTTGGTTGTTCAACTGATACTTCGATATTAGTTCGCTCTTGAAGTTTGATCTTATATTTCATTATTCAACTAATGCTTAGAGATTCGGTCGCTCCTGAGGCTTCATCTTACATTTCATTGTTTTAAATGAAAAATCCATATCTACCCCCTACCATCCCGCCTGCTTCAAATAAAAGCTCTGCTGAAACCCAAAAAGAACCCTCCCATCTGGCTCGGGCAACTTAACACGAAATTCAAAATCATAATTCCCCGTCTTGGTAAAAATTCCGAGGAACTGATAATCCGCGAGGATCTCCACCATTCCCGGAATCAACACATTACCTTCTGTCCAAGGACCCGTGCGTTTGCGAATTCGAAGCCACGGAACCTCGGAGAGGAGGATCTCCATAGTCTGAGGATGGTCGTCCGGGCTGGTGTCACATTTCACGGATGTGTAAAGGACAGCGCTGGAGAGGAGGGAAGGTGGGATGGTGTAGGGGACGGTACCCATTAGGTACATTAGGATTGGTTCGTCGCTAGAGAGGGGACTTTAGTTATTGGATCAGGGTTTATGGGGAAGAAGACATACACTACTGGAACTTTTGGTGATACGACGAGAGAGATGGTTTCGAAAAGTTGATCGGCGGGTCCGTTGTCCGTGAAGCTAGCCCTGTTTCTACCTGAAACCGGGCGGGCCCTCTCGGTTCTTGATATTGGAGTTCCGATGCTACCGAGCGTTTGTTGCGGAATAGACATGGCGGTTGAGGTTCCGAAGAGCACTAGGGTAGTTGTCAGGACAGCCAAACTCGAGGGGTAGTAAAGATCTATCCAGGCTAGTGTTTAAATGATGATACGAAAGTGTTCTTCGTGATAATTGTCCTGAAGTTACGACGACAGAATTTTGTTGAGGAATCGATGACGCGCCCAGCTATTTTCATCAAGAAGGATTAGATTGGATATCGTTGTATAGAGTTGCCAAATTCGGTTGAGAGATATTTTGGGTGTATGAAATGGAACAGTCGAGACAGTGTTGTAATTGAACACAGTAAGCTGTCTTGGAAGCGAGCCAACTGGATGCCTTGTCCGTTGTCTAATTCCCATGACAAAGGTTCTAATAGAGAAGTCGGAACGAATGCAGTGAAGCTTGCGAAGTTGCACCATGTGGATCAGGACATGTGATTGGTGGGAGGATCTTTTGAAACTCTGATGGTGGCTCATAAGCGCTTTGCCGCTTCCTTTGCTTGATCTGTCAGACTTTTAGAAATATTTGGTGTATGGGTGCAACGGTGGAATGATACCCAAAGCTCGGTTCATGAAAAATGGATGCACCAGATCCCTTGAGGCGTCAATTTGCGGATGTAGCTCCCGTTGGTTATAAGTGGGCAGCTGGCATGTTGCTTACTTTGTTTCTAAGTTCGACATCATAATACACGGTTGTGGGGTCGGAGAGCTCGCTATATAGCTCACCAGGTACAGCAGCTAATTCAGGTTGGCTGTCGATATCAACTCGGCATTTATTCTTGCGTCGATGAGTTTATAAGGTGTTTGAGCTTCGTTGTCTTTCATTGGCCGTGCTATCATGAACATTGCCAAGCCCGTGAACAGCCTTCAGTCACCATGAGCTTGGGGTTTCTTCAATTGCCCAACATGTAGTTTTGACCGCACAGCCCTCGATGATCTACATTGATCTTTCACATTGAGAAGTTTGCCAACTATATCAGTGCATGTTACACCCCACGCGCATCTTAGTGACCGCCATAGTCCTCAAGGAAGGGGTGAATGCTTTCAACATCAACCGCAGCTCCTTTGACTCTCATGAAGACTCTGCCAGGATAGTTGTTTGCCAAGATGACACCAAGATGACTCTTCCGCACAAACTTCGCTTACGTTTCAGCTCAGAAATTTGCATGCAGAAGCTCGATGATAGCTTCAGCTTCTGTGAAAAGCTTACTCGAAACCGACCGAGACCGTGACCGATGCCATCGCGCTTGGCGACTTCTTTACAGCAGGTGTTGGCTCGAATGAAAACCCGGACTATAAGTCCGCATTCATATGACCATGGCTATCCATATCAACTCCAAAACCCTGAAGAGTGGGAGCGATATAATGGCGGCGTTACACCTGCTCTCAACTTTGGCGCCTGCACTGGTGCTAAGATGCAGGATCTGCTCGATAAACAGATCAGCCTCGGCGATGGTATATGGAGGGACGTCGTGTATCATGATGCTTGCCAGACACAAATAGCTATCATGACTATTGGAGGGAATGATGTTGGTTTCGTCGGCATTTCAAATTGCTTGTAAGTTCCAACAACTGAGGAGGGGGAGATACTTCTGCCAGACGATACCAGGATTAAAACTATCTTTCCCATAGTCGTTGGATATGTAAGTCTATGGGAAAAAAATTATTTCATCTTGGCTTATATATTAAACTGGCTACATACCTGCGTTTCTCGATCTTGAGGCGTCCGAACCGACCGCGCCGAAAACCAATCCTTACTCCACCGGGCAGGGTGGACTTACTTCTGCCAGACGATACCAGGATTAAAATCGTCTTTCCCATAGTCATCGAATAAGCAAGTTTATAGTAAAAGAATAATTTATCTTTTTTTTTATCTTTACTTAGGTTGTGTACACGCGTTTTTGTATTTCGATTTAGAGGCGTTTGACTAACAACCGACCACACCCAAGACCAACCAACACTTCACTCCACCGGGACAGTATAGAGGTATTTGCCAGACAATACCAGGATTAAAATTGCCATTACCATAATGATCAGATATAGAAGTGTATGGTAAAGCAATCATTTGTCTTTCCTATCTTGACTTAGACTGCGTACCTGTGTTTTTTCGTTTCGATTCGGAGGCGTCCGGCCAACCGAGCGTACCGAAAACCAACCAACCTTTACTCCACCAGGGCAGTATCGAGGTACTTTTCCAGACAATACCAGGATTAAAAAATATGTTTACCATGATGATCAGATATAGAAGTTTATGGTAAAGCAATCATTTGACTTTGCTATCTCGACTTAGCCTGTATACCTGCGTTTCTTTGTTTCGATTCAGAGGTATCAAACTAACCGAAACCGACTGTACCAAAAACCAGCCAACCCTTACTTCACCGAGGCAGTGTGGAGGTACTTTTGTCAGGCGATGCCAAGGATAAAATTCCCTTTACAATAATGAGCGGATACGGAAGTATATGGGAATAGAATTGTTTTATTGTAAGCCTTTCCTATCTTGCTGGTTGTGTACCCGCGTTTTCCAGAGGTGTTCGACCAACCGACCGCAACTAACCACGCCGAAAACCAACCAACCTTTACTTCACGGGCAGTGTGGAGATACTTTGTCGGACGATACCAAGATTAAAATTCCTTTTACCATAATGACCAGATGTAGAAGTTGATTGGAATAGAATCATTTTATAACAAGTCTTCTTTATCTTGCTAGGTATATACCCGCAACCGTGACCACTCAACATAACCGAGCATACTGCAAACGAACCAACTCTTATTCCCACCGGGGCAATATGGCGGAGGTACTTTTGTCGGACGATACCAAGGTTAAAATAACTTTTCCCATAATGATCAGATGTGGAAGACTATGTGAATAGAGTTAATTTACCTTTTATTGTATTCATTATAAGTCTTTTCTATCTTGGCTTATATACAATGGGCTAGCTGTCGATTCAGAGGTATCGGAGCGACCATACCGAAACCAACCAACCCTTACTCCAGATAATACCAAGGTTAGAATTCCCTTTACCATAATGGTTAGATATGGAAGTTAGTGGGAATAGAATTAGAGTGCTAAAGGCCCTGCCGAATGCTCGAATGCCCGAATGCGCAAAATGCCGAGACGCGCAAACGCGCAAATGCTCAAATGCTCAAATGCTCAAACGCGCAAAAGCGCAACCAGCAGGCAAATGTACAACCATCGGGCAAATATGCAATTAACAGGCAAAATGCACAAATACACAAATGCCGAATCGGCAATATGCACAAATGTCCAAATACATAACCAGCGGGCAAATATGCAACCAGCGAGCAAATGCGCAACTAATGGGCAAAATGCACAAATGCACAAATGCGCAAAATACCGAATAGGCAAAATACACAAATATACAAATGGGCAAATGCGCAAACACGCAAAATGCCGAACTGGGCAAAGAGGCAAAATGCCGATATGGGCATAGGGGCAAAGGGCAAAATGCCGAACTGAGCAAAATGCCGAATATGTGCAAAACGACAAAACACATAAACGTGCAAATGCGGAAATGCCGAAGTGGGCAAGATAGGCAAAATGCCAAAATATGAGCAGATGGGCAACCTGGGCAAATATACAACCTAGGGGCTAGGTAAATATACAAAGGGCAAACGCCCAAGCCCGCAAGCCGGGCAAAATGCGCAAGCTAGGCAAATTGTGCAACCTGAGCAAAATGCGCAAGCTGGGCAAAATACATAAATATACAAATAGGTAAATGGGCAAAATGCCCAGTTCGGCAAGGGGGCAAAATGTCGATATAGGCAAAGAAACGCGCAAAGTGGCAAAATGCCGAAATAGGCAAATACGCATAATGCGCTGGGCAAATACTAGTTAGAATGCTGTTCGCTAGAATGCTGTTCGCTAGAATGCCAGATTGCCAGCCTGAATGCCGAGAATTTTAGGGTATAGAGACATGGAGGCTGTAGAGCATCGGTTACCCCCTTATATAAGCGAGACGGGAAAAGGGCGGGGGAGGGGGCGGAAAATAGCTCGACTAGTCTCCTACTTATTAGCTATCATGAGAGTTGGCCAAATACACAACTCTATGAAAAGTTTGCAACGGGAGATCTAGAGCTCTCGTATGATATATACCAACTTTGCCTTCACATTTCTTGCCCCGTCTACTTTCCGGATCATGCTCATGAACGCAAACTTGGCATCATCATTAGCGCTTCGCGGCTGTCAAGACCAAGCTGCTGGCACTCCAGGCATTGGTCTCGAATAGCGGCTGGTTCTTAAGATAAAAACTTGTTTCATTTACAAATCCTTCGCTATGTTGTCAAAATCACGGTCAAGAATATTAATTGTCTCAAAATTCATAACTCATTGAAGCTAGGGCAACGCCAAACATCCAGGCATTGTAGTTAAGAATGCACTTGAAAGGATGCTACCAAGTTGGTGGAATGCGGTACTCCCTTCAGTGCGTCGTATCGGCATCCTTGAGAGTATCAATTGTACCCTCTACCCCATCCGTTCCAACAGACCATACACCGTCGCCAACTAGTTTTTTCCAATGGTCAAACAAACGTTCCAGCCGCTGAGCACGGTGGTAGTGACCACCGAAAGCCTTATATCCATGCTGGAACAGCTCAAATGTTGTCCCTCCCACAACAGATGTTCCGTCACTCATCCGTGCGCCAGAAATCAAAGCCCACTCGTCACCCTCCAATTCATACGGTATCAACAAGCGGAACCCCTCCTCGGATTCGAAATAAGTATATCTGTCAAGTAACTCGGTGTAAACACCGGCAGGCCCTCGAAGCAATACAGCCGAGTCATAAGATCTCGCGAGGAATGCGTTAGAGAACATGGTCAAGTCGGCTTCACATTCGCCTCTTCTAGTAGTGAAAATGCATACTGGCGGTATAATCTGTGCGGTACGTGGAAGGCAAGTGAAAGACTGCATCACCGCAAACTCGTACGCGTTCATGGGTGGGAGGAGCAGGCCCCGGGGCAATGTACCGGAAGTTTGGGCGACTGGCTATGGTCAGAAAGTCGCGTGCAAAGCATCTCTCGGGTACCAAGGCTGCGTCCAAGATATCAGGTGTAAGCAACGGTTCTGGCTCGACTCGATTAACAGTAGCGTTTGTTGGCGAAAGTAACGAAATACGCCCCTCGATGGTATTACACAACCGATCCCATGCGCCGATACAAGTGACAACCTGGGCTTCGCTGTAAGGTCGCCACTCCCAGGGTCCAATCTTTTCGCTGCCGAACAAACTTGGCGCTTCCGTGGGAGAGGCTACGATCTTGCCAAGATGAATGAGTTCGATCCAGTTGGAGAAGATGGTCTCGAGTGGATGCCAAAGATCTGGTTCCTCCCTAAATGGCAACGCAAAGTTGAAATCAATCATACTCATGAAGACAACGGCCTGATGGCACTCTTGGTGATAATACAGGCCTGCGCCAGCTTTCCCACCCTGGCCAATGTTCGGGGATTATAAACGCACCAAGCTGTCTTCCGGCTCACTGAATATGTGGGTAGCATAGTTGTCGAAGAGCTCTTCAGGCTCGGGTATTGCAGCGGCCCAGAGAAAGAAGGGCTCGGGGGTTTCTGTGACAGGTAGAAGAGCGGCATCGAGAAAGGCTGCTACTGAAGGGTGAAGCCGTGGACGCAGAGCCTCAGCTGCAGCCCCATAGGTAGTGAAATATTTTTTGCTACTACTAAGCAGGGTGGCTGGTGAACGGCCCTGGAAAATCCATGCGTAGTACACGAGGTAGTTGTGAAGAGCTGCGCAACGCTCATGGTCCGTTCCTGATAAGTCCGCGCGTGCCGGGTTGTCTTCTGTAACAAGCAAGCTGCTCACGTCGGGGAGCTGCGAAGAATCCATAATTAATTTCGACTTTCGATACTATTGTTGAGTTCGAAGCTGCATAGGTTTGACGTAAAAGCAGGTTGAAAGAAGTTTGAATTTGAAAAGGAAAACTATTGCATATTTACTTGCAAAAATATCTCAAATTCACTAATATGGGCACATTTCCGAATCGTAGCGTGTAATAATTTTAATCACGCCATGATCTAAATAGTGAATTTCATTCTGGCAAGTAGTTGTATTCATGTGCCACTTGGGTGTTACTTGGCGTCGCGAGGGAAGCTGTTTTCTTGTGGATCGCATTTCGCAAGATATATGATTTCTCAGGCAAGCTTCAATCCACGATTTGATGACCGGTATATGTTCTCCGAATGATATTGTAGAAGGCACATCTCTCGAGGTAGCCACGATATCAGCAAGGCTGTTCCTAGTGTTTGATTTGAATTTGTCTCTGGGTTTCTCGTGTCCTTGATATATCGCATCTTCCTTCACAAAGAACTGAAGCCTTATTGCCACGAGTTCTTCTTCCCAGGGCTCTTTGTCGTCTTTTTCTTCGAACATTTCTACCTTAAGTCCGGCCGGAAGTTGCACAATGATTCGGCCTTTCCCATTGATGATGTGGCTGGTGACTGGTCAAGGCATAATTATCGGTTCCTGCAATATCATACATCGATATGATACCATCCATAACCACCGAACAGAACGCGCACGTTTGACTGGAGTTCTTTAGTTGCCGCAAACATAATGGAAGGATGTGCTCTATCTGCAGATCGTCCGTCATGTGAAATTGCCATCGCCCGGCCTGCTGAGTCTCAACGCGGAATGAAGCTATTGATAGACAGGCAATATTGAGGTAAAATTTATAATTAAGATTTCAGAGAGTTCTGAAATTGGATAATGCGAAAGATACCTTCGTAGCCTCACTTATCGTATGTAAAATGTTGTACAAGGTTGCACAGCTCCTCGTCGCTTATATTTAACAAGTCGTGGAAAAATATGATCGCAGATGCCACAAGAGAATGCTGCCACAACAGAATACTGCTGCAATAGAAACATGCAGTGCCGCAACAGAAGAATGCCGCAAGGGAAAGATTTCGCAAGAGAAGGATGTCACAACAGAATAATGCCACAAGAGAAGGTTGCTTGCGGTCTGCAGGTGATTTCCTTCGGCTAATTTTGATACTTCCTCCCAACCAGAAAGCCGGAACTGTCAACTGTCATCCTCTTTTGCTGAACTGCCCAGCATTCTGCCATAGCCACCACTTCAACACTTGATATACAGTATTTTATCCGTTACCATATGAAAGCCAAGTGCCCGACAGGACTGAAGAATCGAAGAACCGCTTCTCACTTCACCCTGGTTTGCCTCGATCTCTAGCATAGTGAACAGGTGATTCGTGATCGACTCTTCACATACTTCAGGTGCTGGCAGGACCCACCAGCGACGGCATTAGACTTTAGACTGCACTGCGTGATGCAGATTGATTTCTGCTTGGAGCAGCATGCCCACATGGTTTGGCGGGATACACACATAATGTTTCTTGGTATATTTTCCGTGGTCTTGTGGATTTGGAATTGAGAAATGGCTCCAAAAAGAACTCTACGTATGGACTGCGCACTGGAGGGAGCACTGATCGAGGCCACCATCGTGTACCTTTTAAGGAAAACATTGCTAACGTGTGAATGTAAGTTGACTTCTGAACCATGGCATAAGGATCAAAAATATGGGTGATTCAATGCTTGGGTTAGAGAAACGTCTGATTCATCCAGCTAAGGGGAGGAAGTAAACAATATATAGGCAATCTCTACAGCAATACTTGGATCTAAATGATGTTAATGGATACCTCTCATAGGCCCATTGCATACGAGTACTTCTCTCCAGTGGTCGAGGTGAATTCTATTCCAGAAGTGAATCTTGGTCCAACAGTGGCCAACTCCGTGAATGGAAAAAAAGATTTCTTCGGTGCATAGAAGGCATTGGGAGAAGATTTTTGCTCTGTGCATGAATATAGGGATGGGGGCTTCGATGGCGAAGTATCCAAGAGAGGTTCAATTCTGGTTCACGAAGTTACTGGGAAAAGAAGCCATCCGGTGGAATTGGGCATCTCTCACATATTCAGAACATTTACCTCCATCACCATCCTCATCTACATAGTTAGGAAGCAGACTATCTCCCGAGCAAGAGTTGTGTAAGAAAGCAGTACTACCCAGAATGGCTGAGTCTACGCGGAAAATAAGTTCAGAAGTGACTTCGAAGTCGACTGGCGAACCTCTGAGCCCTTCAAACTCGCGACAATCATGATACATCACGACAAGTAACGAAATATATTCTGTCACTAGCACACGTCAACCAAAGATACAAAGAAAATAGAACGCATTTCTTCATCTACGGGAATGTCCCAACTCGGCCACATTCCAGTTTATGCAACCAAGACAGGGGTGGCAGTGGCGGGGACTGGATTATTCACTCTGAGCTCTCTGGATACTTCACGAACACAATTTGGTGCCACAAATTGTTGATTCCCATAAGTTTGTGAATAAGACACAGAATTTCGACATGAATCAGCCTAAATAAACGGAATTGCACTCAAATCACCAACTAGACAATCACGACCCTTTGCTGCGGAGCTTCGTGAATCCGCTCAGGTTGGTATTGATGTTAAGCTTCCGGTTGGTGTCACTTGGACGTGGGCGACGTTCTAAAGATAGTTTAAGAACCAATTATCAGAGGCCTTCACGCACACTGAACTCGATTCCGTCGTCATGCAGGGAGGATGCCGAATTTCCGGTACCGGGTGTCATTGTCTGTCCCGAAGTGGATGCGAGAGAAGGTCTGTCAACTACCTCCAAATTCGCCTCTTGGGCTTGTCACTTCCAGCATCTTTCCACTGAGAAGGAAGTCGTTAATCTAAGCTGCAGGCATGGACCATTCCATATCCATGAAGCGGGTTATCGTACCTCAACCTATGAAATCGACACCTACTTACCCGCTACTTTTACATTCAGATAAGCGCAGTAGTACCTGCATACGGCAGATGCTTGATGTGTTGTATTCTGATGTCCTAACCAAAAAGAAAGCGGATCGATTACAATATCTCTCCGAGGCCCCATAAATCGGTCAGCATTTAATGCTGAGTAAGCGGGGTCAAATTCGTGAGTTCATGAACTTTTGTCTTCATCAGATAGGAGAATTGGATATTGATTTGCATTAGCTGAAAGAATGATGGGTACGATGGTTTTTGTATTAATATTCTAGCATAGTACTCATTCGTAAAATACAGAAAACATTCATCTTCAATACCCCCTCGCTTCACGCCTTAGCCCCACCCCCTCCCCTATCATGTATTCCTTGGCATCACTACTAGGCCTCAGTGCCTTCGCCTTCGCCCTACCCAAGCCCTCAGCAGACCTCTCATCCCACTGTAAAAGCATCTCCATCCCCATCACCGTCTCCGTTCCTCGATATATCCTCAGCACCAGCATACACGACAACTGGGACGCAGCAGCTCTCACCTTCAACCTAACTTCCAATGACTTCACCACCTCATCTGATCCGCTCCCAATCACAGGAATCACACCTACACCCATCAACAGCACATACACAATCGGCGCCACTCTCTGCGGAACCGGAGGAAGCCCCACCCTGATCTTAACCCACGGCATCATCGAATCGAAACTCTACTGGAGTCCTAATCTTCCTGATTCAGACCAGTATAATTTCGTCAAAGCTGCTGTGGGAGCTGGATACTCGGTTTTGTATTATGATAGACTTGGCGTGGGGTCTTCATCTACGTAAGTCCGCAGGATAACCACCAAGCATACACCCCAAATCTAACCCACCCCCAGCGTAAACTCCACCACCGACGCACAATTCCCCGTCGAAGTCTCCATACTCAACACCCTCATCGCCTACTCCCGCACCTACTTCAACAGCACCTCCACCTCCCTCCTAGGCCACAGCTACGGCTCCTACATCTCCACCGCCAGCGCCAGCCAGATCAACGTCGACGCGCTGATCCTAACCGGCTTCAGCGGCACCATAGCGAACTTCGGCCCCTTCCTCGCAGGCGCCAGTTTCCGGGTCGCTCGACTCCAAAACCCCTCCCGCTGGGGACATCTCGATCCCGGCTTCCTTACCTCCGCAGATCTCTACGCCGAAACATACGTGTACTTCGCCTCCCCGCATTTCGAGCACCGCATCGCAGAATGGACATACGAAGTCGCCAGCGAACCGTTCGCGGTAGCTGAATTACCCACGCTGTTAGCGACGGATATCAAGTTTGAAGATATCAAAGCCCCGACACTGGTTCTCCAGGGACGGTACGATGTTTCGGCTTGTGGGGGAGAGTGCGTGGGGGTGATTAATAAGACGACGAAAGCGCTGTTTAGCGGGGCAGAGGATTTTGAGTTTGTAGATGATTTGGAGGCGGGGTGAGTATTATACTAAGTTAGATGAATATCGTGTGTTTTTGAAAAGTCATGTGCTGATTTTGTGTGGTTATACGTAGGCATAATCTGAATTTGCATAGGGTTGCTCCGAAGGCGTTTCAGATTGTTTTCGATTTTTTGAAAGCGCATGATGTTTGATGCTGGGGGGAACCCTCTTGCTGTGTTGGCGGCACCCCGCTTCTCCCCGCATTCTGCGGTCATTTTCCCCGGCGTTGGGAAGTGGGGCAAGGAGATGCGTACGCGGCTATGATCGGTATTAGAAGAGGGTCTCGAAGACCGCTACGGTGTGAGTTAGGAATTCGAGCTAAGGGATTGGTGACAATAAGGGTACCAGGATGATAGGGTGGAGGGAAAGGGAACAATTGTACAAAGAGAGTCAAAAAGGCAGGTGAACGAGACAAGACGAACATGGAGAGCTTATTCGGCTGTGTGATGAATTAAAGAAGTAAATCGACTTGGTATTATGATTAATAAATTTTTGAACGCCATCCCCGCATATCCTGGATATGCATTGTCCGTCCTCATGAAATCAGGTCGAGGAACCCGATGCAGTACCCAAGTAAACCGTTTAACAACGCCATCACATTAGTAATACAGCTTCATCGTCTCATCAACAAACACTTCCTTCCCTCTCTTTTGACTTTCCATCCTACACTCGCGCAGATATCACGCAGCGTCCCACTCCTGTCCATCAATCTATCACTCACAGCAATGACATCTAGAGATGCTGAGTGATCCCCTAGCAGTATCGAGCATCTGATTTTACTCTGCTCTATGAAATCCATAGCTCGAATGTCCAGGTAGCGCAGGCTCGGCTTGCCAGCGGCGTGAGCAGGTACTGGCGTGGTGGATAATCGTTGGCGTAGTTTACAGATGGCTATTGCACGCTCCATAGGCTCGAGAACAGCAGTGTATTTTGAGTCAACTTCGGACTCTTCTTGTGTTGTTTGGTGATTGGCTCGCGCTGATGGATCATCGACAGTGTCGAGAAACAAAGTCTCAAGGTCGTGAATGCGAAGACCGGTGCCTATGCTGAGATCCTCAGCAGTCGCTGCTAGGGTCTTGAGGTGTGCTACGCTTGCCGATGTCATCGGTCGTCCAGCTAGTCTAAGGGATCTGAGCGTTTCGGGTGCATTCTGGAGAAGCCTTTCCGTGAGCTGTTCTTCGTGCGCCGTAGAATCTTCGTCGAGATCAACAGGATCTATAGATGCATGAAGTACCTCAAGCGTATCCTTCACGGCCGGGTGGGAGAGAAGGAAGTCAACGAACGACTCTGTCTCTAGTAATGGACAGTGATTCACGGCTAAATGTGTGATTCTTGCAGTGGAGGGAATCGCATTCAAAATCTCCGCCGTCACATTGGACTTGGATAGCATCATGGTCTCTATGTGCGCAAGACGAGGGAATAGAGACGGTAGTAGTGATGTTGTCGCTTCGTGGTCAGTCCGAGAGTCAGTTAGCGATAACGACTTGATTGGGAGCATCGCAGTCGGCGGAGATTGAGCGAAAACGTCAGAGTGACCCGCCGTTAGTGACGTGCAGTTCGTAAAGTCCAGTACTTTCAGGTGGGGCAGTCCAGTAAGCAGAATCTGCAGTACAGCCCCGCTCAGGGTTTCATTCAGATTCCTGTCATGTGGAAGATAGATCTCGTTGAGTATTGGAGTAAGGCAAAGCATTCCATGGAGTGAGTTGGAGAACTCTCGCCTAGGGCTTGCAACTTTGAGGTCGGAGAGATCCAGACGACGGATAGCTCTTCCTAGGACAGGGTTGCCTGTGATCTGGCTAAGAATGTGGTTGAACGTTGACATGCGCGAGATGGTCACACTCCTGTAAGTGATCGGTAGTGCGTTTGCATAGAGCACACGAGATGCCAGAAGACATGAGAATAGAGTTGGTTTCTCGAGACTCAAGCAACTGGATTCCCCATGGTCGAAAGCTGGAAGAAGTTAGTATTTCTTGGTACAAAGAACAGTATGGGAGTATTCACCATTGATTACCCCAGACCTTTGCTTTCCAGAATCCAATTCTAAGTTCCGAAGGATCTTCTGCAGAATCTCTGCAGGAAGTGTCTCAAGGGCGGATTGACCGGGCTGGCGGGCTCGGCTGGCTCCATTCTGGGGTATTTCAGTCCGGGTGTAAGGCATATTTGCTGTTGGTAGATTTGGAAGTACAGAAGTATATCTTCATGAAACAGGTGTTGTCTGGCGGTTCTTTTATGCTCTGCGGCGTTGATGTCACCATTTTACACCGCCCGGAAGACCTCCTGGGAGCCATGTCTCTTATAACTTCTTGATTCACTTCGACGGAGTCAGAGCTGACCTGGATGGTGCCAACACAAGAAATCTCTGCATCGCAAACTAAGGGTGGAAATCACGCATTCCTTCCCCATGACTCCAAAACGTCGTCAGAGCTCAAGACAATATCCAATACCTTTCCCCGCCAATCTGCAAACGGTTTCATCGTTACGTAACTCGGTGTACGGAAGAGTAAGGAAAATGTAAGAAATGTGAGAAATGAAAGAGCCATTTATTCGCCATTATGAGACAATGGAAGCAATTATTAATTGGTACGAGATGGAAAAGGAAAAAAGGGAAAGCCGGCAATCACGAGTGAAAGGAGATGGTGCGATTGGATCCTTTCTCCAGGAAAAGTCTAAAAATGGTGCAAAATTGGTGCGCCATAAGGCACGATTTATAAAAGTTGCGGGGATAGTGCCTTGGCGCTGAAATCATGCTCATGCACGTGGAAGAATGACGCTAAAGTGGCTAAGTCCAAGGTGCCACAATTGGCTGGATTAGGTAAGAGCCGTGGCTTGTGCTTCTCGGCTATGAACGGCGAACTTCTAACTTGCCCCCATCCGTCACCGACAAATACGACCAACAACAACAACAACAACACATGGTTGATCAATTCACGTCAACTCGGAGTGCTGAGAATAACCTCAAACACGGTGAGTATTCGTCTGTGCTATACGGTGTGCTGTTCTTGCAGCAGATCCTTTTAGGCGTTTCAATCTGTGTCCATCCCAACTCGGTCCAGACACGACCCTTTAAATTCGAGGTCAGGAGGCATCAAACCCATGGTTGGCCTGCCTCCTATTTCCAGCCATCATCCCCCAATTGTGCCATGGCTTGAAAAGAGGTACATTCTATCCATCACAACTGATGAGTCTATCTTCGTTGGAGTCTTATATGATCGATGATGAGGAAGTGCTTACAACAGATAACCGCCTCAGCCACGGCCAGGCCAGACACACTCAGATGCCGCCTACTATGTTGGAACACTAGGTGGCTATCCTTCCATGAAACGAGTTACGGATCTCTTATAAGGACAATGTGGTCTTCAGCATGGCCAACTCGTCAAATACATATATGAATGATCGCAAGATGGCCTCCCGATTACATTGTAAAACGGTTGAAGGAACGGCGCTTGCGGACACACGACGGATAACTGTGAGCCTCTATGGCCATCATCTAGGCGAGCGCTTGCGGTTTGGAAGGGACGTTGGCCATGTCATGATCCAACAGTCCCACCAGGGGGTCGAATTTAAATACATTTTCTTCTTTCATTACTGATCATCACATTTCATTCGTCTTTCTTTCTACAGTGCAAATAGATTGATATTCGTTGATTGCTCTATCGATATCACATTTCCATTTTCCTTTCTCTGTTCATTTATAGTACCCTGTCACCAACATCATGCCTTCCGCGGAGAACCCAAACGTAGCTACCATCCACACTGCGTTCCAACTCCAGCATCTCATCGAAAACCGCCACAAGAATGTCGCTTTCATTGACCCCACCACTCTCAAGCTCATTCGCTCGATAACTGATTCCCATCCCGCCGACAAGTCTGCAGCAAAGACTCCAGAATGGGCCGTTTCAAAGGAAAGCGTTCAGAAGCAGGTCTCCGCCTTTATGGATGGAGTAGTCGGTGTGCTTAAAGTCAAGGATATTGATCTTAGTGATTCTGATGATGATGATGATGAAGACGACGAGGATTACGATCCTGAAAATGATGAGGTTTCTGGCTCTGATGATGACAGTCTAGCCGAGGAGTATGACTCAGAATATGACAGCGAGTACACAGATTCTGAAGATGAACACAACACATTGGATAGAATCAGCGAGGATGATGACGAGGACATTGATGCCGTTCCAAAGAAGTGTTTGGATGCGAAGCTTGGCGAAGGTTCGTTTCCCGCCCACTCTTTCTTTCAAGTGCCCACGACTAACATCATCAGGAATCATTCTCCATGAAATCTCCGGCCGTAAAGTCGCCCGCTACGGCAAAATCGTCGTCAAATCCGGCCGCCACCTCAAGCTCTCCGAAGCCGAAGCTATGAAATACATCGCCACACACACCAGCATCCCAGTCCCACACGTGTACGAAGCCGTCAGCGACGGCAAACTAACCAGCATAACCATGGACTTCATCGAAGGCGACCGCCTCGACAAAGTCTGGAACTCCCTCCCCGAAGCCACCAAACTCTCCCTCGCCGCACAAATCAACTCCATGCTCGTGCAACTGCGCTCTCTTCGAGGGCGCTACATCGGCGCAGTAAACAACGACAAAGCAATCGATAGCCGACGCTACGATCTCGAAGGCGGGCCTTTCGAGACCGAAGCCCAGTTCAACGAGTTCTTGCTCTCAGACGTGTATCCCCAGGTCCCGAAGTGCTTTTTGCATATGGCGGAGCGCGCGCTTCTTACTAATCATGCGATTGTGTTCGCGCATGGAGATCTGGCGCCGAGGAATATGATCGTGAGAGACGGGAAGGTGGTTGCGGTGTTGGATTGGGAGAATGCGGGGTGGTATCCGGAGTATTGGGATTTTGTGAAGACGTTCAATGCTCTGGATCAGAGGTGCAATTGGTATGATTATGTGGATAGGATTTTCCCGGTGAGGTACGAGCAGGAGTTTATGAATGATCGGTTTGTGGGGACTTTGATCAGACATGGACATAGTTAGATGGGGTTAGGATTAGGCTGGAATTATGAAGATCCATGTGTTGTGTTTGGGTTTCTTGAGTACAGTTAGCTTGGGTGGTTTGGCTGCATGGAGTTAATATGGTTAGGAAATTGAAAGTTGGTCTTTTTCTCATCAGATATATATTTCTATCCCACGTGCTTCAACTTTTCGGTTCCGCATATTCAGCTAGCTTGCATGTTTTGTCTGCTCTGCTTTTATAATTAATTCCCAAACCATCTTTGGAACGTCGCTCACTTCCACGTGATATTATACCAGCCGAAAGCTCATCGCCCAGGCACCAGCATTGTTGACGGCATTCCTGAATTGTTCACAACGAAAGAAAAGACATCATATCCAGACGACGTGCTCCCTGGACTCCCCAATCTACGATATGAAGCGGCATAAATGGGTTCCATTGTATTGTAGCATGAATACTCGGAGCACATCCTCGTCCAGGTAGACTCTATGAGCATTTTTGAATCATCGCAAAGTCATCCTTTCAACTCCATATAACCACCCTTCAATGCACTCGTATCTCTAAGCGAGGCGTTGTCAGCTGTTAAAAT
This sequence comes from Rutstroemia sp. NJR-2017a WRK4, assembly GCA_002946385.1. Taxonomy (NCBI): domain Eukaryota; kingdom Fungi; phylum Ascomycota; class Leotiomycetes; order Helotiales; family Rutstroemiaceae; genus Rutstroemia; species Rutstroemia sp. NJR-2017a WRK4. Next base: position 428,275 of record NJPR01000119.1, on the reverse strand, counting down.
AAGAGCTAGATTTTCGGGAGCGGTTGTTTGCAGTTGCGTGAGTTAATGAGGGCTCGGTCTTCCGCTCGCGGAGCATTATTGTCTGGACAAGGAGGCGTGTATGTAGGCTGTACGTATTATTCAGTAAGTCTAAATACGATGGTACATATGTAGATTGAGTCATATTAGAATTCGAAAAGTTCGTGTTGTATTCACAACTACATGGGAATCATCAAGTTCATGGCCCGTAGCTCCAAATTGCGTTGACGAAGATTCAGAAGGGTCAAGGTGAATAACCAAGTCATGAGACCACTGTCTGAGTTGTAAAAGTTACGTTTCCCCGTCTTTTTCAGTTCTAAATATGCGAAGAGGTGCCCAATGTGACTGGATGGTCCTGTTTACAGCTGCCTCGAACCAAGATTAGAATCCTCTTCTGACTCATTGTCTGATCGGCATCTCTATCCTTATACCCTTTCGAAGAACAGAGCTCCATCTCAATTCTCGATTCACAGAGTCTACCGTTGCTTGAATAATACAACTCTGTAATAAAATTCACTTTCACTACCGGAAGACTCGGTTTAAGATTATTTATATCCAAGTAGGACAATGAAAGTTGCCTATATAATGCTCCCTTCCACCTCCTCAGTTAGAAGAATCAGACCTTCCTCAAGTAAGCATGGAACCACCATTACAACAAATTCTTATGCCATGGTTGAGAAGCCAAGTCGCAATAATTTTTCAACAATCTTCTATCGAAAAGATTCGCCGCGCTTGTCTCGATCACTGCATCCTCCACTCCGCTCCGGCACGGAAAAAAGACGACGACAGCACTGAATTACGCCAAGTTCGCACATGTTAGCAATGTGCGAACGTCAGAGTGTTATGTGGCCATGCTGCTTTAGATCACTACACCTTCCAGTGCACTCTGGAACGAACAACAACGGCTACAGCATTAATTTGACTCTTTCACCACTGGCTAGCAATGTGTGAACGTCAGCGTGTGGATTGGGCATGCTACTCATGATCACTGCACTGCACTGGAACGGAGGACCTCGACAAAACCACTGTTTTCGACTTACTAGTAACCATGTGCGAGTTCCAACGTGGTTTTTTGCCATCCTGCTCCATATCAGTGCTGCTTCCACTGCACTTAGAATACGCAGAAATCCCTTTGGAGAGAATTCGCAATGTCGACTCCTCAGAACGACGAAGACAATGAGGATAGTATGCTCAATCAACCGTGGATTCGTTTTTGAGGACATTTCGGGATTTCAAATCCACAAGACGACGGAAACAATACCAAAATCTATTATGTGCTAATCCAACCAAATCGTGTGGACATGCTGCTTGAAGGAGAAACAGTCCATCATCAAGCAGTGTGGCCGGGCTGGCAGTACCACTACGTCCTGCCAGATCCTTAAAATTGTCGAGAAGCTATCACGAAAGACGTGCTCGGTATGCAAAAGACTGAGAGCAGAGAGGTAAGCAATTCTTTGGAGAAAACGCCACGTGCGTTCCAGTTATTCTGACCCGTGATAGCTTTTCATCGATACCCAAGTTGCACAACATCTTAGGCGTGCCGGACGGCACATATACCGATCATCAAATCGTGGATTGGAGATTGCCTGCAAAATCATTGCCTTTGCGATATACAACCAATTCCACAAGGGGCTTCCCTCTCAATTTTGGATCTCCCGAAGTCTAGATATCATCACACTAATCGACACCGCGAAATTGTCAGTTCAGGCGTTGAAGATGAATACTTCTCTATCTTACAAACAGACACCATCAGAGTGTGCAGAAGAGGGGGGTTCCAGGTTCTGGGATTGATTACCCGCGAACGAGGGGGAAGGGAGCTAGTTTGACGGTGCTGACGATGAGGAGGAGGGAATATTAGCCGCGACGAATGCGTTAAAGTATGGGTTTTCGGTGGGTGAGCGGGGGTAAATAAAATACATGGATGGGAAGGAAAGGGCGACGAGATATGGGCGGATGAAAATGCATGATAGTTACACTCCTTCGGTACAAAAATAAATAGTCGCCAGCTCGTCGGCGCTCATATACGTTGTTGATTTTTCATATAGTCCACAGGCTGTAAGTTGCTTCGCTTTCCGTCCCACGAGCTCGATCGGGAAACAGTTCATGTCGACTGTAAGACGGTGAAAAAAAGGATACAAAATGTAGGATTGCGTGAAGGTAAAGCCTTTCTACAGATACTTATATACGGTATTCTTCGTCAGTGATTGAATCCAGACTACTAGAAGTATGAAAAGCCCAAGCTGCACCAGACAAAGACATCCGAGAACTCCAGCTTCAGACCATACAGTCCTAGGGTCAAGCTTGCTACACTAGTCTCGCGTAAACAATCTCGCGACGTCCGAGACTATTTCTTCCATCTTTTCCACAACTTCGGCATTTCTCTTCGCGTCATATTGTTTCATTAAATCAAAGATCATTTCCTTCTCCCTCATGTGATCCTCATCGTCGGTGTCGCTGTCGTAAGAACTTATTTTGCTGCCGAACCAATCACTCATCCGGTTGCCAGTGTAGTCAGAACCTAAATCTATGTCGCTGTCGTACATAGAACGATTCTCACTCCAAATATCGTCCTCACTGTCATCAGGGCCATCACGTAGTTGACGAGCCAGATTGTACGCACGTTGCCAATGCAGATCTGCACATTGGTAGGCACCAGCTTCCAATAAAATGGTGACCACCGTTGGGTAGTAATCTCGAAGCGACTCAGTTGACTGACATGATTTTATTGCCGTGGTAAGAGCGTTCCCACGAGTGCTCACAGCATGAATATCTATATTCAAACCAAGCAGAAACTTCAAAACTTCATTGCTAGAGTGTTCAGCAACAGCTGAAATTAACGGAGTTCTCATGTATTCTCCGCGTTTGGAAGGATCTGCTCCATATTCCAGTAACAGCTTCATGACCTCTATGCTTTCAGGTGGGCTTCTAAAGTCTGAAGAAGCCGCTAAGTGGAATGGTGTATCTGTGCCTCTGGGAACTAGATTCTGTGATGCTCCTGCTTCAAGTAGTAATCTGATCAGCTCCACACTCTCACCGGACTCAACAGCAACGTGCAACGCTGTTGGAAACGCTTTATCTTTTGAGACATAATTTGGATTGGCGCCATAAGCTAAGAGGAGTTTAACGAGGTCAGGAAATTCGTTGCTGACTGCGATGGCCAGCGGGACGTTATGGTACAAATGATCATTTGCCACAAAGTTTGGGTCTGCTCCGCTATCTAGAAGCAGCTTCACAACTTCCAGGTCTCCATCTTCGCAAGCTCTTCGCAATGGAGAGTCATGCCATGGCAGTCGGCAGTTCTCGGCATTGACAGTGGCTCCTCGGTCTAATAAAAACTTAACGAATCCGCTGCCATGATTGACGGCAGCCATCAGCGCGAGTCTTCTCGTGCCCAATCCAGTATTTATATCAGCACCGGCATCAAGGAGGACCGATACGGTTTTAGGACAACCTCTGCGTGATGCCTCAAAAAGAGGTAATCCGAGGCTACCAAAGCCTTTATCCATTTGTGGAATGGAATCCAAGGTCAGAGGAGGTAGTGCAGGAAGAGCTTGTTTCAGAGCTTCGGCCAACCCGAGGGAGGAAAGCCATGATATTGGGTGAGGCAGATCCTGCTTCACTATATTCCAAGGATTATTTTTTCTCAAATCTTGATGCCACCGATTAAGGTATACCCTGTCCGAAGTCATAAGACTGGAACTTGAAGCCACTAATGCCACACTCATCCAAACACGCCATGCATCAGTCTTGCCAGTATCGAAGAACTCCAACATAAGATCGTCCACTTCTGGGTCCCTAACTTGAGCCTCCAGCTTTTCCAGATGATGGGCCAAGAATTTCGAGGAATAGTAGAGAAGAGGGAATTGATATACTAAGCGTCCATCAATCTGAGGTCGGCAATGTCCAATATGCGTAAGATATCTGAAGCAGCATTTGACCATAGCCTTGTCCACCAAATTCTCATCGATGGAGTACATGTCGGCAGGTCCCTTTATGATACGATCAGAAACAAGATATTCCTTGACGGAGAAATGAGCAAGGCGAATTGTGCAAGTAGTATATGCGTCAAATCCTAGTTCCTCTCCACTGCTATCATCTTCACTGTTATCCTCGTCATTGATGCTGTCGTCTTCACTGTTATCCTCGTCATTGATGCTGTCGTCTTCACTGTTATCCTCGTCATTGATGCTGTCGTCTTCACTGTTATCCTCGTCATTGATGCTCTCGTCCTCACTGTTATCCTCATCGTTGATGCTATTTGGCGCATGGTAGTCAGAATCATGAGATTTAGTAAACCAGCTACTGCCAAAATCCAACTTTGGTGAAGTAATTCTAACACTCTCGTCTGGATATGAGGTGAATGTTCCAGCGGTTGAAGACACTAGCCCTGCTGGTATCATTTCTAGCAATAAGTTGCAATCCATGAGGCGATCATCGATGCTGAAAGGTTGGTCTGGATCAATTGCTACCGCTTCAGCTAACTCATATAGCTTCAGTGGCCGTCCCGCGAAAGCGAGCCACTGCAATGCTCTATGAACAAAGACTGAATTTTCAGCATCAACTTCTAGAAGCATTCGATCATAAAACATGTCCAAAGTTCTTGGAAGGACTTCAACGGCTGCCCTTATACGTGCTTCAATAGCAATGGGAGTTATGGCCTCAAGTTGTAATGCGGCAAGACGAAACCTACATCAGTGAGAAGCGCTATATTAGATGGGGAAAACAAGCTTACATTCCACCGGCGCGGGTTGATATCCTTTCTTGCACAAAAGCCTTCAGCGCAGGCTTCCATCGACTGCATCGTTTGTCTTCCGAAAGCTTTTTCTGTATAAAGAGCTCTATATCTTTCCGGACTTGGTTCCCATCAGCAGGTATTCTCACGTGATCAGTTGAGGCGAAGGTATCAAATTCGTCCAAAATGTCGCGCTCTTGCCGGCTTGCCACGAAAATGTGCATCGAGGGAATATTCCAATTGCGTATATCTTTGATTATGTCCAGCAACCTGGCGCGCTCTGAATCGGTCTTTGGACACTCATCAAGTCCATCTATTATGATGTAAATATCATCAAAGTCATCTACCACAACTCTGAACATCTCAAGGGCATTTTCCAAATGCGGTTGGTTCATGCCATGGTTCGACTGTGCGTATAATTCGTGTATCCGCTGTGTATGTCTCTACGCTGATTGAGGATGTTGGCAACGAACGAGAGTAACATGTTCAGGACCTTTTGCTTTTCAGGGTCGGCAAAAGTGAAATACCAGTAAGTGGTCACCAATAAAGGCGTGCTACATCGCCGCTCGGTAATATCAATGACGCTTGAGCTTCAAGGACGTTAAAGCTGACACGATTTCTTTCGGACCTCGTAACTTACCTCAAGATGGATTTTCCGGCCCCAGCTAGTGAGTCATGAATAAGCTGATGCAATTTTTCCGCAAGACTGAGGACTTACCACCGCCAAAGAGCCACAAAAATGAGTTCTCGCTTTCCATCCATACCTTCAAGTCTTGGCTGTCAGTAAGCCAAGCCCCAGTCCCTTTTTGATATCGGGTTCGAGCCGCATTGTGATCCCTGGATGGATTGGGTACCCCCGACAAGAGCCAAGAAACAATTGCTTTTCGAGTTGCATCGGCTTGGGCCTGCGCAATCTCGGAGCGAAGTTCCTGTAATATATCACTCTGCTTGTACGAAAGGTCACTAAACGAGTTAGCGTATGATAGCCTAATTATTGAGAGGGTATTTACAGATTATCAATGCCAACAATCATCTTGAGATCACCCTTACTCTTCTCAATGTTGTTCACTACCTTTTCCACACCTTTCTTTTCGAACGGCCATTTCAAAGCGACGAGAGTAGAAAAGCTATGATGCTTCTTGTCTAGCTTAGATTTCAAAGTCTCCAAATCATCTTTGACACGCTTAAGTGGACCTTCAGGGCCGAGTATCAAGGCCGAATCGGGCAATTGTACTTGGCCTGTCCGTTTATACAATTTGGCTAGGCTCTCCAAAACGACCTCCAGCTCACCAAGAGAGGTATAGAGATCTTTGATATCTTTCCGCGCATCGCGAGCAGACTGGTAGTAATCTACTAGCGCCTTGCCGACTTGTTGTGATATCTGAATAACGGCGATCACACTGGCTGCAGCATCGATGATCTCTCTTAGAAAATGAGCAAAGTAAGCCGGGGTCTAGAGACAAGGTATGAGTTTCTTGTATCGCGAGCAGCCGTGAACTACAAGCTCTGAAACTGAGTATTGCTCCAATATGTGGGCGACACAGAGATGTGAAACAAATTGCGGGCAAATCGGTAGAAAATTGAGCGATAAATATTAGGTTAGGCCATCTACGTGTCCACGGAAAATTTTGAGGCTGATTTGGAACAGCCAATCAGCGCATATAAACCCATGTAGAAATTACCCATGTCGTCTGAATACGCCGCACGATTGCAGTATAAAGTAAGATCACGTGTTCATTGTCGTGAATCGTCCTGGCTGAAATTGCCATCGAACGTTAGGTAATGGATTGAAAGAGTAATCAGCATCAAAAACACAATATTTGGTGCGGTATTGCTATTGATTTTATTGATGAGAAGCTGCAAAGGGTGAAATGTGCGGAGTTATCGTCTACATGCTGATAAATGGTGCGTTGACTCCTCCCGGATGAAAGAGCGTCTCGAAATCATGAGCCGCAAGATCAACGTCGAAATTTATATTTTCAAGGGAAGAGAAATCAAAGTTCTCCCAATCCACTGCGGAATCGAAGCCAGGAAAATCTTGATGCGTATCCGAGGCTCGAACGCCAGCAGAAGTCGACTCTACCGGCCCATAAATGAGTTTTGAAGAGTTTATTAAAAGGCTTGTCGGAGCAGATTTCGAGATACTCTCGTCGGAAGGCATCTTATCAGCGCATCGTTTTTCCAAAATATCTCGAAGGCGCATAAGGCCCCGCTTCGCAATGAGACTACTATCCGAGCATTCTTCCAGAACCTGCAAGCAATCTAGAACCTCGGTCTTCCTTTCATTCGGACGAGGATCATCTTTATTGAGACAGAAGTCCATGACTAAAATAGCGGTAGCTACAAATAAGTGGTGGGTGAGAGGCCACATACGAATGGGTTGAAAATCGTGTTCGGCGCTTGAGTTTTTGAGTACCTTACCGAGCTCGATAACTGAGCGAGAGGCACGAAGACAAATCATCCTGCTATAAGAATACCTTGGATCGTAAGTCCCTCGAATAAGGTATGGCCTGTGGAGCCGAGCTAATCTGGTTTGCAATCCGAAGTGTCCAGCTGTCCTCTGGAGTGCTACGAACGGATATTTCTCCGCCAATTCTTTTGCTTCAGCCTTGCTCTTCCCGTCGATGCGAAATGCAACTGGAAGGCTGGAGCTCAGATCGTTTAATCTTTTGTCAAAATCGAGGATTGTTTCGTATGGTGCTTCATGAATTTCACAGCCGAGACCATTTATGGTGTCAACAATTTCGCGGCAGACAATGGATAGCTTACACCGAAAAATGTAGAATGTCATCTCAGTTATGAAGTCCAGCGATCTGCCATAATTGCCAGAGGCGCAAATATCCATGTCGTTAACATTGCTCGGATGATCCACGTTCATCTGTTGAGGATGGATGCTGTACGTTCCACACTGAGGACCGCTCATGAATGATAAAATCCTGTAATTGTGTTAGATATTTCAAAGTTTTATTTGGTAAAAAACTCACCAATCCGTTGCGGTAATGTGCCACCATATTCTACGCTTTGTTTCCAGCTCAACATAGTCGATTCTCGTTCCTTCTCGTCGCTTTTTATTGATGGCCAAATCAACCCTATCGACTAGAGAATAGAGATTAGCTATTTAATTCTGTAAGAAGTAAGGCATAAGGACGGATCCAAGAATAAGCTTCGAGGATCTTCCTAAGTTTATATGTAGTGGATAGAGTAATCAAAGATGTGGGCGAAAGCTGCGAAACTCTGCAGTGCATGTGGAAGACAACCCCAGACTTACGTGCGAGCGATCGTGCAGAATGGAGGGCCGTTGAAAACAGGACTCTAAATATGGCTATCCCTCCGACGTTGGGTAAAAGGTGCTGCGCAATTAAGAGAACACATTGGATTGTCTCTAGAGTTGGTTCCGTAACGTAATTGGCAGCAGCCAGTGCAGATTGTGCTAGTAATGTCCACCGGCGCGATACTGTAAGTGACTGTAGGTCTTGAAAGTAAGTGGACAAGGCGAAGACTGTAGAAACAAGCGCAAGTACATCATACCGAGGTTGCTTCTTTCCCTCGATATCGTCGTATAGTGTAGAAAAGTTGCGCTCAAGTGTTGGGATATGAACGAGATGATATATCCAGTTGACTTTGTGGATGAAATATTGGAGAATAGGCTGAGCTTCTTTTCGGGATGGTAGTATTGACATTGCCTTTTCATCGAGTTTGTCTGTCCGATGTGAAGGGGACCATAGGGACATGCAAGAAGTGCCAAATTCTTGACATATAACCTCGTCTGAAAGAAGGGTATCCTATCAGATCAGCATCTTTCAGCATCTTTCAGCAGCCTATATTGATGGTTATACTTACATTGCTTGAGACTGCAGGTTTGCTGTTCTCGAAGGCGTCAGACTCCAACCAAGACACTGTATTTGAAAGTCTGATGTCCTCTGCCGAGTTCTCTCTCCTTTCCTTGCCTAAGGTTTGTAAGCTTGTATGACCGAGGGAAGAACGTGGAGTTGGTGCACTGACTAAGAGATATAGGAGCCTCGACTTGCGAGGGAGGCACAGCAAAGTTCACACTTCTGCTGAGCAACCCCTCCAGCCTACTCAATCGCTGGTTTAGTTCTTCGATATTGTGGCTACAAGAAGTCAGTCATGATCCGGCAAGCCGAGCGCCTTTACACAATACCTTTGGGAGGACTCAGCCGCGCTAGAAAGTGGTGAAGTGTTGCGTGGTGGATCTAGAAAAGTCAGTAAACATTCAATGTGATCTGTGATCTTTGCCTACCACCCGAAGCCGAGACGCAAGAGACTTTTCGAGCTCGACAATTTGAGCATGGAAATACTCGATCGCACTTGGACCACGTTAGAACTTGTGACGGACGGTAATGCACAAACTTTCAGATACAAGTTTGCTGTAAACCGACCTTCAGTTTCTTGGTCCGACAGAATTGGCATGATACTGGATCTTGACGTCGGGGTGCCTTTGCCTTGTGGCCATCATCTCCGGAATTCAGAGAACGTTTCATATTCTGACGTGTAGTCCGCAATTCTGCTGCATTCGATTGGGCTTTGGTAAGGTCAATTTCTACCAAACTGTTGGATGCTTCAAAAAGGATGTTGAGGGATGGATGTGATAGAGCAGAGAGAGAGGTCGGAAGGTCCGAGCGCCATGGAGTGTCCGAGGCTCCGGCCCATTTTTTGCTTATGTCAGATGACCAATCACCAATCTGCTCTTCGCGTCACGACAACTTCCAACGGTTTTCATCACATCGAAGCATCACTTTCGTTCTACGCTGAAGGATGTACTTATGTACATGGACCATAGAGGCACAGCAGTGAGCCATGATAGGCCAGGTAAATGATAGGCCAGGTAAGTGATAGACCAGGTAGCTGATAGACCAGGTAGGTGATAACCAGGTGGGTAACTGTAAGTATATTAGGATGTTGTGTTCCCCTTGGTATGGTAACACAGCAAGGCCATTTTTTCTTCAGTAAACAGCATTTACCATTCTCATTAGTTTTTGGGTTTTTATTATGTCTCAGTCTCAGCAATCTCACCAGGATCACGGAGCCATGACGGATCAGGATAAGCATGAGGAGAAGTCAACCTATGATACTCCGTCGAGACCGACGTCGGTCGAACCTCCAGTCGAAACCTCTGCAGAGAAGAACACTACCGCAACATCTGAATTCAAGTGAGTATGTTCTAGTCTACAGCTGGTTCATTCTCTAACGGAAAATAGCACAAGATCAGTCCTTGCTTTGATTGGAGCATTTGCTTTGATGTTCTGCTCCGTAGGGTTCGTGAACGCGTTCGGTGTATTCCAAGAATATTACGCTGTCACAATCCTTTCTGACAAGTCGCCATCTGATATCTCATGGCTCGGATCTTTCAACGTCTTCTGCATGTTTGGCATGACATTTGTCGCCGGGTTCTTGACCGATAAGTATGGACCAACAGTGTGTCAGCCCATTCTAACTATTCATTTACCTACATGCACTAACGTTAATACAGCCTCTGGTGTGTGGTGGTAGTTTGGTGACTCTCTTCGCACTCTTCATGACGTCGATTTGTAAAGAGTATTGGCAACTATTTCTTGCGCAAGGCTTTTTGCTCGGGATTGGGATCGCCTTCATCGTCCTACCGGGGTTCACGACTCCAGCGCAGCACTTCGCTAAGAGTCGAGGTATGGCATTGGGGATAGTCGTATCTGGCTCATCGCTTGGAGGTGTCGTTTGGCCCATTGCACTCCACAACCTATTCACAGAGGTTGGATTCGGGTGGGCTGTTCGAATCGTGGCATTTATTCAACTTCCTCTGCTGGTTATTGGGTGCGTCTTCACTAGGCCGCCCGTGGGCCTGATAGGTCATGCCAAAGGCAAAGCGGACTTCTCCTGCATGAAGAACCCTATCCTCATACTCTTGTCGTCGGGATTGTTTCTTCTTTACCTCGGTCTATTTACACCTTTCTTCTTTATAACAAGCTGGACCGAGTCGCTCGGGCTCGATAGCGATTTCGCATTCTACACCATTAGCATTATCAACGGTGCTAGCTTATTTGGCCGAATTCTCCCAGGAATTCTCGCGGATCGTATCGGGCCGTACAACATCGCCATCTTAGCAGCCACCATATCTGGATTGATTTGCACATGCCTGACAAAAGCTACCACTGTTGCAGGAATATCAATTCTGTCCCTAGCTTACGGATTCTCATCTGGAGTAAGTCCTACACTCAATTCATGTCGCTCACTATCGAGGACCTAGGCACTAAACGTAAATTAGGCGATTATAAGTTTGCAAGGTGTCTGCGCTTCAAAATTGGTACCCCCAAGTCAATTTGGTGTCGCTATGGGATCAGTCATGACATTTCTCTCGGTCGCGTAAGTTCCTCAGTCCTCTCTCCGCCAATTCATGGTCCAACTTCAAATGGCGAGCATGATTCGATGACGGTACATTTCTTTTTTGGTCAACCTAATTCCAACATCGAGCGCTTGGGAAAGTAATCTTCAAGCAGATATCTGAGACTTCGAGTGGATATCAGATTGAGGTTGATGTTAGCGCATGATTCATTCCATTGCCTCATGCTGTTTACGAACTCCTACTGACAAGAACAGTGGACTCGTAGGATCACCTATAAATGGTCAAATCCTAAATGTTTATGGCTACCTCGGAATATCTCTATTTTCAGGCCTTGCGATGCTTATCGGCGCGTTAATCATTGTCGCCGCACGACTCAAGCTCGAACCCAAATTGCTGGCAAAAGCTTGATTGGCAGGATGCAAGCAATTTCTTTTCCTTCCCAGCACGGTTAGAACGGGTCGGCACGTTTCTTAATAAGCACTCTACATTGCGACTTAGAGGTTATTTACGGTGTTGCGGCTGAGTGGGATCGCTACGGCGAAGGATTTGCTGATGTAGATCATTGTATTTCTAGACTCGAAATTTCTCTGCTCATTAGACTTAATGTACAAGAAGGACTTACCACTTACTATTTAATGTATAAAATACAATGCTGTACATCGTGTACACTTTTTAATTCCCCAGATATTCGTTTGGATTTTTAATTCTCTTTCCAGTCATTCTTTAAACCATGAAGTTCCCCACCACTCTCTTTCTCACCCTATTCCCTCTTCTTTCCTCCGCCAAGCCCCTGGTTTCGTTCTCCGCCGCGGCAAACACATCTCTATCCGTCCTCGGCACCCGCAATCTCGAAGCTGCCCGCGACGTCCGACAATCCGAAAACACAGCCGACCTCTCCATCACTCTCGGAAATGATCCCTTCGGCACACCAGCACTCCACTACCACCGCATTGCAGGCGACATCCGCGCCGAATACCATGTTTTGAATGGAAAAACCGAGGCCAATACAACTTATTATATTGGGTATTCATTCATGTTGGGAGAAATCGAGAAGAGCTTGATGATATGGCAATTGTATGATATAACCTCTTCCGCGTTTTTCTGCACAACATACTAACCATCATCTAGCAAAGAATACCTCGCCAACAACGCCCGTCTCGGTGGCGCTAACATTCCGCTCGCGCTTGAAGTCACTGGTGCAGGAATGCTTGAATTCCAATACCAAGCTAATTCTACAGCTCACCGTGTGGCACAATGGACGTCTCCTGTTCTCAGCACGAACACGAAGTACACGGTGGGAATCGTGATCAACACGGGAAAACCGACCGGTTGGGTGGAGTTCTGGTGGGGGGGCGAGCAAGTGGAGTTCAAGACGACGGGAACAAAGAGATTGGAGGATGTGGTGACGTTTCCGGGGAGAAGTGATCCGAAGTTTGGGGCGTATAGAGGAGAGGCGGTGGGGATTGATACTTGGGTTTATGATATTGTTGTTGGGGAGGAGTGGGATGATGTGGAGGGTGTTGTGGTTGGAGATGTCTGTGAGTAGGGAGTATGGGGATTTGGGCTACTGGCAGTCAAGAGCGAGTCATTGGTGTGTGTCGTACTTAACTGCCGACCTTGCATAGAGGTTGCTGAGAAATCCAAGTCATTTTGCACACATGGGAATGCAAGTACCAGATACTGCCATCTAGCACTCCACGTCAAATATCCGTGCAGTGATTAGTTTTGGGATGAAAAATCTCCTACAACGCATCGTTAGAACATGGTGTCATCCTCACGACAATTGCCTCAGCAAAGTATCCATCATAAACTGATATATTTTTAGCGGCACCCCAAGAACTCGAGGCCCACATGACAAATTCTTCTGCTGAAGCTAAACATCAAGTGTCAGTCAATGTTTCGGGGTGCCAAAGTAGTATGGACGAGCGTTGAAAGATGTTGTCGCCGCTCGGATGTTTTGGGTGGGGAGTTTCAGGAGCGGGGTCGGAACGAGTACATCTGGAAGTGAGGCGAGAGAAAAGGGAATAATGACATGGGGTGGAATATCCCCTTCCATATTATACCCAATCAAAAACCAAATCAATTGTTTCCATCCCAGAAAGGCATTGCAAAATCCGGCACTCCTGAAAAATAAATGCCAGAATCATCACTGCCGTGGTACAAAACACATCTCAAGCTTTGACCCACCTCCGTTTCACCACTTCCACTCTGAGCCACATCATATCCAACTCGTCGACTCACCGAAACACGTCGTTCCCTCGATCAAACACACTTTCCACCGCCGATCCCTCCTTGCCATCATCATCCTGCCCATATTGCAAATGAAATACAAATAAGCCTTTTGATAGACGTTAAACTTTGGCAAATGTCTGACCGGCAGTTTGGGCGTCCGAGTTGAGACACATCTGAACTTTGAGGACGCTCGGTGTCGAAGAGCAAAGATGGGATGGCAGTTCTGTATATAAGTAGATGAGGAGTTGCGGGTGTTTGATGCATTACTTTCGTCATTCATACTCCATTCCTTCTTCGATATCTCGACTGCATTTTTATTTTAATCGATTCGATCGACCGGTTTCGATCTCACTATCACTTCAGTATCTAATACGTAAACTTACGCATCTCTCATTCAATATGCGTTTCTCGGCAATTTTAATCACTATCCTTCCTTTGGCACTTGCGGCTCCGGTATGATATGCCTTTTCCATGGGTGGAAGGGTCACTCTCTCGGCAAGGATACTGACTTTCAAATCTAGGTCCAAGAACGAGCTCTCACTGATCTGCTCAGTGGTGTTACCGGAGGAGCTGGAGGGGCAGGGGGAGCTGCTGGAGGAGCTGGGGGCTTGGTGAGTTTTCCTGCCTATTTGCCGATCGTGTAGCGGACACTAATGGTGTTCAAGGGTGCACTCCTAGGAGGAGCCACGGGAGGAACTGGTACAACCGGAGCTACTGCGGCAAGCACATCCGGTGCTGCAGGGACCGCTGCTGGAGGCGCTGGAGGACTAGTAAGAATTTCCATCTGATGCGAAGCATGATCGCTAACATTCATCGTAGGATTCTCTTCTCGGGGGTCTCACAGGCGGAGGAGCTGGTGGGGCTGCGGGAGGCGATCTGTTGTCTGGTTTGACGGGTGGAGCAGGTGCTGGGGGAGCTGGTGGGGCTGCGGGAGGTGATTTGTTGTCTGGTTTGACAGGGTAGATGTTGAGTATGGCAAGGAGTTACCACATGACAGAGAATTGAGACTTCTGTGAAATCATAATATGACTTTCACTTATACCCAGTCAGCAATGAAAAAAAAAGACATTATACATCCATCGGCTGAATTAAATGTAGAAGGTGTTCTAAGCATACTTAAGCAAAATATATGGATGCTCGATGTATTTGTATGGTCATAATGAGGCGAGGAAAAGACGACCCCAACTTTGAGCAAAATAATAACTGGAGGGTCAATCGACCGACAGCATTAGGTATCATGACCTACTGAATTCAATGAATGTTCTCGTAAACGGTAGACATTACAAAGAGTTCATGTCTTAAGTTTCATGAACCCAACTAAGGATCCAGACAACAAATATGAAAATCGCTCAGGTGTGTGCCAGGCTCGGCTGACCCAATCATATCCCACATCCTAGATGCTAGCTGTAACGATCCTAAGGCAGAAGAATGAAGATGTTGAAGATGAGGCTACTGGCACAGCATCGGGGCCAATCGAGCACAAATCCCCATCTGTTTCGGCTCTCTATGCTCCTATCAGGTGGCATGATGGTATTTAGAAGTCCTTCCACGAGTGATGCCACCGGCTAAATTTTTCGTTGCAGCTAGCAAGATTCAGTGGCTCATCAGCGGGCGATACAGACATCATCTTCGGTCGCGCGGTCCCCATGCGCACCACTCTACCCGCCTCACTTCATGATATCATCGGGTCATGCAATCAACACGGTACCCGTCGGCGTGCAAGGTCCATTAGGAAGAGTTACCGAGCGTACATCCTCACCGAAGTTCAGCGCCAGTAAACCACAGGAGGGTAGAAGCCTCGATGCATCGGATGCCGAACTTTCTAACTCCTTCTCTTCCTTCCTCTTACGCTATGTGCAGTTTTAGAACATCGATGACGACCTAGGATCGCCGCGAATGCCCGCCATAATCGACAGCGTGCTTGATGCCCACGTGGGCGTGGATTTGCCCAGGTCGTAAATTCAGCTTTTCTGTAAATCCTTGGGGCGTCTCGACAGGATGAAGGCCAAGACTGCCATGTTACTGATTTCATGGTAAATCCTGGGCTGGCGTCTAGGGGAAAAAGTAGTGCAGGAATCGGAAGAGCTTTGTATCGTAGTCCCTGAAAGAGGTATGGTGATCGTGTTTGTTAAAATCAACGTGAAGTTTGTAGTGTTGTTGGAGAATTAGAATTCCAAAAGACGATGGATCAGTTCTGAGCATTTTAAACCGCGGCGAGGATAAAAGATTTCCAGTCGAGTTCTATGACCTGTCGTTGGAATCTCGGTCCCGAGACTATTATGATCTTCACGAGCTACGGCACACTCACGCTCCCAGGAGGAACGATAAGTCAGAATTTTGCGACTGGACCCATAGAAGCCATCCCAATTAAGAAGGGCTCTTAAAGCCGTCGTCGGTACTGTGTCCAATCACAGCAAGAAATTGGGTTTTCCATACACAATAAGGTCGTCGAAATCCTTTCAACTGAGAATGCAAGATGCGGCGTCGTCACCAGCTCGAGAATTTTGGGGAATTGGTCCCGCGTTTGCTTAAATCTGATTCGCCAAGAAGTCCACGTAAGCAGTATGGAACTCCAATTCGGCAATGTTGCCGAGCTTTTCCCTGGCAGCAGAAGCGCAACTTCCAACGACGTCCTACAATCCACAATGGTTGCATGCTTGCGCAACAAATTCAATTCGATATCAATTCCATTCTTAATGCCTTGGTGCACCGAATTGGAGATAGTTTCGAGCCCATGTGCGTGTTCTTGGCTGTGTGCGGAATAGAGTGCTATCACCGATATGCACGGCGTTCCTCACTCTCAGAGCTCTTGCTGGGGAAATAGAGAAAACGAGGACGATCACTTGGGAACTTTTCAATTGCGTTACGCGTTCTAGTGCCTCAAAGTTACCCTGGTGCTCCAAAATATGGGTTTTGCACAAAACAGAGGTGATTGCGCGGCTGCCCCTCCGATTCGCAGTTTCCTCGATGGGGAAGGAACCAGGGATTGAAGAAATTGAGTAGTGAGTATTGGGTGGGAAACATATAGGTAGGCAGCCAATCCATGGACAATCTTTTTCCCTATTGTACTTCTGTTCGAGAATATTACACCACCGCAGACGTTTGTTTTTGCGGGGTGAGTTCAAGCCGATGTTATGAGGCGCGCCGTGAGAGCGGCTGTCATTGCGATAGTACTCTTCTTGAACGTGGTCGTCGCATTTCTTTACCTTCGCAATGTCTTTAGCATTTTCGACCTCCTAGGAGCACCTATAGATGGATACATTCCGAGGCCGTTGGCGGAAGGACAGGACAGGGCTGTGGTAATTGGTCATCTGGAAGAGGAAGATATATCATGGGTTGGGGAATATTTACCGGAGTATGTTGTTCTACACAGATCCTCCCCTTGTCGATTCATCCACTACAGTTAAGAGAACTAATGTTTTTATGCCATGGTAGCTGGCAATCCTACATCTACTCCGTCGATAACCCCAACGCAGATCTACACACGATAAATAAGGGCCACGAGTCGATAGTTTACCTCACCTACATCATCGACAACTATGATGATCTCCCTTCGACGATTGCTTTTCTACATGCGCATCAATACGGCTGGTGGGATGCGTGGCATACCGACGTACCTGGACACGACAATGTCGTTTCGCTGAACACCCTCAACCTGGATCTCGTACAAGAGCAAGGCTACGTAAATTTGAGATGTGCCTCGAAGCCTGGATGCCAGCCCCAAGATACCAAGGACCACATACACATCAACGAGGAATTGTGGGGTCAGATATTCGGGGAGGACGTGGCGATGCCGGAGGAAATTGGGGCGGCATGTTGCGCACAATTCGCAGTTTCGAGGGCGCAGGTGGAGCAAAGATCAAAAGAGGAATACATACATTTCCGGAATTGGGTTGTAAACACCACGCTGCCCGATAGAGAGAGCGGTAGGGTAATGGAATACCTGTGGCACATCATATTTGGACGTGATGGAGTGCATTGTCCAGATCCAGATCAATGCTACTGCGAGGTATACGGGAGGTGTTAGAAATTGAGCTCTTCTTCACCGAACGCTTGCGGTGGTCTCGAGCTGCAGTTCATCCGCTTGCTACTCTTTGTTGGGGGTCGGTCATCAGCGATGATCACTGGTTTGCTCGAATTGTTTCCGAGTGTTCTTTGGGTCTTTTCACTCCCCCTAAGACTCTACCTAAGACAATGGATAAACGGTTGGGCATATTGCTCTCATGATCAACCTCGATGGATATGCCGAGAAAGTTTGCTCAGACATGTCCAGGATCGAATTCCTGCGTGCTTACGGTAAAGACAATCGTCGGTTGCCTATTTCCACAACCCACAGCCATTAATTAGGAGTATCCATAGCGATCAAGATATTGAAGCTGTTATTGGCAAAGCAAGGCGCGGTTCTGCAGCCCTGTGATGGAAAAATATTTCCTAGTATCCAACATCGTTCACATCACGCCATATCTTGGCCCTAGGACTGGTAGCTATAAATTAGTTTTAATAACTTCAATAGCGCAATAAAACTTTACAAACAATGAAGTCGTGTTTAGAACATAAAACTTATCTGATTTTTTCGATAACATGCGACTATATCCAAAGAACTAGCACTTTTTTGTGTATGGTAGGGCTGTAGGGCTAGCCAGCCTAGCCTAAAGGTGACGCTAGAACCCAATTTCCATCTGCCCATCGATCTAGAAAAACCTTCCGAGAGTTATGCAATATTTGCGCTTTCTGGTTACCAATAGATCTTTCCTTGGATCTCCAACAAGGTTGATTAAAGAAGTTGCACACGTGTTCATCTAGCACAGCCATCCGGGTTCCAACCAAGACACTGCGACCTGCTAGATCTAGCGATGGTGCTGGTTGCATTCCAGATGGCTTTCTAGATGTCGCCTACCTCGTGGTCTTCGATCTATTGACAGAAACGATTCATCTTGCACCATGGATTTGTTTAGGGCTAATCGGTTGCGATATCCGCCAGGCTCTCTAGGCATCTCAAGCACGTCTAGGTCTTCGTCGAGTCCGGTCTATTGTGTTCATAACGACTGGGAAAATAATTAGTATCGACAACTATTTATTGATAGTCCTAGAACATGGTCAGATGGTCAGTATTCCTCTACCTAGTTACGGTATATGTTGAGATGAGCATCGAAAGTCTAAATATTTGCGACTTTAGTTTGAGTCTAGCAACCACGAGCCATGGAAGCTATCAACACTGATAATATTCGAGACCTTAGGGAGCTGCGACTCTTGGCTATAAAGATATGCTCCCCGTCCTCTTTCTTTTCATATCTCTCTAAAACCTATTGCCAACATATTGCCATTTTACCTTGTTCAAATTCTTCGGGTCCATTTTGAACCCATAACACACTTTCGTTAAGATGCGCCCAACCAGGTGCATCATAGGCTTCGGCATTCTTACTGCCTTGTCGTCCTTGACTCTAGCTGCACCGGCTGAGTATTCGACGCCTGCCACCCTCTCTACAGTCACCGTCCCTCAAACCGACCTACCCACTCCATCATCCGTTATTTTGCCAGCTCGCAATGTATCGCATGCTACATCAAAGACCATTCACACACAAACAAGTAAGTTAGTACAGATCAACTACACATACCACTGCTAACCTATCCATAGCATCGACTCCAGATGAACACCGCCCTCGAACAAGAGAAGAGATTATCAAAGAAGCTGCGCAGTCCTTTGCCATGACACCCAAAAACGTCGCAGCCTCCAACTACATAACCCCATTCCGGGCTTGGGAGGACGAAGAGTTGAACAAGACAGAGGCAGCAAGTCTCGCTTCTCGCTACGCAGCTCAAATGTGGGGAGAGACCGAATGGTTCTGCGACCCTGACAATGGGTGCCCCAACAAACCCTCGCCGGCAGTAATCCTCGAGTATATCGAGGTTCACTTCCCTGAGTTGACACGGGACGAACGATTAGTCAAGGCCCAGCAGGTCTACTTTACTGGTATGAATTTCTGGGCAATGAGTCGACTACTCAGCAACGTGAATGTGAGTGCTTAGCCTGACAGCTTTTGGCTTATACTAACAATCGACAGCGTGCGTTAGACCGCACCAAGTCTTCTCTCATCGCTCGAGTTGACTCGATCATCCTGGACTTCACCCGCCAGGAGGAAACGAAGTCCATTATCCAGTGCAAAATCCGAATGTACCTTTTCGAGCTCATGTGGCAAGTGGTCACTGTTGCGCTAGACCTCGGCCTGAAGCAACTACCTGCAGTCGACTCCGTGAATTTTGTTGATTCGAGTAAGTTGAAAGAAGGTTGGGAGTTAATAGAAATAGTCAATTTTGAAAATAGGTGGCGGTTTGGCAATGCCATCCCCTCTGGCAGATTGGGGCCAAACTTCTATCTTGGCCACCTCAAGTCCCACACCCAGGCGCTAGCTACTGAGTGGGCTAACTACAGCCCCTCTATGCGGTATGGACCGACGCAGAAGAACGCTGATTTCCTGAAACTCAACATTCCGTACACAGCAGGTGGATTTTGTGGAGACTTGGACGGGACAGCCGGAACTGGAGGTGACAATCTTTGGCGCATGGCCGAGATGCGAGCTCATGTTGTGGAAATCTTTGATGCCTACGCCCACATTGTCACCGGCTTCCACCAGTGCCTCAACGGGCAAGCTGACTGCGAAAGGATGAGAATTTCATCCTGGATGTCGAATACTGATTGGGAGAAGACTGTGGAGGCATTGGATCATGCAGATCCTGCGACGCAGGCTTCGTAAGTAATTCCCAGAATCTGGTTTGAAATCACTGCTAACAAACACCCAGGTCATGGACACAATCTCTCTCCGGATATTTGATCAGTGTTGCTTGGGCAGCCAACAAATGCTACATGAAGTGCGATTCAGATCTCGACCCGGACCTCGTCATCGCGAGATGCAACGAAGAGCAGTACAAAGACATCCGATTCTGCCCCGCAGAAGAACCTCGAACCCTCTGCCAAGCCAACTGCTGGACCATGCTCAAAGACTACAACCACGAACGCGAGCTCTGGGGCAAAAACTCCCTGGGCAAGTACGGTCTGGACATGGATCTCGTCAAGAAAAACTCTTGGAAACACTACCAACTGTACAAGAACGACTTTGGCCTGCTCCCTCTGACCTACGACAACTCATCAGCGATGTTGAATCTTGGCGATGAGGGCGTCACTCTCACGGTTTCTTACAACAAGGCAAATGAAATCGCAGACAAGCTGGGGAGCTCAAAGGACTTCCCTTGTTTCAGTGGTGACTGGACTGGTTCTGATACACATGCGTTTATGGATCGCTTGTCTATGGGTATCAACTCCACGGACTGGGGTTCGAACGGCAAGATGCGAGCATTCGAAACTCTCCGAAGCATCTGTCCCGCAGTAAGCCTCACCCGCACCTCGCCCCATAAAAACCAAACTAACCCCCTTTTTAGAAAGCCTGGAAAATGATGCCCTTCACCCGGTACCTCAACATGATGTGCGGGCATCGGCTCTACTGGCCCAGCACGTCCGCCTACGACGGGCTGGTCCACCGCCGACGACTCCACCCGGACACCGAAGGCGTCAACGACGCCAACTGCACGATTCTCTACGAACGAGCGCAGGGCCTCAGCGAGCGGCAAGCAAACTGGGAGTTCTGCGCCGTGGTGTGGCCCGAAGCCGACGCGATCTTCGAGCATGAGCGCTGGTGGATCTATGCGGGGGGCGAAATGATGGAGTCACATTGGCGGGCGTGTAAGTCTTGGAAAAGTTGGCTGGGGAACGGGGAGAGGGAGTGGTTTGAGCGGAATAGTGCGGTTTTGAAGGTAGAGGGGGAGAAGAGGAAAGAGGAGGAGAAGAGAAAGCAGGAGGAGAGGGAGAGGGAAGAGAAAGAGAAGAAGTTGCCGGCGGAGTTGGAGAATAAGGAGAGGGTTTTTGAACCCTTTGAGAAGGCGAGGGATGGGGGGGATAAGACGAAGGATATCCCGACGTTGTTGGAGGAGTTGAATTATATTGCGGAGGAGGTGGAGAAGGAGGAGAAGAGGAAGAGGAGATGATGTAGATGGTTTGCGGTTTCGATTCTTCTCTCCCTGGAGAATTGTCGAGATGGCAAATTGGATACGGTTTTGGTTGGGCTGGGTTGTGGTTTGGGTGGTGCGATATGGCGTCGAAAAAATATAGCATTCCTTTGTACATCATGATGATGAAGAGTCGCAGTTTTTTGTAGTTTGGGTTCTGAGGGAGGAATAATGGGTGGATGAGTTTGTCGATAGAGAGTACATACATAGCTTCTGGAGTCTTAGTCGTACAGAGCAGGAAACGTATAATCTACTTCCATGCACAAAACAAAAATTTGAAACCTGTAATATGATTGTCATCGTTTTGTGGAACGCGAATGCGGTGATGATCCTGGATGTGGAATTGAATGGAGGGAGAATCAGGTTGCGCGGAAGGAAGCTACGAAGTCTTCCTTAGTTCTTGCCGTTTTCAGACGAATGTTAAATATGTTGACTCAAACACGCATGGCAAAAAGGACGGAGTTCTAGATGAAGCAAAGGACTAACAGTGCCATTGTATTTACCTTGCGCAGTTTCACATTGCCGTTTGTTGCATATCTCAATCAGCACTCCTGCTTTTCGTCGAAATTACGCCTCGAATTTCATAGCGGCTCTCTCGTTTGTTGCATGTCTCAATCAGTACTACTGATTTTCACTGAAAGCACGCCTCAATCTTTCTTGAGCACGCTTTGAATTTCTTTGATGGGGACTTCTGTCGTTTGTTGCACTCTTCAATGAATACCAATACAGTAAATCAATCACATCTCTTGGCCGTTCCAGCAGCGAGTGCAGGAGAAACCATCGACAGCATCTCCCTTACATCCTCACTGCAGTCCCCTCCAACTCAAGCTCCAAAATCAACCATAACTGCTCCCGTGTCCTCCACCGGCACAACCAGCTTCCCCCCCGTAACACTAACTGTCTTCCCGACCGTCACATTCGTCAAGCGCACGGGCAACCCATTATTCAATTCATAGTTGTACGAATACCCATCATACGTAATCCCTGTAATGGCATCACTTCCATTCGCATGCAGTGCTCTGAGCGTCGCCACACTAGGTAATGCGTAGCTATGTTGAGATGTAGCGGATGAGGGGATCGTGATGGTGAAGTTCCGTACTGGGCGAGCGACAGGGTTGCGGACTGAGGAGGTCCCGTTCACGGTGTAGTTGTACTGGTGCATGTTGATGATCATGATGCGTTTGAGGGTCGAGTTGACGTAGGCGGCGTAGGCAGATTCGAATTGGGAGGAGAGCGGGATGTTGGAGATGGTGGTGTGGGTGTTGGGGGCGCTGAGGTTGGAGAGGAAGGCGGCGGTGGCGAGATTGCCATAGTAGGGCGCTTTGGTGCCTTTGGGTGCTGCGGAGGTGGTTTCGGGTTGCCATGCTCCGTAGCGGAATGAGAGGCCGGTGTGGAAGCTGGGGGGTGTTAGTTTTAGGGGGGACTGGGTTGATTGGGGACTGGTGAGCATAGGAAGACCAAAGAACTTACTGGACGCGATGGATGTTCTTGCTTGCGCAGTAAAGGGCGAAATCAATGTTCCACTGTGGGGGGCGTGTTTGTTAGAACGACGTCCGACTTCTCAAGATGATCCGAAGGCTTACCAAAGCGGCACCGTAGGCATTGGATAGACCAGGTGCACCTTCGTTATACAAGGAGTTGGTTTCACCCAAAATAAATGGTACTCCGCTTGAATTGAGAGCATTCGCGACATTCACTTGCGCACCTACAGAGGCCACAGTTTGATTATGGTTCATGAGTGTCCCTTGTAGCGTCACTCCTGGCTGGGTGGCTCCACCGATGTAACTTTGATTTCATGTCAGCTTGTGTTCTTCACAGCGGAAACGGAGAAAGTACTTGTGAGATGAAAATAGTTCAATATCTTTATCGACATCCAGTCCATCATTCCACGCAGTAATGGGTTTCAAGTGGTTATTGACACCAGCAAATGATGGAGCCATGAATCCATATGATGCCAAATCAGGGCAAGCTGAGGCCACACCTGCCTTTATTGTACGGCTGCCGTTCAGCCACTGACTCACGTATGTTGCTTCATTCCATGTCGAAGGTCGAACTGGTCCTTGGGCAGATGTGGAAAATAGATCTGGTTCATTGCCATACTCCCACATTAGAAGTTTTCCACCCTCCAAAGCCTTGCATGCTAATGGAATCGTATCTAGCAGCGTCTTCCACCCAGCTGAGTTGTTCCCACCTAGTCCAAGGTTGAACCCGTGAGAGTATTTCACACCGGGCCAGGTACTATAAGACTCGAAATAGGATGGTCCAATGTATACAGTAGTTGGATAGTCCACGGATTTGGCGGGGTTGATTGTTCCGTTAACGGCATAGGGAAGACTGGCATTGTAGAGAGCGTAGTCTTGGGTGTTTCCGCCAACTCGAATGTATGGCTTCGAACCTTGAAAGTTCCCCAGGTTGTTAAGCAGATTATACGAGAACGTATTTGGATTGGATTTATTCCCTGATCATGTGAGCATCTGTCCAACTTATGATGCGTTCTCAGATGTTCGTACCGGCGAAGTTTGGGAAAAACGCAAACTCAATTGAGTAACTTATAAATGCTGGGAGAGGAGAACCAGCACTTGCCGGAGCTGTACTAGTGACGGTGAAATTGCTTTGAGCGTAGATGGTCTGCACCAGGCTGGCTAGAAGCCCGAAGCTGACTCTCTGAATCATGATTTCAGTTGTTGATGGTCACTTAGTTGTCCCTGAAAGATGTAGAAGACTAGATGAAAAGGGGAGAAGGGGATTTGAGAAGAAATAACAACACAGAAGACATGGAAAATTCCCAGCTTAAATAACATCAGGATATACCGATCCGTACCTTGCAGATCAATCTTGCCAACGGCTCCGATCTGAATACCTCATTGCAACGCATATGAAGCTGCATGTAGCGCGTTATATTCGCAATAAATCACACCGACCTTGAATTTACCGGTCAATGGAAGAATAGAGGTCCAGCGTGTTACCCTGTACCCCTCATCGGAACATGACTGGTGCGGGGAGTGCGGGGAGTTCAAAACCCATTGTGAGCTAGGCATAATGGGGAGACGTTGGCCGCGGGGAACCCGCTGACGCAGAAATTAGATGGTAGCCGTCGCCTCAAGGGATTAACCCCGTCTGATGAAGAACGGAGGAAGGACGAAGAAGGTGTTTGTATCCATGGCCCTAGGTCTCGCCGCAACATTTGGTACATCTGTCGACAAGACTTGACGCAGCTTGTCGAGCTTGTGTTGTTGATGGTACAGTAACTTATGGTACAGTATTAGGTAAGTCGGATAAAGCTTCTTTCGAGATTTTCCTTATTTCTCGGCTGTGAAAATGGAGCCTTTCCCGTTGGAGCGATTAATTGAAGCTCATTCCTCAAAGAGGCTAGCTACAGACGTTGCCCCGCTGCTTATCAGCCAAACAAGCACAGGATTACATGAAATTGTTGCAAACCCCTGCATCTAGGACATGAAAATGACGATAACAGGGCACGTCAACGGCGTCTGCAAACACACTCCGTAACTCCAGATCGTTTTCGTCGCAATTCTCTGTCTGATGATCTCTCCATTCCAAATCCTTCATTTCAGACCAGCTATTCCCGGATTTCGATCCTCCCAACCTTCCTTGAGGACTCCAGAGCCAATTGTTATGTTGACGCTATCCGTTGCATTACTAAAGTAGCACGCCCAGCCTTGTTCCCCCCTCACCATGAACACCCTTATAAGATCAACCGCTACTGCTGCACGAACATTACCCAGAACTCGATTTCAGCCTTTTACTCTACCAATTCTTCAATCCCGCAGAGCTTCCAATATGCCTCATACTGTCCCGAAACTCAATGATCCGAGTCTGTTGAAGTTGGACGTCGCATATGTAAATGGAGAATGGGTGAAGGCAGCTTCAGGAAAGACATTTGAGGTTCATGGTAAGAACTCCGAACTCCGGATTGAAGCAATTGAGCAGTTGCTAACTCGTCTTCTCTTCATACAGACCCCTCGACGGGAAAGCTGATGGGAACGGCACCCGAGTTCGATGTCGAGGACACCCAAAAGGCTATTGATGCTGCAGCCGCAGCGTTCCCCTCATTTAGGACCAAGACCGGACGCGAACGTTCCAAGCTATTGCGAAAATGGTACGATTTAATGGTATGCTAAACTCTGGGAGAGCAATGAACACAGCGCGTTGACTCATTGCTGGTAGATCGAAAACAGCGAGGACATTGCCAAACTTATAACATGGGAGAACGGGAAACCTTTCGCAGATGCAAAGGGAGAGAGTGCGTACGCAGCAAGCTATCTTGAGTGGTTCAGTGAGGAGGCTCCCCGCATCTATGGAGATACCATACCGTCATCCATCCCCGGAAATAGAGTGGTAACAATTAAAGAGCCTGTTGGAGTCTGTGGACTTATTACCCCGTATGTGTTCTATGAGCGGATAGATATCTTGTTCTCGCACTGATAATTTCGACAGATGGAATTTTCCTGCCGCCATGATCACAAGAAAGATTGCCCCCGCACTTGCAGCTGGCTGCACTGTTGTCGCCAAATCTCCGGGTGAAACACCATTCACATCCCTCGCCTTAGCAGAGCTGGCACACAGAGCAGGAATCCCGAAAGGTGTTATAAACATGTTCAGTTCATCAGAGAACATGATCAAAGTCGGCGAACTGCTCACAACTTCACCTACAATCAAGAAGGTTTCCTTCACAGGATCAACCGGAGTAGGCAAGATATTGATGAAGCAGTCATCTTCTACACTGAAGAAGCTATCTCTAGAACTTGGAGGCAATGCTCCATTCATCGTCTTTGATGATGCAGACCTCGAATTAGCTGTCACTGGAGCAATTACCAGCAAGTTCCGCTCCTCCGGACAAACGTGTGTTTGCGCAAATCGAATCTTCATTCAATCCGGAATTTACGACGAATTTGCTCAAAAGTTTGCCGCAAAGGTCAAGGATTTCAAAGTTGGTGGTGGCTTCACGGAAGGAACCACTCACGGCCCCGTCATCCACTCACGTGCCATCGACAAGGTCGAGGCACACGTCAAGGATGCGGAAAAGAGAGGTGCCAAGGTTATCCAAGGTGGACAGAAGATGCCCGATCTTGGCTCCAACTTCTTCCAGCCTACCGTTATTACCGGTGTAACAACCGAGATGGCTATTGCGAACGAGGAGACCTTCGGCCCGGTTGCTGGTCTGTTCAAGTTCACTACCGAAGAAGAAGTTGTGAAGATTGCGAACTCGGCTGATGTTGGTCTGGCGGGATATTTCTTCTCCAAGGATGTTCAGAGAATCTACAGAGTTGCAGAGGCTCTTGAAGTGGGTATGGTTGGGGTCAACACTGGATTGATCAGTGATGCAGCGTCGCCATTTGGTGGTGTGAAGGAATCAGGATTTGGACGAGAGGGAAGCAAGTATGGAGTTTCGGAATACCAAACGATTAAGACGATCACATACGGTGGTATGGGACAGCCATTGCAGAGCTAGGGTGGAAGTCGGCAAAGGTGGATTTAATATAGGATACCAGTTCGACGACGGTTTCATGTCCATATTGTATGGTGTGCATAGGGATGGGAACGGCCTTGTTATATATTAGAAGCTTTGTGCAATTTTCGAGAGTTTATAGTTATGGATTCAGTGGCGTTCAGTCATCACCTGCTTGTTCTGGTCGCGAAGTACCCCGCATCCGCCCTATAATGCGATAACATCACCGCAAGAGTAGTAAATTGAATTGAATAAACCCACCAGGATCTTTTTCCGTCTTCTCTGTCTTCAAACTTTCATTCAGAATGAAGTATAAGGCGCAGTTCACATATACTGCTACCCATACACCTCGATTGACTGCCCCGCTTCCTCAACGAGTTAGCCGAGGCTCGAGCCTTTGTAAACAACAACGTCAGTGACATCGATAGTTACAGACTATCCCTTATCTTTATCATTCCGGAAACTGTGTATTGATTTATACTTGAGATTCATCACGAAAGAGCAACGAATAACTCCCAGGAAAAGTGGTCTTGCAAATGCGGAAGTAATCTACTCAACCACTCCAAACATACCTTTCCACTCAAACGCTAATCCCCTTCCCGCCCTTTCACACCTATTCTCTCCCCTTTCCTTTCTCACCGCGATCACCACCCCGACTCCGACTACGACTTCGACTCCCTCTAATAACCCCCTTCTCATCTCCCCTGCCCTTCCCCTTCTCTAGCTTTTCCATTTCTTTCTTCTTATTAGCCGCATTCTGCTTCTTAATCAAACCATCCAGCATATCCATCGCTGTCCCAAACCCATTCTCTGTTTTTACCGGGCGTGAAATCTCGCTTTCGTTGAGCATTATTAGGAAGGCTTTTGTGGCTGTTAGATCCTGTTCAGCATTTTTTTATTAATACAAGATATCCTGGTGATTTAGAGATGTGATTAGGAGGGGTAGAGATAGAATGGATGGGGAGTCTAGAGATGGAGAGATACACTTACACTCATCAACCTCATCGTCCGCACCTCTCCCATAATGTCTGCCCAATCTTCTGCAATCTGGAGTAATGAGCGTGAATCCGACAGATCCTCTATCTGGAGTAATATGGATGAGTGGGAGGGTAAAGGGGAGGAGGAGGAGGTATGTTTAGGGTTAGGTTGTTGGTAACACAGGACTTCGAGGGGTGAGGTTTTATTTCCAGTGATATGGAAACGGAAAGTGTCAGCTGAGGAGACAGGAGATGAAGAAAGGAAAAATTGGTCGTTGGTTGTGGACCAGTGGACTGGGGTGTAAGTGATGGGTTTGGGGGAGGGGTTTCTGGTTTTGGGGGTGGAAGTGTGAGTGTGAGTGAGAGTGGGGGCGTCGCGCTTGGGCTTAGAGGGGCGTGGGTGAGGTTTGGATGAGGGGTTTGTGTGTGACTTTGAACTTGGGTTCGTGTATGACATTTTGAGAAGATTTGGGAGGAGTTTGGGAGTGGACTGATTGGAAGTGTGACAAAAGCTCTAAGTAATCGGCCTGGGATTTCTACTTATGTGAAGTCTTCTTCGGTGCCTAGAGATGGCGTGGGAAATTTTTTTGTATGCATAGTTGTTTGTGGCCGGGTTTTAGCTTTCCTTTTCTTTACGTCTGTCCTGTCCTATCGTAACTCTCGGTTCATGTAGGTAACGACGGCCCGGAGAGAAGAGACCATATGTTGGTTTGGAATTTTGTGCCGAAATGGAAAAAAGTTCAGCTATGTTCGTAGTAGGAGCAAGTGACTTCAACCACTGTTCATGCATTTATATTTGAGAGTTTATATTCTAAATTTATGCCCGTGAAATTCATCAGCTTATTTATCTTTAAGTAGTGTTAATACAGTTTCTCCAAATAGTCTAATCTCTTTCGCTGTCAACTAATCATTGTGACTCAAGCTTTTCTAATAATCCCGTCTTGATCTCTCATCATCTTGCCTTCTCCCTCGAGACATGCTCCTCCATCTACTACTACTCCGAGAACTAACTTGGCTACCTCCACTTCCCTGGTAATCACTGTCATAGTCTATCTCAGAATCGTATCTGCTATCAGCTCGGCTAGCACGGCTACTATCACGTCTCCGTAGGGATCTGCTCCGTCCTCTGTCATAGTCTTCATCAGCATCGTATCCGCTATCAGCTCGGCTAGCACGGCTACTGTCACGTCTCCATATGGATCTGCTCCGTCCTCTATCAGGATCATATGGCATATCGTCACCATTCCATGGGGATCTGCTCCGTCCTCGCTGAGAGCCATATGAGCTACTGTCACGGCTCCCTCCGAATCTACCTCGTCCTCTCTGATAACCAAATCCGCTACCAAATTGGTTACCAAATTGGCTCCCTCCAAACCTGCCCCATGTTCCTTGATAATCAACTTGGCTTAGTTCAACTGTCTGCCACGATCTGCTCCATCCATGCCGAGAACCACTTCGTCTACCTCCATATCCCCCCTCGTCGTAAAGCTCATCATCTCTCGACATGGGCCTACCATGGCTAGACCTCCTGCCTCCCCTCCGGCCACGATGCTCTAATCTCCAGATCTGTTTGTCCAGATCGATCGCCTTTTTCTTCCAGTAGTGCCTGCGTCTGTTATCTTGCACGCCACCTGCTTCTTCTTCTTCTGCCATCAACTTTTCCTCTTTCGCCAGCCTCTTGTGCATATAGAGCCGAAGTAGTTTCAGCGCCAGTTGTCCGATACCAACGTAGGTGAACTTTCTGTGGTGCATAACTACACCTGTGTAATCGCTAGCCGCAATAGTTCGCAAATAAAATTTTATTTGCTCCTCGCTCTGTAGCAATATAAATGTTAGAATTTGCAAGTAGTTCGTAGCTCTAGAACTACAGAGGGAACTTACATGTTTTTGTTCCAAATTCTCCTGCTCTGCAACGAACACAACACGATCGGATAATTTGATTTGCCCGTCTGATTTCATCGTGTATATGTGGTGGCGTATAGAGTGATAAGGAACGTCGACCAAGCTCGTTGTCTTGTAGTTTGGACTAGACTTGTCGTCGTCGAAAGTGAGACCCTGGTTTTCGCCTTCACCATGGTAAACGAAACGACGCTTGGGCTTTTTCTTCCCAGGATGAGTCGTTATTGGAAGTTCCGACGCGTATACTTCCACGGTGTCCACCGGGAGGTTGTCACTATCATCACGATCGCTGCGTGTGCTTCGCCTCTGGAAATATGCCATATTAGCGGTGTTGAATGCGAGACCAAGTTAATGTTAAAATAGGGCGAAAACAAGAATAATTCTCAAACAATGCTGGAATAAAGGAGAGACTGCCTTGAATGACTGAGTAAAAGAATGTATGAACAGCGATTGAACCGAAACTCACCCACGCAACGAAGACTTCAATTCCTTTATGAACCACTTCGAATCCAAACACCCGACA
Source organism: Rutstroemia sp. NJR-2017a WRK4 (assembly GCA_002946385.1). Classification (NCBI taxonomy): domain Eukaryota; kingdom Fungi; phylum Ascomycota; class Leotiomycetes; order Helotiales; family Rutstroemiaceae; genus Rutstroemia; species Rutstroemia sp. NJR-2017a WRK4. The sequence goes on along the minus strand of NJPR01000119.1, from coordinate 398,032 downwards.
CCAGACCATAGAATCCTTCCAACCAAGAATACTCATTTGCGAAGGCTGAGGCATCCTTCTCGTGGCCCACAAACTCCCGGCCTTGTGTTGGCCATGCGATGGCCGCTCTTCCTAGAGGTTCCACCGTGGCGCAGGATTTGCTTCGCGAGAATGCGGTCTCTGTTATGGCTACCGGATGGATTTTTGGGTGATGGGAGTTACGATAAGTTGTGGCTCGTGCTCGTGTGCTTCATGCTGCTAGGTCTGATGTCATGTTTTGACTACGAAGTGGCCGGTCAGTGGGCCTTTATCTCGTTGATATCTTAAGATCACGGTCGCTTTGGAAGAGACCCGGATCCTGAATTCCTACAGGGCCAGATCTCTGTATATAGACGAGTAGGACTCTAAAAGAATGTCAGAGATGTCGTGAGATTAGAGCGAAAGTGGAGTAAAGCAAATTCAAGAGGTCTCAGAGTTGACTCAATTCTCTAAAATTGGTGAGTCGAACGATGCTTGTCTTGTGGAGGACTGGTCGAGTTTTGGTCTACTTAGTTTACTGCCAGTGAGTGCTGAGTTGATTCACTTAACGAATCAGGATGATTTCGCAGATGGCAGGAAATAAAGGTAATTGAAACGCGGAAGATATCATGGCATAAGCGCAAAAGCAAAAAGAACGAGTTCAAGATATCAGCGAGCGGGAAAGAATTTATACGATGCAATTTTCTTCTATTATAGTTCTACGGACTGTACAAATATTACGCTTCAATTGAACCAGCAATCCTATATCGTCACAGTGCGAGCAGAAGCTGTCGATTAACCACCTGTTGCCGATGACCTCTTTCTAGCTGGACTATGGTGTGACCGCCGTCCTTCGTTTTCGCTTTCGCTCCCACGGCGACGACGATCCGTCCTTCCACCAGTATGTGAGCTTTTTGGACGATCGTCAGTGCCGGTAGTTCTTGAAGACCTCGGCCTTTTTGTTGTCGGATCTCGTTCTTTTGATGATGATGCGTACTTTTTCGGCTTATCAGTTGTCGTAGTTCGTGCTTTTGGTGTTGTCGTCGTCTTCTGAGCCTGCTCAACGGTTGGTGCCGTCTTCTGCTGAGGGGTTGTTCCAGCTGGTTTTATTGTTCCAGCTGGTTTTATAGTTCCACCACCATTCTCCTTAGGAGAAGCCTCGGTTACCTTTTTCATACTATTTGTCGTTCCGGCTGCTTGTGTGGTTCCAGGGCTCTCGCTTTTATGAGCTGTTTTGGCCATCTCTGTCGTACCGTTTGTTGTTCCAGCTGCTGGTCTAGTTCTACTACTGTCCCTTCTTTGAGCATTCCCGACTTCCTTTTCCATACTATCATGACCCGCTTTTTCAGCTGCTGGCTTTGCTCCATGACTATCCCCTACTACCTTTGCTGTTGTTACGGTTCCAGATGCTGGTTTCGGTCTTCGACTCTCTCTTCCACGAGTCTCGGCCTCCTTTTCCGCCTTTTCTGCCTCCTCCTTTGCCTTTTCTGCCTTTTCGAGAAGTGTTTTGACCTCCTGTTGGAAAGCGACAAAATCTTTGGGGGTGCCTATAACAAATTTTGACCATACCCTCTTTCCAACCTCGAGATCGGTCCGGACGACTCTCAAGGTATGTATATACTCAAAATCGTAAGATTTCATTTTTCCAGCCTTTTCCAACTCCGCTTTTTCAAGCACACGATTGTTCATTTTGTCTACATCGTGGAGGGAAGATAGCACTGATCTAGTCGGAACGGACTTTCCCTTCATGGTAGTTTTCTCCCACGGTCCACATTTTATACCGGTGGCCTTGTACTCTTCCATGAACTTATCTCCGACTTCGCCTCGGAACCTGTTTAGGAAAAGAAAAGTTGCTGTTACAGTCTGTATAGAAACATTTTAACGAGCAGGACACATATATTGGTGTGATTTGGACTTACACTTATAGGCGCAGGTTGAAGTCCTCCTCGTTCCATAGAATTCTTAATATTCTCATGCCAATTGGAGGCCGCAGCGTGAAGTTTTTGGAAGCTAAACTCGTTCGGAGCTGTAAAATAAAACATAACATGAGCGGTATATTTTTTCTTATCATCCTTTGACAGCGGACATTCGGTAAACCCCAAGTCCGGGTCGAAATAGAGATAATTGGACGAAAAAGTCTTTTTTCTATCTGCAAGCTTACAGCCTATCACAAATTGTTTTTCGGGAGTACATCTGAAGGTCATTGTTCCCAATATGTCCCCTGGTTCTATGGATTCCCAGGATGGGGGTGGATTCGGACAGGAAGTTGACATCGTTTGAAAGTAAAGTGAGCTGAGGCTGCTGAGGACCTGAGGTAACTGAAATAAATGAATAAGGAGGCAAAAATCAGAGAATTGCTGTGTTGTGGAATATTATTGAGGGCCGCCAGTCGAATTTTATGCAGAGAAGACGGCGGCCACTTGCAGTTCGGCCCACTCGTCTAAATTGTTGCTATGTGGTTGCTTTATGGCTGCCGTTTCATCGTGGGCGTCAAGCTCGGTAGTCTTTTCGATTGCGGTTGAGGCCAAGCCGTTATTGGTTCATGAACCGGAGTTCACCGTCTTGCTCTATGGCTGTTGCGCTCCAGACTTGGGTGTGGAGGAGAGTACCTCGATGTACAGCTTTCCGGCCCAGTCTCCCCATTACACCGTCGATGTTCCCGCCTGGCCGCAGGCTAGACAGCTCATAATTTCATAAGTACCTTTTAGCTAGATGTTAACTCTGTCTCCCTTCCTCAAAAGGCGGAGGGGTTGACCCTTGACAGGGCACTGCCCAGACCACTTCAAGCGCGAAAATCTTTCAAGTTGAGGTAGAATTCAAGAAATGTGTATTTTGTACTACCTTTGACTAGCTCAGTCTGTCTCTGTATCACTTGGGTTGATAGGATGGTACGGGTTGGTAACTCAAACTGAATGGGGTACAGAGAAGTACTACGGGAATCAATCAATTGTACGGCTAGGAACGGCATAGGCCTACATGAGGGCATTCAGAGAATTACTCAGTCCGTAGTTGTACGGGAGAGCTGGTCGGTTTGCCTAGCCAGCTTAGGCCCACTATTTTAAAACAATCAAACATAATTAACCAAAGGTAGAGCATCATTATTGAAGTAATCCTCTTGCCACGGCAGAGTAGTCAACCCATACAGCCACAGTAGGTGAATCTGTCGCCGCCAGACGAGAACTTGGATGACAAATCTCTAAGCTCTCTCTTTCTCCTTCGTGAGTCTTCACCCGTATACGGCAGTACGGCTTCAACGGTGCTCAAGTTCATTTGCGATAATTAGGGAAGAGTAGTGCGGAGAAGGCGTGACAATTGGAAGTGGAGGTAACTCCGTCAGGCGGCCTACTTTGATGCTGTTTAGAAACAGTCACTTCATAAGCCACAAGTATTACTGCTGTGAACGGCTTTCACCATTGAATGCATTCACTCAGCATCTTAGATTGCTAATCTGCCAAAAGCGTCCCCTGAATATAAAATTACAGTGCTTGAAAATTCACTTGTTGCTCAATAGCCGGCGTGAGCTCCCTTGAATACATAATCTAGTAAAAGACATACTCAAGTAAAAGAATTGGAATAAAAACTCACATCCATATCCGCTGGACAGCTGTTACCTGGACTCACCTCCAAAGCTCAACTTCTGAACAATTGCTCCAGTAATTGACTTGCTTCTATATTCAAGTTGGACTATGGACGACTTGAGTTATCTAGATTTCGAGCTTTTCCTGTCAGACATACCAACCCTCTGTGCTGCCATGAGTCAGGGCAACTACTTCAGAGCGCAGATAATTCCTGGTTTCCCGTGGGAACAGTATGAACACAATTACTCGGCAGCCGAAGACCTTTCAGGAAGCACGGTCAAGATACCCCATTGTCCTCCAGTATCATCACAGTGAGTCGACTAACACACCCTTTCAAGTTCTAGATGTCTTGAAAAACACTTCCTCTTCTAGTTGAGATACGAGACTGACCGTAACTCACTCTAGCTTCCTCACTCTGTTCAAATCGATGCCAATCGAAATCCGGGATAACATTTATCGCTGCATAATCCCCCTCAAAAGCAAACTGGTCAAAGGTTGCCATCCACCAGAGGTCAAGAGCCATTATTTAATGGGAGATTACAAAGCCATCCCCGACGACCACTGGCACGCTCCTGATACGCCCACCGACAGCGGATATGCTCCAGTCAAATTCTCACTTCATATTCCTCAAGCCCGACTACCTCTTAGATTTCAACATTATATGCTGCAAAGCACGAGATTCCGCAAACAAACAATGAAACCGGAGGATGTAGCCCCAGGAACGAGAACCTGTAATTTACAGACGGCCATCTCTATATCAGGGGATATGCAAAAAGTTTTCAGCGGAAGGTTCAAAATGATTGAAAATGATTACCACAGCGTGCGGTCTCTTGACGAGTATGTACTTTTTGTCATGGGCTTAATTAAAGCTGAGAAATTCCTCTATGAGAACAATTCTGTACTGCCGGGGCTTGGCACATGGAAAAGCATAACCACAGATAAGAGTATCCTCAAGGAATTTTTAGTATGGTTTTGGAAGAGTACCATTCTGGAGTTTACTTGTGACGCAAAGGTATGTAACCAAACACCGATCGATGTCAAGCTATGTAGGGATAGTGCTGACTATCTGCAGGCATGTGCCAATTGGACTCAGCATAACCTCCAGCACAGTGCGATAATGTCACCATGGCGAAACCTCCAGAATATCACAATAGACCTGCTCGGGTCCGCGTACGACGCCAGAAAAACATCACTGGGGGGCGATAACACGAAACTGCCGGAACTGGTGTCGCTGTTCAACGGTATTGCAAGACTAAAGCACATAAGAAATCTTACTGTGTATTTTTGGATCCAGCCGGAGGATATGCCTGACCTGCTTGACAACCCGGGACGGTATGATTGGATAACCGGAATTCGAGGAATCAAGGTTTCGAAAACTTTCACGCTCGAGCTGAGGGTTTTGGAACTGGGGGAAGTGGCGACATCGAAACCAATAACTGTTGCGGAGAAGGCAAAGGAGGTTAAGAGACACGCAAACTGGCAGCATAAATTGAGAATGATCATGATGCCGGCGAGCTTAGTGGAGGAAGAGGACGATTATGAACTTCCGCGACTGTTTGATAATGACGACGCAGAAGATGATGATGACACAGCAGATGATGAACTTGGGCTTGCGCAGTTGTTTGATGACGGAACTTAGAGCAGCTAAACACAACTTGGGTAAATGCCTATGAGATTTGCGTGCCGAACTAGTACATCGTCTTCGATGGTACCAGATAGGATATCTGCATAGTAGTAAATAGACTACTGATTTAATACCACAAATGCAGTTCTTCATTCCCGCAACATCTCTTCAATAAATCGCACCATGTCTTCAAGTTCTCCCGGTAAATACCAGTGTCCCAAACCCTCATACTCATTCCAAGAAACATCATAACCCACCGTCGTCAACACATCTCTCATCTGCGTGCCCCACTCCAGAAGGACTTTTTCATCCTTTATCCCGTGTCCCAACCAGACTTTCAACCCTCCATCCTCACTAATATTTTCAACACCTTCCCGTTGTTGCCCTCCATCCTCCTCCTGACTATTCCCATCTGTCTGCCTACCCTCATCCTTCTGCCTATCCTCCTCGTTCTCATCGCCAACTATGTATTCCTCCCCATCTCCCTCCCCATCTTTTCCCCTCCCCCCCTCCCCCAGCCCTACCAACCTCCTCACAAACCTCCCTACCCTCCTCCTCCCATCTCTCCAACCTTCCCCCATTCCCGCCACCTCCTCAATCTGTCTCCTAAACGGCAACCACCCACTCCACCCCACCAACCCCACAACCCTATCCCTCACACCCAATCTCTCCAACTCCCCACTCAGCAACAAAAACACACTCATCGCACTCCCCTGACTAAACCCCCCTATAACCACCTTGCCCTCCGCCGGAAGCCTCTCAACCTCTTCCTTGATCACCCAACCCAAATACTCTATACTTTCCCTCAATCCTTCCTTCTGCGCTTCTTCGCCCTAGGATATGATCAATTAGTAACTTATCTCACCCCACCTCATCTAACCCATTACATCACCAGAAAACACCAAGCAAACAAACAACCAACCTTCGTCCTATCCGCAAAATCCCAAATATCAAACCAAGCATTCGAGATATTCCCCCCCAGCACCGTCGTCCTCCTCTCCCTTCCCGAAGGAAACACGAATTTCGCATGCGGGAGCAGATCCGCTAGCGTTACATTCCCCTCTGAGCTAGGGGATAGGAACGGTTCCAGGAGGGCGGAGCCGAACGATTCGCCGTTGGTGGATGTACCGTGGAGGAGAATGAGCGAGGTAGTGTGAGGTAGGGATTTAGGAGGGATTATGAATGAATGGGTGTGCGATTTAGGATCCATGGTGGGGGGAGTGGTGGGGGTGTTTGCGACGTGGGCATATGTGAAGAGGGGCGGCAGCCGGGATGAAAAAAGGGATGTGTAAATGTAGGAAAAAACTGCCGAAAGAACAATAAGAAAAGCACCGTTTCTGTATTTATTGTGGTTATGCATTGCTTGGAGTTGGAAGGCGGAAGGCGCAAGGCAGTTCATGAAGTGGGGTGAAGTCTTCCTACAAACTCACCTCATTTCTACGAAATCACGTGTAATCTTACGTTTGGTTCCGAGACCGGAAAGGGCTGAATTGTATTGGTCATCTTTATGTTGTACGATGTTACACTGGCAGATGGGTAGCTAGCTGTTTCAAACTACATAAGTAATAGCAAAAGCCCCAAAATTGCAACATACTACTCCTATCCCTTCTGGCCTAAGCACTAGGGTTGATATAAATCTTCACCTCGACTTCATTACTCCATCGACTCGAAAGTTCCAACTCCTTCCACGCGGTGAATGTGTCAATCTCAAGAACATGTGGATCGACCTTACTGATTGTAACGGTATGGAGTGGAAGGACTTTACCCAAGATCGTAATGAGCATGTTCCCCTCAATGGAAATGTCAGGAAGCGTGGATATGTAGATGCCTGGATCACAGTCAGCTGAGCATTCGAGATACGAAGAGAGATAGTCTTACCAAGAGTGCCAAGAGCTTTGACATTCGTATCAATCAGGATCTTGCCATTCTCCGCCTTTGTCATTTTGTTGTCTACAATAGCAGCAGCACCAGCCATCTTTCCAAGAAGGCCAAGATTTGCAATCCATGTAGTCTCATTTTTCTTCTCGTCAACAAATCCACGTAACGGGTATGCTGATAGAATGTCATATCCTCTGACATCAAGGGATACATATATCAAGGCTGACGGGTCGACGACTTGCATTGGCTTCGAAACAGCCCCAGTAGAATGAGCTCTCACAACATAGAATTGCGCTTCTTCTACACCAGGGAATTTGGACAACGAGAAGAGCTCGCTGAGTGGTCGCTGAGAGACGTTGAAGAAACCAATGATGCCAGTACCAGTGTACGCTGCTCCGTGATACGTTCCTATTGGTAGAATTCTGTCATCATCGTAGCCATTATACGGCTCCAAACTCTTTCCCACAACGCTCGGCCTGAAGATGATTGTCTTGCCTCGGGGAGAGGGTCCGGTCATCTGGTTGAGCAAGTCTAAATCATGTTCACCTGGAACATCCGTAATATAGATAGGTCCGCCACTGACACATCTTGCTGCGGCATGAAAGCCGGAATAATCGTGGACCGTCTGGAACATATCCCAATCTGGAATAAGATTGAGGTGTTGTGTAAATAACGCGTTGTGGGCGTTTGTGAAAACGTGCCAAGGGTGGCTAGTAGGAATTTCTGGGAAGAAGTCATCCGAGTTCCGAACCAATATTGGTGGTCTATTCTGTGGCATCTGGGAATGGAACAGGATCTGGGGTATTTGTGACATGCACGAAATAGCTTTAACACCAAAGTTGCGAAGGGTAGCGAGTGTCCACGCATCCTGGTATGAAGATATCAAATCGCTACGATCCTTGGGAGACTCGATAAGGTCAAGCATAAATTGAGCACTTTCTCTTGTCAGTAAATTCTTAAACTCTGGCGATTGAACTTACTCTGTCTTGACAGCATCGACTCCGCATGAGTAAAGGAAAGAATAGAAATCGTTGTAGAATCTCTGGACATCTTCCTTCGCTACCACAGTCATCTTCCCTCCAAGTGGTAGGTTTCTGCGCTCCGAATCCTGGCGTACAATATCAACGGTTTTGTAAGCTGCGGCGATTTTGCCGTCTGGTGCAAGTCCCCCCCAGTAGCCGAGAAGAGCATGCCAAACAGCCACGTGTTGGATGCTGGGCTGTTTCTCTCGAATAAGAGAGACGGTGTGCTTTAAGCCATTTGGAAACGCTTTTGGTTCAGCTTCAAACTCAATCCAACCGTGCTGGAATTGACCATGTCCCCTGTAGTCAATTGCTTGCCAGTTGTCATCGATGATGAAATTAGTCACATTGATTTTGTTCTTAGCAAGAATTTCAACTGCATTGAGAATCTTTTCCTCGGTTAAACGTTGACCTAATGCGTTCCAGGTGCCTAGGATACAAGATTAGATGGAATGATAAAGAGAGGGTTCAAACGTACAGTATGTGAGACCATCTGACCAGTTCTCAGCGTATACTTTGCTTTGTTCATCACCTTCCTTTAAAGCTTCGATCTCCTTCTGTGTCTCGCCATCCTGAGTCTCGGCTGTTAAAATGACACCACGCGCATGATACATGGCGGCTGCATTCGCCGACTCAAAGTCATCTCCAAGTCCGACAACAACCTTAGCGATTGAGTCTTCCATATTATCGTTGCGGATCTGTCTTTATCAGCACTCTAATATGCCTGTGACTGTTCATGATCGTACGTTCAAGATAACATTGCCCTCACTATCGCTTTCGAATACGGACATGACACTGTCCACGCCGCTGATCCCTAGTAGTACAATGTGCTTTCCGTCGGAGCTTAAGAAAGAGCATGTTACTGCCTCCTTATCGAGGTCGAACTTATTCTTCCCCTGCCGAGGTGCCAGCCATGGTGTCCAGATTCGAATCAGTGCGAACCATCTGGTATGGTCAGTCAAATAGATACCCCCACGTCACCAAAAGTGTGATCGGGTAAAGTGTTGCAAGAGCGATGCTACCTACCTTTCCAGCTTGCTTTTACCCCAAGGCAAACCAAACTTCATATTCTTTCGGGCAGATTTTATACCATCTGCTCCCTTAACCGGTGCCTGCACAGTCCAGATAGTTGTACCAGGGGACTGGCTTCGGTAGTTCTTGACCTCTAATTCGGGATTGAGATCCTCGATATAGTCCGCCAAGTTAGTTGAGATTTGCTCCTGGCTAGTTACTGTCTTCAGGACAACGGTCCCATTGCTAGTTCCTTGGTGCTCTTGCGCAGATTTCCAGTCCTCATCTGAGGTGCTACGAAATTTGACATTGAATTTCATGGGCGCTTGAACAGTAAGAGACGTTCTAAAGTACAAACGATGCAGTCCAAGAGGTCCATTACTTTGTAAAACTGTTGGCTGGGATGTTGTATCTTGTACGCGTTCCATCATTCTTTCCTCCGACTGCTCTTCATTGGAGTGCCATAATAGGACTTCCCAGGCATCCTCAGCCCGGGTTCCGTCGACTTCCAACAATGCTGTAAATTCAGTCGCAGGTTGATTGATGGCTGTGACTTGTCCCAAAGCGGGGTATGTCGAAATGTATGCCTTCATGCTGGGATGGTCCGCGGCCGGCGGTCCCTTTTGCTTTGGAATATACTTCGCCTGGAAGACCTCATTGCCATCTGCACCGCTAATGAATGGTTGATCTGTAGTTTCCGTCATTTTCAACGATTAGCCCCGAGGTGTCCGAGGCGTATGTCTCGCGTGGAACAACGGATTTGGGAAATGTGACTGAAGGTGTTTATCAAGAGGAGGTCACAGTAATGGGATGTAGAAAAGAGTTAAGAAAATGAAAAGAACGTTAGCAGCAACAGTCAAGATGAAACCGAGGATTTTATAGTGATGAGAAGAGTGATTGATTGGTACACATCGTTTCCATGAGCTGCAACGATGATCTGTGCTCCACTCTACCGAAGTCTACCGAATATGGTTCGCTGAGGGATTTCCACAATTCATGGAAGTAGAAGTCAATCAAGTGTTCAAAAGTGTCCTGTATTGGTGCGTGTGTTGCGTGTGTTGCGTGTTTTGCTCGTTCGTCGTTCCAGTCGTTCAGAATGCATTCTAGTTTGAGAATGATGGAAGACTTCCTTCCGTGCCGGATGTGTAGAAGCTGCTCATGCTGACGTAACTCAGCACGTGCACAGCCAGGTACCTTGCGCTAGGGCAGTAGTTTCTGGTGGGGTGGCACAGAGCCCGCCGGGCCGGATCAACATTTTCCCCATGTTTTCGTCGATCCCGCAATTATTTTTTTTGTTACTCTGAGCATTTTAACGAAACGGTTTACAGGCGTCAAGTCGTCGATACCCGCAGCAGTTCTCTAAATATTCCTCGGCCACTCTGGTAACGGGTGTGCTCTCTTGTCTATATGTACTGGGGTTTCTAAGATCCAATTTTTTCAAATGGCAACGTCTCTGCTCCGAAATTCAAGTCGGCCGGACCTCTACATATGCGCCAGATGCGCCCTCAGATCATCTCGAAATTCGAACAATGCGGCGAGAAGATGGATAGGGACGAAATACTTGGCGAAGGTTGCAGATGCTCAGCTTGCGTGGGGTGAGCAAGCAAAAGTGATCCGATCTGGAAAGAAAAAGAGCATGTTCAAAATCCTCGAGGAGCGGGGCTACATACACCAAACTGCTGGGTCAGTCAATTCGTCTGTGTCCCTTTTACCCCTACTTACAGGCTGATTCTGTGTGCAGTTCCCGCGAGAGCATTGAAGAGGCCATGATAGAACATCGTCTTGGTGCCTACGTCGGCGTAGATCCTACCGCGCCTTCCATACATGTCGGGCATTTACTGCCATTCATGGCAATTTTCTGGATGTATTTACATGGGTTTCACGCGGTCACCTTGCTCGGCGGAGCGACTGCGAAAATTGGAGATCCCACCGATCGTCTCACTACCCGAGAAACAATGCTCCCTTCTATTAGGAACGAAAACATGTACAGGATGCATTATCAAATAAAGGGTATGTGGCTCAATGTTGAGAGACTGGGTAAGAAATACGGCTATCACTGGGAGTGGGCCTGGAAACGAGGGCTGTTAAATAATTTTGCGTGGATGAATAAATTGACGATAATGGAATTTCTCCAAGTCCTGGGTCCAGGTATGAGGATGGGTGCAATGATGGGCAAAGATACGTAAGTATACTTTCTTGCAGTTACCGAGTCGTCTCTAACATGTATTCAGTGTGAAGAACAAGATGACCAAGGGTGACGGCATGTCTTATTCCGAGTTCACATATCCATTACTGCAGGCTTGGGATTGGTGGCATATGTACGATAAACTAGGGATATCCATGCAAATCGGCGGAGCAGATCAATATGGCAATATCACAGCTGGTATCGACGCAGTTAAATACATCAAAGCAAACCATGCTGATCCCCAAATCAGGGACGCTCTAGCGAAGACTCCAGAGCCCACTGGGTTTACAGTGCCTTTGTTGACTACATCATCTGGGGCCAAATTTGGGAAAAGTGCCGGCAACGCAATTTGGCTGGACAAGGATTTAATGACTAGTTTCGATCTTTATGGCTACTTCATGCGCACATCGGATCAAGATGTCGAGAGGTACCTAAAGCTATTTACATTCAAACCCCTTGAAGAAATTTCGAGGATCATGCAAGAACATGTCCAGGACCCCAGTCAGAGGAAGGCTCAGCACACTCTAGCCAAGGAGTTAGTTGACTTGGTCCATGGTGATATACAAGCGACAGCTGCTGAGGCAGAGCACCGATTACGTTTTGCGAAACCTGGGACTTCAGAAGCCACACAATACATGCAGGCATTACAGGAGAGTAAGAAGGAACCAGATCATATAAATGTGGTCAACAGACCGAAATCAGACGTCAAACTTCCAAAGTCTTTCGTATATACCCGCAGCATTTCGAGAATTATCTACGCAGCTGGTCTCGCTGCATCGACATCTGAAGCAAATCGACTGGCTGGGGCTAATGGCATCTACATCGGTGGACAACCAGATGGCTTCAAGGGAAAAGACGATGTGTTGACGTACACAACCGTTAAAGTGTGGAAAAATGAAGAAACTCATAAATTCCTCCAAGACGGCCGGCTACTCATTCTCCGACGAGGAAAAGCAAACATCCGAATCGTAGAGGTTATCCCGGATGAAGAATTCGAAGCCTCGGGCGAGAAGTTCCCGGGAATCGAAGAGTACGACCCTGAAGCTGCACGGAAACTACTGCGTGAGAAGGAAGAACTGGCCGGAAAACCGGCTCCGCTAGTGCCGGGTCCAAATAATAGGCCTATGACTCTGAGACGTGGTATTAAATGGATTGATGGCCAGTATATCAATACGAATGAAGTTCCGACCAAGTTCACGAGAGACGAGATATTGGCGTCGAGGGCCCATAGAAGGGCGTTGAGAAAGAAAGCGCAACGGGAAATGGAGGAATTGCGGGTGGGCGAGGGAGTGGGCATGCAACAGTTGTCGCATCGCCCCCTCGATAGTCGGCCATCGGTCGATAGGTGGCAGAGACCACGGTAATGGTGAGGCTGATGGTTATTCTCCTTCTTGAGGTGATGCACACCGAAATAGGGCCTGAAATGGAAGGGTTTTGCTAGTGCGGAATTGCATGTTCTGTTAGATTACTTTGGAAGAGAAATCCAAGGAGTAAACACCGACTCCTCTGTTTTCCTCGTCTTCCGAAGGGTAGGGGTGTAGAATGGGAGAAGGGTAGAATGGTAGAAGGGAACATTCATGACGGTGGAGTTATTGATACTTATTGTACAAATATTACTGTACCATCACGAACATGTTACATATCTCCCAGAACAGTGCGTTCTACGATAATGATTTCTCTACTTCAGACCTGCTCTTGTGAGCTGAATGTGATGGTATATTCCAGCACCCTAAATCCGCTGACCCCGATTGACTTTTGCGTGACGCACCTCATTCGAAGCCAGCTCACGCCATTCACCCGCCGTTGACACAAAAACCACACAGCCATCTTTTGAACACTCAATCTTATAAGCGAGACACATTTCCTTGCAACAAACTCGTATTCGGTATTAAGGAGCACTCCGTTTCATGTGGCAGACGAGGTTGGGGAAGGTATACCGAACCAGAGGGGGAGATTATTGTCGCGGTGACGCCTAACGCCAAATTGATGTGCTCTTGGCCGATTTCTTCCGAATAGAAGAGCTGTTTAGTTGGTTTTGACCTGGTGATGAGAGTCCAGGAGTCCTGTAGTCTGTAGGTCGGGAAAGAGGTTAGTGCTTCTGCTGCGGGTTTCGGAGCCAGTCATCCTGCCTCGAAATAGCAGTCGAAATCCAGTTTCAAGGTTCTCTTGATTGACCGTTGAGCTTTTACGTGCACCTGAGTCTTGATAGTGTCATTCCGTTCGAGATAACTCGGCGAGATTGCGTGAAACTTGCTGCCTGCTTGACCTGGTTTCTAGTGAATGTAGGGGGGAAGTAGTATGGTTCGAGGCTAGTTCGTCAAGTTTGGAAAAAGAAATTGAAGCCTACACCGCCTATTGAAAGTGATTAATAGTGAATATAAGTAGGAAGATCAGGGTTTAATGGAGATAGTAAATAGAGATAGTAATAATTAGTTAGAATATTATAATTATTTAAAAAATCCTACGATTAATAAGGGTCTAGCTAGTAGGCTATGCACGAGTGAATAACGTCTGGTCGTCAAGTCCTCTGCTAGGTCTAGATGTTCTTTTGACTCTCTAATCAAACATTCAACTAAATTCACTCATAGCGGGGGTTCCTACGAATGGTTGTTAAACACGTATAGGTGGTGATGAACTGAAGGTGGTTAGTACTCGGTCACGTTAGGAAACAAGAGCATGCAGAAGTTTCTACTGCTGCTTAAAAAAAACAATTGATAAATAACAACGCTTTCATATTAATTAGAAAGATCTGACAAATAAGACTAGTGAGAATGAGAATAAGCGCTCGCAAAATCATCTCCCCAACCACAAGGATCTAGAATACAGAACTTCGTCTATTGGCCCCTCTGGTATCGGAACAGCATAGCGCTCGGAGATTGTGTTCATAGAAGTACCATAGAACATCATATCCCACGCAAGTTGGCCCGGCATAGCGATTTCAATCCGTGGGAGTCGGATATCCTTACTGACGAAACCTTCGTCCTTCGCTGTCTTATAATACGGCTCCATGGTCTTAATGCAATCCTTAATATCATCTTCAGTCTCCAGTCCTTCTTTGCCGCCTTCAAAGATTATCTCTGTAAGATTGGTGAACCGATGTGTGGGTATAGACACGTCAGCTTGTCTGTTTATCGTTTTCCAATTCCAAGAAGGAGTAGCAACGTGTAGTGATTGGATAATGTTGAACTGTCCCGTTTGCTCTGGTTCAAGCAAATAATATCCGTCAGTCATGTATTCAATCAGTCTGATGGGACGAGGTGGCCTGTAGGGAGGTGGTCCTTGACGGCGTTTTACGCTGATTGAGTTCATGAGGAAGACGGAGTCAACAGCCGGGTCGAAGAATTGGTAGGGAGTTAAACAACGGGGACATGCCGTGCTGCAGTTGAACACTAATTTGTCGTGTGTTTTGTAATGCTTCATGGTTTCAGCGCGGCTTTCCCGGTTGATATGACATGTAATAGGGCTAGGTGACGGAGTGTGCATTACTCCATTTACATCTATGTAGATGGAGATGCAACGAGAACGAGCGTAGTTCCAGATAGTACACCTGATCTCTACAGGGAGAGTCTGGAAGGCGGCAGGTGTGCGAGTTCGAGCGACGCCGGAGTTGGAGATGTTTGGACTCTCCATTCTGGCGATTTGCCGGTCTGATTGCGCTGATCACTTATGTGAAGTATGTGAAGTATGTGAACTAAGAACCACAAGAATTGCTGCAAATATGGAACACAGCCGAACACAAGCTCAGTATGGTTGCGAAGGGGGATGTAACTGTGGGTTGACTACTCAACCGTGGCATAAGATCACCTCAAATAAATGATCTGATGCTGTTGGTTGATAAAAGTCTGATTCCTATAAAAGAGGGGAAAGAGCTGGGCAGTTAAATACCCAGCTCTTCCGTACAACTACGGAACCAGCTAATTCTCTAAATGCCCTCATTTCATCCCTGTGCCGTACATTCAATTGGCCCTTGTAATGCCCTTCTGTATTCTAAGCCCATTTAATCTCGTTCAACTAATAGTAACTTGAATCTAAAATAGGGTGGGCAAATATCTAGCAAACAGATATGACGGGCTAGATGGAAGCCTAGCTCCTCAAGGATATCCGGCTTCACAAAAGATGTGAGGTATAAGAAGTTGAGGAAGGGGGATTGGCAGGCTTTAGATAGAGAGGGTTCAGGCTACAAGGGACCGGGGCGGGGTCGGAGGAGGGGAGTTGGTCATTCCAAAAAAAAAAATGGCTATTCACCTGAGTTGATATCACCGAATCACTAACGGGGGAAAAAGATGCGACGTCAATGCCACGTCATATTGCTCTCTTGTAAGATTATATTCATTATTTGCCTAGGTTTCCTACTTAATCAATGTATCCTGTATAAATTATTGGTCTAGGTAGTGATGCGCTTGCTAGTTTACAGTGAAAATCGAAGCTTAACGAAGAAAAACGTTTCAGTTGCTGTACTAACAGGAAAACTGAATTATGTGCTCGCAAAATCATCTCCCAACCAGAATCTGAACTCGGGTTCTTTTTGTTTCTCCCCTCTCATACCTGGCGAGACTTGCGCTTAGTCATCGATTCCGTGGTGGTACCATAGAACAACAGATCATACGAATGATGCCACGGCATGATGATATCTATCCGTGGAGTTTGAATGGTATTCAGGCCTATGTCCCTCGCAAACGGATACTCCTCCCTCACAAGCTCATAATCCCTCTCAATTCTCTCCCTACACTTCCTTATATCATATTCAGTCTTCAATCCTGCTTGTCCACCTTCAAAGACAATCTCTTTCAGATTTGATAACTGCAGAATGTTGGTTATGTCATGAGGACTAAAGACCTGTATCGTTACCATTCCCCAGCTCCAAGCACGAGCTGGGATATGCAGTGATTGGATTTGGAGATATTGGGGGATTTGAAATCCTCCTTCTACTCCCCGTTGTGTCTTGAAGTACTGTCGGCAAGGTACCTGTTCCAACTCCGCGACACGATTGTAAGAAGGAAAGGGTTCTTGATGTACGTACTCCTCCTGTGAGCTACTGATGACGACGGAGTCAACAGCCGGGTTAAAGAATAGATAATAGTGACCAGAACCGTATTTTGGCTTGCAGTCGATGAAGAAGTGTTCGAACTTTTCGTAGTGCCTCATAGTTTCGGCACGACTTCCCCGGTTGATATGACATGTGACGGGGCAGGGTGACCGACTGGTCACTGCATGTCCATCAGGGACCGGACCGAGGTCAATGGTAATACCACGAGATCGAGCGTAGTTCCAGATCATACATCGAATTTCTGGAGGGAGTGTTTGAAAGGTAGTACGCGGGGGACTCTCGACTTCGTCTTTTGGCGGCGTGGGGCCGCAGTTGGAGAGTCTAGGCAGTGCGAGGCAGAATTTGGAGAGTTTTGGCATCTTTATTCTAGCAGATTTGTCGGTTTGACTGCACTGTTTGCAAAGACGAGGCATGTTAAGGAAATAGCAGAGGAATCCTTGCGAATATAGAAGACGGACCGAAGCGAGCTCAGTGTAATTTCGCAGTGAATATAGTTCTCTCCTAGACTCAACAAATACCCAGCAAACTGACTAGACAGTTTAGCTAGCGGCCGAGCTTGTTGCCTGATGTAAGAAGAATGTGAGTTTGGTGCTCCAAATTGATTAGACTAGTCAGTTTGAGGAAGTATAATCTGGAGCTTTCACGAAAGGTGTGAGGAACGAAAAGTTGAAGAGGGACATGCATGCTTTATATGGAGGGTTTTCGGCTGCAAGGGCTCGGAGGAGCTGAATTGGTTCTTTCCCAAGAGAGACTTGACCCAGGTGTACAATTGCTGAACAACTGCAGGGAATAGGGAGAATCGAGCTACGGGGGCACATAGCCCCGTTGTGCGTGATTGTTCGCCTGTTATTGCTACTTGAACAATGTATGATGCATAGGTTATTCGTCCAGGTGAGCGATGCACTTGCTACACTATGCAAATATATGTTTAATGTAGAAAAACGTCTTAGATGCTGTGCTAACAGGAAATTAACTAGTCCTGTATAACCTAGTGAAGGATGCCACTTTACTTCCGTAGATAAACTACCTAGGATTGAGTGGGTACTGCAGGCGACTAAAACATTCATTCACTCATGGCCTAGAGTATATAAATCTAGTCTTTTCTGTGTTTCCGTTCTTTGGTTTTCGTCTCAACACAACATTTTCTGTTTCGTGGTGTGGAAATTCTTGAACTTCCTTCCTCCTAACATTACGGATCCATCGTTGAACTTTATTTTTTGATGCCCCGTCGACCAGTCCTTCAAGTCCTTTCATCCACTGCATCACCTCTGCTGCTTCAACATCGTATGCCTTGATGCGATATCGAGAACTATTGAGTAAACTATTTATCATTTGCCTCAACGACATCACTTTCAACAGAACATCGCCAAGTTAGCAGCCATGTCATCAGAAAGAACAAGTTCAAGGACATTGAGGAACGGCAGAATCGTGTCCACAGATACTGAGACCCGAAAATCCGCAACCGGAGAGCGGCGAAAAGCATCGACCGGCAAGACAGTGCTGTTCTCAGACATGTCTCGTCAAGCCCTTCGAAGAGAGTTGCGTAATCGTGGTATGCTTTCGAATGGCGCCCAGACTCAGTTACCGAATGATACGGCGAAGGTAGTAGAAATGCTGCGGTTATGGGAATGGGATAATTGGCTCAAAGCTAATCCTACATTCCATCTCTTCAGTCGTTTTCCGCCAGAGATACAACTGATGATTTTCAAACTCTGGGAGCATAGAGGGCCCCGCATAATGCACTTAAAGATTTGCAGAGGACCGGACGGTTATATCTGGTTCAAAAACCGGCCCTTTGAAGTGGGTCTGCAGGTCTGCCAGCTCTCCAGGTCGTCCATTACCGCCAAATCTAGGGAAGTCTTCGGAGTTCCTGGTCTGTATGCAAACCTGGCAGTCGATGCATTGCTACTTGATGGTTGGGATGTACACACCAACTTGCGGGCCATTATGCCTAAGCGTCCTGGGAATCGGGAGGAGGTCGAGCGAACTGCTGACATGAGAAAAAAAGTAGAGCATATAATCTTGCCCTACGAATTCATGCAAGTGGGTTTCTCGCTACATCCGGAATTGGCCAGTCTGCTGATACATCGCGGGTTGCGACTGTTCAGTGCGTTAAAGACTTTATCTTTCGCCTATGGGCCCAAACAATACTTTGTAGATGTTCTTGGTCCCCGTCGAACTTGCCTCGCTCCTGAACTCGTCGACGAGAAGACCATTATCGACGATGACTGGTTCCACGATATCTTAAAGAGAGTACGAGAGTAAGTCACCAATCGAAATTATGCGTATTCATTCTCTAACATGTTGATAATAGATCGGAAGGAGGGAAATATTGCAAGGTCCAAGTAGTAAGTTTGGAGAAATACGCCTTCGGGAGAGATACGCCAGGAATTGAGTGGATTTCTCACTGGTCTTATATTCGAGAGAGCAACAATCCACCTCACTCATGAGTCGTAAGCCCCAAGGATCTGGATTAAGACAAAAACAAACAAAAAAACAATACAATATACAATAGGTCGGCAGAATGGGGAGGCTGGCGGAGACCAAAATGCGAACATTGGTGGGAAGAGAATATACTTATAGTCATCACATTTCACAAATGGCGTTCGAAGCTCGTTGGACGTGATGTCGTCTCACACGACAGGGGCAACGGATTAGTGGCTTGGCAGGGGTGGATAGTCACGTGAGAGTATAGAAACCTGGGTCGAAGATGACGGGCGGAATCCTTCAGATAATTATTTTACTGTTATTATTGAAATTTAATGAAATGCATACAATATTGTTAAACTTCTTCCATCACTTGCGAAAAGCACCATGAGTCCAACACCACCATCAAGACCACTGCGCTCTCATACAAAATCCCGACAAGGCTGCATAGCTTGTAAAGCGCGCAAAGTCAAGGTACTCCATTGTCTGCCAACGTCCCGAATAAAATTTACATTCTAATCAATACAAGTGTAGCGAGACAAGACCAGTGTGTGAAGCATGTCTACGACGGAACATCTCCTGTACTTATCCGGAGCCCAAACGACTTCGGACACCATCTCAAGCGCCCGCTCTAGATGGCTCACCGACCCCTCCGTATGATCTTGATCTCTCAAGGGAACTTGACATCACTCTCTCACAGGAATCTCCGACACGGAGAATATTAGAGATGCGCCTTATGCATCATTTCTGCACCGAGACAGCCCAGAAAGACTTCCTGTCCGTTCACGATGAGACTGTCCGTGAGCTTTGGGTGACAACGGCACCAGTTCTCGCATTCGACAATCCGTTCCTCCTCGAGATTATTATTTCAATTGCAGCTCTCCATCTTTTCAAAATTAATCCCGCATCCGAGGATATGGCTGATGTTCATCGTACATATTTCAACACGGCAATCAGCAAGCACCGACACATTATACAGAATATAACATCCGAAAACGCCGAAGCCATCTGTCTATCCACTATTTTGATTGCCTTGCCAGCTTTCATACTTTTGCAAAATCATAAGAATGAGAAGTATTCCCCACCCGTTCAGCTCTTTTCTCTGCTTCACGGAAACATCCCCCTGTTCACGCAGACTCTGCCACTGCTTCCCCCGCACAGCAAGATACGGGCCATTGTTACCGCCAAACCAGATATGATTGCGTTTTGGAGAGATATTCAAGAAGAAGATTATCTCGGACCGTTTATAGAGCTGATGAATTGGCGATCTCCTGGAGAAGAATTAGACGACGAAATCCAGGGTGTCTACAAGCAAACCCTCAATTGTGTAGGACGCTGTCTTCTAGCCATTGACAATGGCGACAGCCCCTCCGAAATTCGACGCATGCTGTACTGCTTTCCAACCCTTGCACCTGCGCAATTTAGTGGGCAATTGCGAGAAAATAACCCCCGAGCATTAGCCATTCTAGCACATTTCTTTGCGTTGTGTAAGGCAGTGGATAATGCTTGGTGGATGAGGGGCATTGCAGAACGGGAGATTTTTGGCATTCAATCGGTACTTCCGGAACAATGGCAGTGGGCAATGGCTTGGCCGTTGAAAAAGCTTGCAGAGTATGCTGCGAGGAATATAGGTGCGATGCAGATATGAGAAGAAGACACTTTCGGGAAGACGACCGGCCTGAAACCGACCCAAAAACTGTAGAGATTTCGAAATTTCTCGAAAATGTATGTGGATGATCAATCCTTCTGGTAGGAGCGAAAGGATCACACTTTCTGAGCTGGGCGGAATCAACATCATTATGAAGGGTCTCAACCATCTCTCGTTGCCAAAATTAGTTGAAAATAGATGCAGCTAATACACCATACGAATCTCCCGAAAGCAGCGCTCATATCCCATACGATTATATGGCAAAAACGGATTCTCACTGAATACATTCCAGCGCAATGGCCTATCCGGCATCTGTCATCCAACCCATCCAACTCATCACCAATCCACCTCTCTATCTATACTGCCCCACGACAACCCCTCCATCCCGTTCTCTCAGCTTCATATCTCACCCCACAGTCTGATATGGCCATGGCGCTCTCCGGTACTACCTCTCACATGCATACCCCACCACCTAATAACCCACTCATCTTCCACCTATCCAACCCTCACCCCTTCCTTCCCCCTCCTAAATCTACACACCCCCTCCCCACACTGACACTCCAAATCCAACTCAGCCCAATACCCATCCGAGTAATCGACGGTAATCTCGCTGCCCGCGGATATCCCTTTCGATACAACGATGATTTGCTCGAGGCCCCGCCAGACAAAGCGTTGGAACTGGCTATTGGGGCGGCAGGAGTGGTTGATGAAGCGGGAGATATTGAGGTGGGGGCTTTGGAGGATCTGGTAGCTTTGCCCGTTAGGAGAACCGGCGAGCATTACGTCCCGGCCTGTGACTCCGCGGGTGAGGAGCCCAAGAAAGGGGAACAGAGCGGTGCCGCGGGGAAGAGGCTGCGGGAAGTTAGGCGAGGGTGCAGTTAGGGAGAAGAAGCATAAGCATATACATACCAGTCTAGCAACCACGCCATTATTTTTCCCCGGCGTATGGAAAACTTGAACAGGCGCAGGCGACTTTACGCATCCGAACAACCCCGGAAAACACAAACATCTACTCCTTTCCACCTCATCCGCCTGCCTCTCCCCACACACCCCACAAACATCCGGATCAACCCCTTTGACTCTTCTGGGATCCTCCGAGCCAAAAACCTCCGCATCGATGATACATTCGTCGATGAACTCGTACTGGAACTCCGCAAGATGGGTATACGTATCCGCTAGCGGCAGCGCGGGGGCTCCTCCGCGTGTTATTACCCATTCGTGCGGATGGCCGTGGTAGATACGCGGTGAAGTCTCCCCAATGACAAGAAGTAGCTCCCTCCATTCCGGGTGCAGGGTATCGGCTGCGACTTCGATGCTCGGGCGGAGACGCCGTAGTTGTGTAGAGAAAGTGGTGGTGAAGCCCGTGCGGTATTTGCAGAAGCGGTAGACGCCGGCGCTGGAGAAGATGAGGCTGGCCCAGCCACCTGAATCTTTTATTTCTTTGTAGCCGCGCCAGATGGCCCTGTGGTGTGATGTTAGATGGGGGGTGGTTGGGAATTTGGGTGGGTGGGACAGGACGTACATGCGATTGCGGAGATCTTTTTCTTTCCACTGCAGCACAGAACATGCTTCTCTTAGGGCTGTCATGCGGATTTCGGTAGCTGGGAGGTGAGGATTCGCTTGCCCTATGGAGGAAATGCGGGATTCATAGCATGAGATCCAGTGCGCTTGGACGATCATCTCCATTGCTCGCATAGACTGGCTTTGGTTGTAGTATTTTAGACATAATGTACTGACTGCTCTAAACACCTGTCTAATGTTAGCACCGGATAAAACTATGATTGACCTCAAGAAACATACATCTTCACTAACACCCGCCCGAATATCAACAGCAGATTCCGCGGTACCCTATCACGTTAGCTTTTTTCCTCCCGCCATGCACACCCCAAACAAAACCTACAGAAACCAAACAACTCAACTTCACAGGCGAAAACACCTGTTTCCAAATCCCAGCAATCAACTTATCAGCAGACGTAGGTTCCAAGACTGGAGGAGCGCCATCAGTTCTGGGCTTCTTCCGTTGGGGAAATCGAGTCTCGCAGTGGAATTGTCGGATTTGGCGCTTGATGGGAGTTGCAGAGCTGTCGGACTCGGTTGGGTCGGCGGTGGAGGATGTGGACGGAGCAAGACGAAGACCGCTGATTGTTTTGCGGTGTTTGGAGAGATGGGAAGTGAGATCTTGGCGGGGAGAGAGAACAGCGGATTGAGGTGGCGAGGGGATGGTGGTGCAGTTTAGAGTGGGCTGGGTATACTGTGAGTTTTTGTGGCTGGGATGTGTATGTAATGGGAGTGGAAGCCCTACTGTGGAAGTCACCGGTGTTGCTGGTGCTGGTGATGCTAGAAGTTGTCCATTTTGGAGGTCGATACAGCCCTGAAGAGTTAATACACAAATACCTAGCCGCGGATATAACTCCGTGGAACATACCAAGAATAAGGAGTTATCATGCGGTTCACATGGTTGCTCTCGACACAAAGTAGCCTCTATACGAAGAAAAAGCTGGTTATGGGTGTTGTTTTTTTCACCGTTATATGCACTTCTGTCATCCTGATCTTCGCCTGTTTTCAACTTCGACCTGTTGATGGCGGAAGATAGCTGCCCAGGAAAATCAGGATTATGGAGGAGAGCACACAGCTGAGAGATCAGGGGTGGTAACGGCGGGGGATCCATATCGAGTTTAATTCGCAATTCAAAGAAGTATTAATCAAAGCCGTTGAAAGAATCGTAACCTGTCATATGGAAGACCGAGTAACATGAAGTTGGTACTTGGACGATGATGTGGGTCAAGCTAAAAGGAGAAATTCTGCCCACGCAGAAAGGGCCGGATGGTCGCTTCGTGTCACCGTAGACGGACTGATTTATCGCAAAGCTCCACTTATTTCCTACAGTAGTACTGCGCCAAAGTTCTGATATCTCGGTGTATTCATTCGAATGAGAATATGATGGGATGAGCGCAGTCACGGTGATGATATTTAGGATACAATTTCAGTACTGGATTGCCATATCAACATACTACATTTCATACCATGCCTAGTCAACGAAATTTTGGCGGAGGTACCTTCGGAATCTAGTAGTTCTACTCGTAAAATGATGGAAGTGGGAAATAGAGATTGCCCCCTTGACTTTCGCTGCAAGCGACTTTTCCGTCCTTTTTTCCTGGTGCCGCTAGAACTTGGCAGCAGTCTTTCTAGCGGGTATACCTGATCAATTATTAGCCCAACGGAAACGACCTCCCTATATTCAACTATAAGTATGTCCATTCTAGATTATTCCAGTCGTAGTGTAGTGGTTCTACAGAATTCGATCTTTCTTCCTTTCTATTTGTGTTTTGCGTCTCATATATTCAACACTCGGTCTTCTTGACCCTCCTACTTAGTACTTCCTCCTGTCGAGTCACTCCCATTCAGATCCCATTCAATTCACAATGTCTGATCCATCATCTCCTCCCCCAAGTAAAGACAAACCTCCTATCGTCTACACCTACGAAAACCTCACCGGCTGGAAAAGCATCCGCCCCCTACGTCCTTTCCGCGGCATCTATCATGACATCCGCCGCCGCCTCCCCTACTACATGAGCGACTTCCACGACGCCCTAACCTACCGTACCCTCGCCAGCAGTATCCGAATGTACTTCGTCAAGTAAGTCCCACCCACCAACCACACTCATCCCCCACCCCACCCCTAACACTCCCAGCATCCTCCCCGCCATCGCCTACAGCCTCGACATGTACCGCCGCACCGGCCAATTCTACGGCATCAACGAAGGCCTATTTTCCTCCGCCCTCGCCGCCATAATCTTCAGTCTCTTCAGCGCCCAGCCCCTCACAATCGTCGGCGTCACCGGCCTAATCTCCCTATTCAACTACACCATCTACGACATCCTAACACCTTATGCCCCTACCATCTACCCCAACTTCATGTGCTGGACCGCTATCTGGGCTGCCGTGTTTCACTGGATTGCCGCCGTGTGTAATCTATGCGATTACATGCGATATGTGACGGATTTTTCGTCCGAGTCGTTTGGAGCGTATGTGGGGATTATTTATTGTAGTGAGTGTGTTATGATGGGATTGAGAAGTTGAGTTTCTGTGGTGTGTGTGCTAATGGATAGTAGTTAAGGGGGTTGAGGAGTTGACTAATGGGTTTTCGACATCTGGTGCTACGGCAGGCTTTACGAGTTGCGTGATTGCTATACTGTATTTTCTCACGATTTACTTCTTGGAGAAACTGGGGTCTAGCACGGTCTGTCGGTCGTGGTTTCGGGGAATGCTGGCGGATTATGCTTATGTGGTATGTGACTGACCTCGCGCCGTGTTTTCCCATACCTATCAGGGCCAGTGTGACTTTCGCCGGATCACATACTTGTTCTAACAACTTTAGATTGGAACCATCTTCTGGGTCGGATTCTCGCACATTCCCGGGAACATTAAACAAGCACATGTATCATTCGTCCCGATCAGTAAGGCTTTCTATCCTACTCAGCCGCGCGGGTGGTTGATTCATTTCTGGGAATTGGAGGTGAAGTGGATCTTTGCAGCACTGCCGTTTGGATTCTTGGTAATGTTATTATTCTATTATGATCATGTAAGTGATTAGTCTGATGTTATACAACAACAGCGTGTTGACCATCATAGAATATCAGCAGTCTCACAGCACAAGCAAGACAATATCCCCTGAAAAAGCCAGCTGGTTTCCACTGGGATTTCTTCCTCCTTGGTTGTACCACATTTCTTGCCGGTATCGTCGGAATCCCGCTACCGAATGGGCTGGTCCCCCAAGTTCGTATTCCTTTCCAACATATACAGCAGACACAGCTAACCAAACCTAGGCTCCTGTCCACACAGACTCCCTCACCATCTACGAAACTGACCTACGAATCATCGCTACCAATGAAGGCGAGGGCGCTGAGATCCGTCGTCCCATAGTCAAAGCTATTGCCGTTGTCGAGCAGCGAGTTTCGCATTTGTTAATGGGCCTAGCAATCATCGGCACTATGACCGGTCCGCTTCTAATCGTCCTACATACCATGCCGACCGCCGTTTTCGCAGGAGTCTTCTTCATCGTCGGGTGGGGATCGATCGAGTCCAATGGGATTTTGCAAAAGACAATCTTCTTGCTCAGGGAGGAGCGCTTCATTCAACGAGACGAGCCGCTTCTGCAAGTGAATCGGAGAAAGGTACTATTGTATATTGCTTGCCAGATGATTGGAGTAGTCGCGTGCGTGGCCATTTCTCAAACCATTGCTGCCATAGGTGGGTGACTCATCCTGTTTCGTCGACTCATTGATTCGTAGGCTAACATGGAACAGCCTTCCCCATCTTGATTATCGCTCTCATTCCGTGTCGGGTTTGGATAATTCCCAAGTGGTTTAGTCAAGATGAACTGAATATCTTGGATGACTTGACTGCGAATAATAGCGCTGTGCTGGCTAGTTTGGGTGGGCCTCCACGGTTCATGAATCAGATGACAGACGATTACGGATTAGAGCGAAGATACATGGAGCAGAGAGAAGGATTGGCTCGTCAGCGGGAAGGAAGCATCCATCGATAATTGTGCTTTGGTGGCGTTCGCTGTTCTTGTATTTCATAGTTGTGGAGATCCTGGTGTAGATGGCTACGGTTGAGGCGTAGCATACATCCCACTTCGTTCTCCTCATAGTAAATTGGAAGGCAAAGGTTGCGGATAGTGTTCTGGTGGGCGAGACGCGACAATCGAATTCCATCGAGCAGGGAGAAAAAAGTCGGGTTTTACTGGGGTAATATTGGATTTTCGGTCGGTGCCAGGCAATTCTGTGGCGAGTTTTAGGAGAAGATTGGGGATATTTGATGCGTATGAATACCATGACAGCATGTTACAAGATCAGGTGATGTGTTTTCCTTTCCTAACGGAGCACGTCGAGATACCGAAGTAAACCACTACCATTTCATACGCATATGCACACATATAGGAGGAAGTTGTAAGAACATCGTATGGAGAAAGACTACCTAAGGTGGTGAAGAATCATGAGCCTAATATCATGTGACGAAAAGAAGGACAAAATCGACAGAGCAGTACCAACAAATTCTTCCCGCAAAAAATGAGTCGCTGGTCGAAGCAGGAGCAGGGAGTAGTGGATGTAAGGATGTCATCGATTTGATTTGGCTGGCAGTGAAACTCTCGCAATACAATATTGCATCGATCCGAATGATTGAATGAATGATGCTCTGCTCAGAAATTGGCTGGCGGAAATAGGTATGAGCTCATAGGCAATCCATGAAGCTCCGAAGTTACGCAAGCTGCGATCAATTCAGACTTCCACATCAACCTGATCAAATGATATAAGCTCTGTTTTCTTCGAGAGGTCCTAAGTTCTGGGGCTCCGCTGGCTCGTCGTTTATAACAACATATGCAAGTCTCATCTCTGGCATATTTTCCACCCCTCCTGCGGCCTTCCTTTTTCCGAGAATCTGGCTCAACCACGTGGCAGGATAATATGTCTCTTGCGGGACTCCTTCCCATGACAACTCGAGAAATTTGACGTCAACAGCTCCCCTGAAAACGTGTAAAGGCTCGGAGAATTCAGGTATGTCGAAGTCGTTCAAAATCTTGTCTTCCGCGGCGTTAAATTCAAAGAATATGACTTCATCAATTGATGATCTTTCAGGATAGATCAGATCCAAAAGCTCATCTCCTGCGTCAGGTCTGAACTGATAAAGATTACCCGTGACTCCTTCCGAGTCTGCTCGCTCCTGGAGGCAGTTGTAAGCTAACCGCTTGAGTTTTTTCGTCGTCAAGAGCTCTTTAAACCTAGCGACACCCTCGTGTGAAGTCACTATAAGTTCATCGGTATAGTCATGCAAACACCAAAATTGATATGGTCGAAGGATGACAAGTCGATCGTTGGCCCAATTGATATAAACACGAGGTGGAAAGGAGTGGTTTTGATTGACTAGTAGGCAATCCAAACTGACTCCAAAAGATAGATCGTAATGCTTGAGTCCTTCGGCGCGTGCCTCGCGTGACGCGTGTAGAACAGGAGGGTGCGAGGTGCTTGAGTGATATTTATACATGAATACGAATTCCTCGGTATGTTTCATGTCAACTTCGAGAGCAACATTGCGGATAGTTGTGAAGCAGCAAATTCCCCATATTTTGAGCCGAAGCTCGACGGGCAAGTCAGGGAATCGATGGAAAGTCTGATATGTTGCCGACTGTGCGCTGTTGTTGTCGCTATCGTTGACTGAGGACATTTCGAATCAATGTCGAAGCTGGTACTCACGTCGACGAGGAATCATTTGCCAATGAATGTGAATGTTGTTCTCACAATTTGTGCAAGGAGCGAACGCGTTATCTCAGTTGCTGACTCAGACGCGTTCGCTGTAAAATTTATCTTCAAGCGCTCTCATTGGTGCAATCGTTCGTAATCGTTCGTGACCCGCTTTTTCCGATAAATCTACAGCGAAGCTGTATCTAGTAGCATTTGAGGGGTTGTGCCAACCTGCCTACGACTTGGACTCGAGAGGAAGGGGGTTCTTGAATGTGTCGAGAGCGGGCTCGCGCTTACCTTCATATACTAAATGGCCCAGGTATCCCATTCGCGGGAATCCCAGTAACTCCAACAAGTTATTCCGCAACGCCAATTCGGGATATCCAGCAGTCACGACAGGTCATAACCCATGCGTTCCCGCTGATGAGCCACGTAGACTCAATCCTTGATGCAGCAGAGACCATGAAGTCCTGAGAACGGTCATACTCCTGTCCTGTGGTCAATCCTTTCCATCTGACGTCGAACACGAATAGACCAAAGACACGGAACGATACCGAGAGCGAGACGTGCAAAGCCGATTGAAGCCAGGGGCTCACCCCCGCTGTGCCCGCTTGAATGGATGACGGATATAAGGCCTGTCGCATTCGCTCATGTTATCCACTGAAGGATGACTCCAATACACCGCGACGCTCCACGACAATTCCGCGAATATGCAACACTAACTCCGAGCTCCAATCAGATCTGATCGAAGCTTATCAGATCATCAGATTACCCCTCCCACGTATCCACGCACCAGTTAAAACGTCTCCACGCTCAACGGCACGACGACAATGCATACAGGGCTGTCACTAATGCAAGTATACGTACTCATTTACGCCCCGGTGTCGTCTGCTTCTATACTCATATTGAACGAGTGAGTCACGGAAGGTGAGACTGGATTTCGTTACTGGAATGCAATTGGTTGCAGCATGTATGACTTCTACAGATATCGTACGAAATCGAGCGGGAAGTGGCATCCCGTTGTGAGGTTTGGTCTTGTCTGCGTCAGCGCAATGAGTATTGCACTGATAGTTGGGTCATGGGGGGGAAGCTGCTGCCTAGAGTTTGATAGATAGGGATCGCTGTAGGAAGTTTTCTATAAGATCTGCTACTGTTCCTCGTTCTCCACCTCACATCACCTCCTCCATCAACGCTCTCAGAACATCTTTCATACCACCACCATACCACACTCAATCACTTTTCCCCCTACAAGGAAAACCTAAGAATGTCTTCCCACGATTCCAACACGAGTGGTAGATTCTCCGAGGAGATCTACTCCCGTATGGCCGCCGCGGATAAATTCATCTGCGACAACATCATCCCTCAAGACCAATCTCTCACCTCCGCTCTCCAAGCCAACGCCGCCGCCGAACTAGACAGCATCGACGTGGCCCCCAACCAAGGAAAGCTCTTCTACCTATTCGCACAAATGATCTCCGCCAAAAACATTCTTGAAGTCGGAACCCTAGGCGGCTACTCCGCGATCTGGTTCGCCAAGGCCCTCCCCTCCGACGGCAAACTCATCACCCTGGAGCTCGAACCCAAGCACGCGCAAGTCGCCGAATCCAACATCAAAAACGCCGGATTCGCAGACAAAGTGCAAGTGCGCGTGGGTCCTGCACTGGACACGCTGAAGAAAATGGAAGCGGAAGAGTGGGGCGTGAACAAGGCAAATGGCCCGTTCGATTTAGTGTTTATCGATGCGGATAAACAGCAGAATTGGGAGTATGTGGATCAAGCGCTAAAGTTCGCGCGAGTGGGAACGGTGATTGTGGTGGATAATGTGGGGAGGAAGGGTCGGATTGCGGATCCAAACTTCACGGAGGGGGATGCGGGGAGCGCGGTGGTGGGCACGAGGAGGATGTTTGAGATGATGGGGAAGGATAGGAGGTTGGATGCTTCGGCTGTTCAGACGATTGGGAGCAAGGGGTGGGATGGATTTGCGTTGGCGAGGGTTGTGGAGTTGTGAGGTGGTACTGAGGGATTGTGATTGCAGGACTGCAGCACTGATCACATCGAGACGGAGTCAGCATCTCGCTTTCGAATTGCTTCCTGGCATTCGGATATTACATTCTGCTTCTGCGAGTTCTTTTTGTTCAGCAGCACGCAGACTTTGTGTAAGAGAAATATGAATACATCAAAGTAAGAAGAGTGTTTGTTGGTTCTCAAACGCTATAGTTCAAGTAAACACGAACAGCTTTACACATAACTTTACCATCTATCAAGCGCATGCATTACGTTCCGAAGAGTGACTTCTTGACGAGAACTCATCTTACATCTTCCTTAGACGACCGACGTATTCCACCCAGATCTTGACCATCAAACTCCCCTCCTACAGCGCCCTTACAGCGAGAAGCCCTCCCAGACTCAGCATCGAAGGAGGTCGGTCTCATTTACCCAGCTGCCAATCCAATCCCCGAGTATGTTATATTCCAAGCCAACCATTCCCCTTCCCCTTCCCCCGTCACCAGTTTCCCCAGCTCCGTCTCGCGTGTACGGATCAATCACGGAACTAACAACCGAATCGCAGATAAAACCCACAGCAATGCACACTTCACCCAGATGTGAAGGCAGGCCTCAGGTCTATCCTCTACTGCAGACTCAGTTCCGCGAGCGATACCAATATGGAAACGAGGACAGGTTACTTACTGACTGGATCGAGATTTCGCGGGAATGGATACTCGTAGCTTTGGTCTATATTGTGATGTATTATACCTAAAGTGACTACTTACCTTACTCAAGTCAATGTATCATTTAAATCAAGAGTGTATCCTTCATAAACACATTAACATTTTATTTTATAAATCCATCTATATCATATATTCATTATCCCCTTCCCCCTTAAGCCGCACCCGCCAACTTCAACAACTGCGGGAAAACCGGCGTCCCGAACCCAGTTGCAGGATCCCAACCCTTAGTAACCGGGAACCCAGCAGTATTACATCCAACCGCGCTTCCGCTTAGAATATCCGTGAATCCCTTATATCCCTTCTCATACAACCACGGGTTCAAGAATCCGAGCGGAGCCTTTCCTTTAGCGATCAGGGCATCGTTGACGAGGGAGATGATACCAGATAACAGAGGAGTCGAGGCGCTGGTGCCGGAGATGGCGCCGTAGGTTTGGTTCCAGGCGTAGGCGAAGTAGTAGCCTTGGGCGGAGACGTCGGGGTAGGCGCGGCCGGCTAAAAGGGGGTTAGTTTGGGGGTTTGAGAATGGAGAAGGGATAGCGGTGGGGAAAGGGGAACATACTCTTGTTGTAAAGTCCATCGAAAGTACCGTTCAAGTTCTTGATGTACTGGGTAACAACCTTCTTCTGATAAGAAGGCATAGCAAAGTAGTTACTGAACCCAGCACCAGTCGACCATCCACCATGGTATTTACCATCAATAGGATCAATACCAGTAGCACGGTAAGCCGCAACTTCTGGCTCGAAGAACTTAGTCGCACCGACACTGGTAACATAAGGACAGCTGGTAGGGAAATCAGGAATGAACATGGTGGTGTTCTTTCCGTCGTTGCTGATACAGGTGTCGTCGGCACCAACACCGTAATCACCGCTGGAGAACATGATCGTGACACCACGGGCACCGAGCTGAGCGAAACCTTGGCACACACGCTTGGCGTAGTCTTCCGGAACACTTTGCTCTTCGTCACCATACGAGGTGCTGATGACTTGTGGGATATCGGTTTGGTTGAGGATGTAACTGAGCCAATCACCATATGGCTCGTTGGTGTTGGTGTCGGTGCCGGCAGAGGGGTTGAAGGGTGGAGAGCCGCCGGTGGAGTAGGCAGTGATGGGAGTGGGCCAGCTAATACCGGTGATGGCTTGGAGATCGAGGTTGGCTTCTTTGGAAATACCGGAGGTGGCTTGTTCGGGGGTGAGAGAGGTGTTTTGGATTGGGCCGTTAGAGATAGAGATCATATCGTATTGGTAGGCGGAGCAGACAGCTTCTGGGCGGTACTTGAGTAAGAAAAGGGCGTCATCTGGTCGGATGGGAATTTCGCCGAGGAAGTTGTTGAAGCCAATCTTGTTCTTTCCGGGAACCTTTGGCTTGTAGCCTTTGGTGCCGTAGAGAACCGAGAAGCATTCAGGAGAGACTGCAGCTACGTCGCAGATTGCTGCAAGTGTGCTGTTCTTTGGTGCAGTATATCCAGCCGGGGTGAATCCATCTCCTTCAATAACATTGTTATGTCTTGGTGCGATGTGAGCATCTCTCTTCTCGAAGCTAGATCTCGGTGCGGAACGGAAGAACGCGGTGGTTGGTTGAATGGTATCGACGTGTTTGTGGAGATGTGCTGGAAGAGACCAGGAAGGTGTGCGGATGAGTTGGCTACCGTCTTCATGTTCGTAAACATGGTATTCGGTGTCGAGTAATCGTTCGGCATCCTTGACAGGAATACTGAGGTGAATCCAGTCTTTTGCGCCGCTGTATGTCAAGCTGGAAGCATCGATTCCGTTGTCTGCCAACCACTCGTGAGCGAAGTCGAGAGTCTTGGCTGATGGCTTGACGAGTGAGTTGACTTCATCAATGCTCAAATGGTTTCCGTATCGTTCATGGGAAGGGTTGGAAACTAGAGTAAAGAGTGTTAGGGAGATTGCTTCATGGACCAATTGAGCATTCGTTTTGCATACCTTCATAAAGATGACGCTCCAATTCTTCGAATTGACTCTGCTTCAGAGCGATATTCAAGTTAATGATACCCTCAGAAGGAGCACGAGCGACTCTCTTCCACTTTCTAGGAACATTGTGTCTTTCCTTCACAGCGTAAGAGGTACGAGAGCGGATGACTGCGCTCGCCACTGCAGATTGAGCAGCGAGGACTGCAGTGAGGAATACTGTAACACCAACCATGACGACGACACAATTGATATGAGCAAGAGGTTGAGGAATGCAAAGCTCTTGAATGTAAAGGAAGCAGGAATTCCGTCCATCAAATACTTTTTTTCGTGTGATGATCTTGCGGTGTTCCCCTGTCAACTCCTTCGTTCCCCGCACAATTAGCTCTTAGCTGCACATGTCGTGCCACTCAAATCAGGCCCATCTTACTGTGCAAGGTGGAGTTCCACTGAATAACCTGGTGGAGTCCCGGTCTTAGTCGTGCTGGACGCCCTATTGGGAAGGTCGATAATGTCCATACGACGTCGCGATAAGAGGCTGATTAGATGGGTGAGGTCCGAGTGAGTTCCGAGGCTTGGAAGTTGTGCAATGGAGAAGGTAATGAGCTTAGTTTTCTTGTCCCGGCGGCTTGGCCATGGTGGAGCTGATGCATTGAAAGTGGTGGTGTGTTATCCGAGCTGATGGAGCTGTCCCCAAGAGGAAGGTGGGAGAGCGAGGCGGGGGCTAGAGTGTTAGGGGTAATTAGTGGAGCGAGATAAAAGAGATGGCTGACGAAGGCTGGAGAATCAGTGGAGATGGCTCAACAACGGCAAAACATTGGCCAACGATAACATTTTCATAGCAACGGCCGGATCTTGATAGAGGTGGATGTGATGATTGGTAACTTTACGTTGCTCCGGTACAGTACCTTGATAGTCCCTGGATCATCCACGCCAACGACAAACAGAAATTGGTACCTGGCACCATCCGTCAAACTCAACTGTGGTGGATGCATGTGCATGCAAAGCCATGTGCTGAATAAAGCTACCAGGGCGAAGTCGGAAACAGCAGCCGAATGCCTTGCGAATATTTCTCATTGTTGGTGCAATTCTCATGCAGGTGTAAGTGTGACTAATGGTAACGCATCTGTCCGACTGTATGACTAAATCTTGAACGCTGCCTGCATCTTGCCACAGGAGGCGAGGCTCTTGGATGAAAGAGACGGAAGAGATCGGTTCGTTGATTCCACTGGTAGATCATTCCGAGGTTCTTCTTGGCTTCCTTGATTATTTACAACGGTCGGATGAAAAGGGCTAGATCTCTATCCTTATCCGGTGCGGATCAACGTAAGCAAAAACGCGGCAATATTTGGCTCGTAATCGTGATACCACGGGAAAGAACTTGTTGGGACTCGGTTCATGAACGTTGCATTGCGCCTTCAAGCCACAGGAACACAGGAACGCCTCGCAGCGGGTCACCTCTTAAACGGGAGTGCTAGTAAGCTCAGACAAACAGACGTACCGTCGACGACATATCAGTACATAGGAGTGATATCCTAATAATGATTCGATTTACCGCGACGTTGTTCGGGTAAGAAACAATACAATTCAACCCTACAGATGAGAAGCCATCACTTCCACGGCACCGCCCCGGGATTCAAATTGGGATATCCCCGCACAGCTAAGATTGAAAATCAATCCATTGACAATGATTTATATATGTGTAAGTGCTCTCTGAACCATGATGCTCCAACCCTAATCAATTCTCATCAAGCTCTTGTAAGGGAGAAGAAAATTAGAACTGCTATTCAGCGCGAAACTCACTGTGGGATGAAATGATGCAATATGGTCTTTTGAAGTATGATTTATGTTAACGAAACGCGATAGGTAGTCTGTACGCCGCGCAATATGCTCACGGAAGCTGCCAGTGGGCTTTATCTCCGGGACTGTTGTGTGCAGGTACTGTTATGAACGACACATGAACATGATTGAGTACAAGTGAAGAAGAGAACAGGAGTGGAAGCCGCTCCTACAGCTCAAACCTCTGCAGTCAATCACTCTATCATCAACAGATCTTAAGGAACCTGAATGATAAAATATCTAGTCGAGGAGGTTCTACACGATCTATCATAACCCCTCCACCAAACATGAAAACTAACCCCCGCAGCCAGCACTCCGCCTCATTCAATCTATCACCCCAATCCTCAACGTCCACACCTCCTCCATCCCTGTCAACAACGGCGAATACCTCACAATCTCAATATTCACTCCCTCCCTCCCCCCTAAGTTTTGGGGAGGGGGGTGGTAGTGGTTGTGAAAGTTGGGAGAAGGTGTATGTACTAGGGAACGGGAATATACTGGGCGTTATGGAAGGAGGGGGGGGTGTGTAATCGGATGGAGAAGAAGGGTGAATATGAGGAGGGGTGGCTGGTGTGTAGGTATGAACAGTGACGCGTGATCTTGAACAAAGTATAGAAATTAAATAAAACAGGAGAGCAGTTGCAAGTGAAGAATAGAGTACGCAGAAAATTGTCAGCTACATGCAGTGGCCTGCTTATACAAGAAATATAGCAGCACACATACCGAAGTGACGAAGTCAATTTAATTATCAATTACATACAACCACTTGTTCGGTACAATACCACAACTATTGCTACAAGACCACAATTATCGCCACAAGACCAACAGCTCCCCAACCTCATTACGTGAGGGGGTTAGATTCACTGCGAGCTTCTTTCGGAAAGACTAGGTTGATTGGATAACAGATTTACAGAAGTATCTGTCTCGAGTTTCAGCAGAAGCGGATTTGAGAACACTGCCCTCTTACGGAGAATTAACCCGTATCCCATGCTTCAATGGGAGTCTAGTACAAGCTGATTATTCTTATCACTTATGTGTATGAAGATGTAGGAACAAATTCCAAAGAATGCATAAAATCCCAAGTGCCATTACTTCCGCAGATTGAAAGCTCTCGTCCTATGACTCCTATCTAAGCCTTTCTCGCCGTCACCATGTACTGGAAATTACCTCAACATGGAGATATCAGCTGGCTACACTATGCCAGAAGCAAGGACTGGCTGTCAATGAATAAATGGAATACAGTTCGGCTACTTACGGGACCCAACCAAGGAGACTTAACCATCCGTAACAAGAATTTCCCTACAATATCCCTCCTCGTAAGAGCTATTCACTGCAAAGAGCTCGACCTATTGTATCCAATGCTTGTGATTGGTAAAATTTCGCCTGATTTACCCGGGAGGGTTTCTTGAACAAAAGAGCTCTTGAGAGAATATCAGGATCTGCTTTCTTTCTTTCTGTCTTTCTTTCTCTCTTTCTTTTCTTCCTCACTCCTTCATCTTTGCTTTGCTTCAGCATCTAGAATCATGGCTTCCAACAAATTATCTCTTTCAGACATTCGTCACCAGATCTCTCTTCTAAAAGAGCCGACTGCAACCTCATTCCTCTTCTTTTCACTCCTACCGGCAGAGCTCCGTCTCAAAATCATCTCCCACGCATGTCAAGTCACCCGAAACGTCACCCTCGAAATCGATACCAGCACCGCCAACCACCAAAACGTCAATATCCTTATTCCGCGCTACCACGCGAGCACCCCTGTTCCCGCCATCCTCCACGTCAACCGCGCAGCTCGAGCAGAAGCTCTCAGGCACTATGATCTGAGTTTCTCGACTACTTTCGATATCCCGACTGCTGCACACAGTCGCACATTCTCGTCTCCTTCAAAGATCTACATCAACTGGGAGTACGACAGACTCGTGTTCATGCGTCCTCTTCAATTCTGGCAGATCATCGGCGCAATGCAAACACAAGTCCATCTCTCAACCTTCATTACCGATCTACAAGAGCTCTGTCGTCGGAACAACCTTCATCAGATTGGTTGGAATAGCGGAGCCGAGCTCGCCGAAAGTTACTTATTCCTTGACTTAGACCTCGATCCCACAGACGACGAGATACGATTGGCACTACTTGCGAACTTAGATTTCGACGAGCTTTTATCCTTTTGCGTTGAGTTTCCGGAAGTGACAGCAGAGGCACCGTCGCTGCGGGCCCTGCAGGGGAAGGTGGAGGTGGGGTTTGTGGGGGAAGAGCCTTTGCTCCATGCGGGTTATCCGCGTTGGGAGGGGCTCGATGGGGATCAGTTGGGAGTTGCGGACCATGGCGTGGACACTGCGGGGTTGGCGGTTTTGACGGGCGCCACGATGGGGGTTGTGGATGAGAAGGGAGTGGTCGATATCTATCACATGGCACTTCTAGGGGAGATTATGGTCTACGGTAAATTGGAGGATCGGGATAAAATGGATGAGTTTGTAGCCAGCGGGATACTTGCAGAGTCCCACTGCGAAATAAACTACCCTGGTTGCAGCCGATACACGTAGTCTTAGGTCGGAGTCTTCAGACGAGTTTTAGGAGCGCGCGTTAACTGTCTGGCATTGCGGTATGCAGGGTTCTTTGGGAGTATGTGAGCATTCGAGAGTTCAAATCCAGCTTGAAGCTGGACTGAACAGCGAGGAGGAATATGAAATTGACTCTCAAGGTCAATATGTCCGAGATGCGGCGGGCAATAGAGTCCCTCATGCGACTGTGGATTCTACCAATGAGACAGAAGAGTCCTCGATGATATATCGCGAAACGGGCTATGGAGGAGCTCACCACATGTACACATTAATCTACTTTCTATTACACAAAATCAAATTGAACATCCAAACCTGCCCCAATATCTTTTAGGAGCGCACGTTAAGTATCTAGCATTATGCATAGCTCTTTGGGAATATCATGATGAGAGCATTCGAGAGTTCAAATCCAGCTTCTTGATCAAGATTAGCTAAACAAGACCGAACCTGAACTGAACACTCAACATGATGTACATACTAGTCTACGTTCTATTACACAAAACCAAATTGGACATCCAAACCAGTATATAACATAGCATTTTCACAGTTTCCAACACTCATTAGTGAATCCCGTAGCAGTTCTCGTCGATATCGCGAAACGGGCTATGAAGGAGCCCAACCGATGTATATATTCTATTACACAAAACCAAATTGAACATCCAAACCAGTATCAGACATCGTATTTTCAGTATCTCTAATCCTCATTTTAGCATCCCGTACGACTGATAATATATGATATCAAGAGAGATACTACGAATACTAGCACCAGGGGGTGGCGACGAACTTCAAATTTCGATATTCTCAATATTCAAATTTCATTTGAATAATTAAATATATAATTATACTGATGTTTGAATTTCACTTGAACAATCAGAATTGATCGGGTAGTTAGTAGACCCTCTGGTACAAGCTATATACTGAATCACCTAAGGGTCTAGGAATTTGAATTTCCTAAATAGACACTTGTGAAGTTACTAGCTAGGGAGTAATGAACCTTTCGGGTCCACTAGGACTAGCACTGCCGTAATAGTACTACCGCAATACATCTGGTACTGATACTAACAAGCAAATTACATTTCAGGGTTGAGTAGCTCTAAGGTTCCTTTCCCCAGCTTCACAATTATCTAATTAGGAAATTCAAATTCCTGGACTGTTGGGAATATACTACATTGCGGTATTTCAGTATGTACTCCGTATTCCTGACTTGGGCAAATACCTATGTAGATATAGGGTATCGCATTCCTACATATATACATAGATATATAATCCTCAATATCAGCCACCGTTTCACTGATCGTACACTAAGTCCTACACTGATCCAAACCTGCCCAAATTCTAATCCCAAATCTATATATCCCAAGATTCTCCCCCCTTAACACCAGAAGCAACACCATCCTTATGCACACCCACCTTTTCCTTCTCCTTCACCAACCCCATCACCACCCCCCACCTCTCATCCGCGCCCTTCGCCCCCTCCACCGTCTTCCCCAGCACATCCAACTCCCTCCCCCCCACCCCCCTCACCGTCCCCCCCTCCATACACGCCATATCCCAGCCCTCCTCCGTCCACCTCCACCTTCCCGTTCCCCCAAGCACCCAGTACTTAAACCCCTCATCCACAAAAACCCTCTCCCCTTCTTTCCCATCCTTCCTCCTCACCAACCCCCCATTCAACCACAACAACTCCTTCCTCTCATCCACATGCGCAATCGTACTCCCACAAACCTCCGTCCTCCCCGTCGTCCTATTCCTCACCGCATGCCCCAGCGCTCCCCCATAATACTCCGCAAACGTATACCCCACCCCACTCAGTTCCATCCCCATCCAATACGTCTCCTTATCGCCGTGCGTTTGGCGATACGTAACTTTATCTCTGACTTGCCAGGTATTCTGCCAACACGCATGCAGCAGCCCCATGAGAACTGGCAGTCTCCCCTTATCGATAACCACAACACCCGATTCGGCTTCTTGCCCCCAGCCTTCGTTCATGACGCGCGATTTCTTGAACGTGGCGCTCGGAACTCGGTAACGCATTTGCTGGCGCCAGAATTGGTGCCTGGATTCATATTTCCCTCGGCCCACAAGTCGGTCGTGGAAGAACAGGGTGCCGGTTTTGCGATACCCGGAATGGGAGGAGAAAATCACTTCGGGGGGTTGAAAAAAGACGGCGTCGGAGTCGATGAGGATGACTTGTTCGAATTTGGAGGCGAGAAGAGCGAAGGGTTTGATAGCCCAGTTGCCGTGGGAGAGCTTGAGAGTGGAGTCATCGAGGACTTTTGTCACGTCGAGGAGTTCGATGTTCGTGTCTAGGCTTAAGAGGATGGTGCGCTGTTCTAGAGGAAGATCGGAGTCACTGGCGTAGACAATCTGGATGGGTAATGTCGATTTGAGAACGGAGCGCAGGTTATAGATCAGGTGACATGTGTAGCGGAATGTCTTCTTGCCAGTAGGAATTACGATGCCCTTTGATCCGGGTATGAATGACTTGCGCAAACTGCTTAATGGTGTCCCGTCTACGGAAGACCCGGTATGTGTAAGAAACGGGAACAGCGCAGCGACAGTCTTTTCAAGCAGTGCCGCAAACTCCGGCAGCCCCTGAACATCGGGGTTGGTCAGTACATCCAATTGAGTCAACCACTTGGTGACGATATGGACTCTACGTCCCATTTCCGCAAACTCATCTTCGCGGACTGGGGTTTTGATGAAGTATTTAGCAGCCTGGGTATTTTTCTGAATGTCCAGCGCAGTAAGAGGTTCAGGGGTTATGTTGATGCGATCATCGTGATTAAGGGACCCCAAAGTCCAGAATATTCCTAACAAACATAGTGCAATAAGCCCTTTTAGATATAAGTCATTGGATCGTCGTGATGAGGATAGTCCGATGAGTGATTTAGGTATCGAGAGCGCTGGGCGCATTATCAGAGCGGAGGCGGTGATATGAGAGCGCGTAAACGCAACGAACGTCGATTCAGTGCTGCAGCGAATGGTCCAAAACTTGCTCCCATATTAGCACTAGATGCGGATAGATAGTGAATGGTTAAGAGCTGCAATTATAGATGTTGCCAAGATGAAGAATAAGAAAGATTCATTGTTGTTCAAAAAGACTTTGTACTTTAAAAGGAGGATCTAGACTCTATTACGAGGCCACGACTAATCGTTACTCGGTTAGGAAACAGCAGTGGGGATATTTGTGGGTCTAACCGTCCAAAAAGTGACCGCAGCCATAGCCCCCTGGCACGTGCAAGCTCGTACCTACTTATTGGACCGACAGCATTATGGAGATTCACGAACTTATTATACCAACATCATTTGTCATTATATCGTGAATAGATACAAAAGTATGAGTTCTGAGCGTCAAACAGAATGTGAAGTGTTCTCAGACCCCTTTAGGTAAGGAACCCGGATTACGAAGCATTGCAGCGAAGAGTTGCAATGGACAGGGCTGAAGATTACCTAGCTTACCAAAATTAGATTGCACGAGAAGGAAGATGAATTGACCAATCAATCCAGCCAGGATTTCGATGTCCAAATTAGACAGCCCTTAACAAATCTCGTCCCACTGGCCACTGTGGCAGTGTAAAAATTGAGGATACAAATATATTCTCACAGAACCGATCCCTAGAACTGCGGGATATTTGTCACCCCGATCAGGAATTTTGATCCATGGTTGCTTCCTTAACGAAAGTACTCAGGACTCAGCTGAAGTTGAAACTAACACCAAAGACGGTATGCAGAGCGGAAAAATGCTCACGCGATTTCCCTATGAGACTGGTCAAGGTGTGCATCACAACCTCTGGAACAATCCGGCATGCCGATCGATCTCTAGCCATCTAGCAGCGCCAGCAGACGACGGCTGTGGAGCTGGCTCTCGACACGGACAGGTAGAGGTGTTTCGATACTCTTTCCATGCTCTCTCGAGTTCTTCCTTCATTTTCATAGTTGTAAGAACTTTGTGTTCAATGACAGGAATTTTGAAAAGAAGGCTGCCACCAAATTCAACCTGCCAGTCATGACGCCACGCTTCAATCGTAGAGTAGTCTGTGATTGTCACCGTCTTGGCGATTGGACTATGGTCATGAAACTCGGTCGCGTCCACTTTCTTTTTCAACATAGTCAGTGCATCCCCTATGTCCACGACATCGACGAATGCCAAATCAGCCAATCTCTGTTTTGGTGTCAACGTCCCCTCGTAAAGACGAAGCTGTTGTTCTCGAACTTCAACGCTGATTATGGAATATTTGTATCTTTCTACGTGTGTCTCGAATCTGTTCCGCTCGTCGTCACTCATGTCCTTCGACTGTACAAAACTCGTGTAGTCGTCATCAACGATTGTGAGCTTTTTTAAGTTGCGAAAATAATGTAATATCCCGCCAATCCACTTGGTGATCCCAGAATGTGCTCTATATAGACCAACGTGCACCGACAGATTTTCGACTAGTTTAGCATCGGGGCGTAGATACTGTCCTAGTCTGTCTAGACGACCTGATGGACCGCCATACAAAACACTGTTATGATCTATATGTACAGTGTCGATAGCGAGATTGAAATAGGTCTCTGCACAAGTCGTTTCAGTCGAGAAGTGACGAGAATATAACTTGGAAGCAACTTCACGCGACTCGTGACACACGCCGAGCAGCACAGGCGGCGGACAATCCGAACGAAATTCTTGGTATGGAAGGCCCCCTTGACAGTATCCGAAGTGACGAAATAGTTTCAGGTCATCATCCGTCATCTTACTGGGTCTTTTTTCGAAGAAACCCGTACACTGAAAATCAGCGCCGAAAGCACAAGTGCCAATTGGCACATCCGATCGAATTCGATACCAAATATGAGGACATGATTTCGCGGGACGAAGCAGAAGAGGCACGATTCTAGGGCCCGGTAACGCGAAGTGCCATATCATAAGTCGAATCTCTTGGGGCAGGCGAGGGAATGGTGTGAATGTTCGATCGCTCGACGCGATTGTGTCTTGTTTGATATCGGAGGCATCGCGTGGCGGGCTGGAGGTTGAAGAAATAGAATCTGTTGTCGCAATAGTTGAATTCATCGTGATACTATAAAATAAGTTAATCCATGTTTTGCGGTTGATCAATTGATCTGTCGTCAGGAATTCTGATAAGGATGCGACGCGGCAACGCTGCGTGGAATGGAGGTATGGTTGCGATATGCATCGCATTGAATGGATACCATAGTAACGTACCAGTTAAATATCCGTGTTCTTGTGGAACTGGATGGCAATGATGGTGCTTAATGTCTTTATCTTGTGTAGTTGTTTTGTTGATATGGAGATGGAGATGGAGCAGCTTGAGTCCCACATTCAGCCCTAGAAGATTTAGGCAGCGGAGTGCGGAGTGCGGAGTACTTGTGCTAGTTACGGGCGTGGCCTTGGCGTTCTAAAAGGCTTGGCCAAGCCTAACCGTGCTACCGAGTACCACGCGTGTCACTGTATTTAACCACATATCAAAGACGGTTCCAATATAGACTAACATTACATCAACCTTGCTTGAAAATATTGAGGTATTGCTTATTCCTCACTGCTACCTCCTCCCTAAAGCCTACCGTATCTCATATGCCCCCCTTACCTGTTAGCCACAAGAGACGCCACTTCTGGCGTATTGGGTACTATATCTGCCCCCTCGCATCAACCACCTACACCGAGTAGGCCAACAAAGTCCACCTCGTACCCTACACCCCATCCAACCCCTCAAACAACCTCACCCCCCACCCCCTACTCGGATCATTAAACCTCCCCAACCACTTCCTCCCCACGAACCTCAACCTCTTCAAATCCGTATACCCCAATTCACACTCCTCCCCCGCCGCCAAATTCTCTCTAATCCACTCCTTATGACTACTCTTCGGAATAACACTAACCCCCTCCCCATTCCCCACTTCAACGCCACCTGCGCCGTCGTACAATTCCT
This sequence comes from Rutstroemia sp. NJR-2017a WRK4, assembly GCA_002946385.1. Classification (NCBI taxonomy): domain Eukaryota; kingdom Fungi; phylum Ascomycota; class Leotiomycetes; order Helotiales; family Rutstroemiaceae; genus Rutstroemia; species Rutstroemia sp. NJR-2017a WRK4. Next base: position 355,402 of record NJPR01000119.1, on the reverse strand, counting down.
CTCCTGTGCAATCTCCTTCAACACCCTATTCTCCAACAGCGCCGGAATAGTCTTGTGTCTAGAGTCATACGTCGGATTTGTATTCCCAAGAGGGGAATACGCGGTTAGTGAGATTCCGAGAGCTTTGTGCGTGGCTACCCAGGCGGATTGCTGCAGGTAGGGGTGGAGCTCCATTTGGTGCGCGAAGGGCTTGACCCCCGTGCTGGAAATGATGGAGCGCAGTTGGGCGGGGGAGAAGTTCGATACTCCGATGTTGAGGACGCGGGATTTGGGGAGGGCGATCATGGATTTCCAGGTCTGGGAAAGGGTTGGTGAGTATGAGGGGGGTGAGGATGGGATGTACGAACCTGGACGTAGTCTAGTGTTTTCTTCTCTTCTTTGCCGGAGGTGGTGAATCCTACAGGCCAATGCATAAGATAGAGATCTAGGTAATCCAAGCCTAGATCTTCTAACGTCTTATTCAGTCCTTTCTCGACTGATTTCTCGTCTCCGTGACTAGATAGTGGTTGGTCAGCATGTTCCTGCTAATTTCACCTAATGCCATTCTTTGCTATTTCAGAATCCTCCACCTCTTCCACCCACCCATACCACTCCACCTCCCCCTCCACCTTCCACCCCAATCAAAACCAAAAACCCCCCCAACTCACCAATCACACCACAGTTTCCCCGTAACCCAGATCTCCCCCCTGCCAATCCCCGCCCTCCTCAACCCCTCCCTAATCCCCCTCCCCACCGCCCCCTCATTCCCATACGCCGCCGCGCAATCAATCTGACGATACCCAATCTCTATGGCATATGCGACGGCCTCTGTCGTATTTTCCTCCGAGACATCCAGATTCCACGTGCCGAAGCCGATACTTGGTTGCTGGAGTGTGGAGGGGGTGAGGGGATATTGGTATTGGGCTGCGCGGATTAGGGGGAGGAGGGAGGTGGAGAGGGTGAGGATGATGGTTGGGATGTGCATTTTTCTTTGGAGATGGGAGATATAGTTAGGTTAGTTCATGGGGTACGAGGAGGATGAATTGAGATGGTATGTTGGATTAATTGATTATTTGGAAAGGATATAAACAAAGATTCGAATGCTGTTGTTGACGTCAATACATGTGATTTTCGAAATGACGTGGATATCATAAATTATACGTGCGGGGCAGATCGAAGATAGACAGGGGCACGGGCAATCCTCCTTCCTCTTTAGCAACATAGTACAACAAGAATATTATCACCCTGAACATATACTGTATTCAAAGATTCTATTGTCTCCGAGTCGCTGAATCTATTCCAATGATGAATTCGCTATGTTAGAAATCCAACAAAGTATATCCAACGCCTTCTATCCTTTAGAAATGCATCGCCGCTGAGCTCTAACCAACAACCGCTGAGGACATCACCAACCTCTTCTACTCTGCGCCACTTCCACTCTCCGGTGTATCCAACATCATATCCATTCTTCCAATCTTCGTCGCCTCTCCAAACTCTTTAACTTCCCCTTTCTCCAAAACCACACACCAATCAACCCCCTTCACGGCCTCCACCCGATGAGCGATCGTAACAACCGTACTCTCCTTCAACTCCTCTCTAATTAACTCTTGGATCTTACCCGCTGTTTCCTTATCGATACTAGCCGTTGCTTCGTCCATAATAATGATACTGCTTCTCCTTAAAAGTGCCCTTGCCAATCCCACGAGTTGTCGTTGTCCTTGCGAGAGATTTTTTCCGCCAGTATCAATATTCATATCCAGTGTCCAGTTGTGTCGTAGAGCAATCTTGGAGAGGACTGAGGCGCATTCTTCATCGCTGTATTCATTGGTTGGATCAAGATTCATTCGCATCGTACCTGGGAAGAGGACTGGCTCCTGTGCCAAGAATGTGACGCGCTTGCGAAGGGTGTCGATTTTGACTTTCGAGATGTCGATTCCGTCAATTAAGATACGGCCTGTACATGGCAAGGTCGTTGCCAGAAGCGAAAGTGCGAGAGTTGATTTCCCTGAACCAGTACGACCAATTAGTGCCGTCGTCGAGCCACCCTTGATAGTAAGAGATATGTTCTTTAACGAGGGATCTAAGTGCGGTGCGTATCTGATGGATACATCCTCGAAGACTATATCTCCACCCAGACGAGGCCAGTACGCAGGCGGGTCAATTTCTCCAGCTGGTTCTTGGTCCAGATGTATCAACTCGACGATTCGCTCTACGGAAACAAAGTCCATCTGCATTTGTCCGTAGACTCTGCAAAGATCCGAAGTCCCACTGACGAATCTCTGAGCGGCACTCAAAACGAATGCTGTGAGACCGGGCGACACTCCTGTGTAGACGGCGAGAAAAGTCATTAGAAATGTCGACACGGACGAAAGGACATTAAATCGGCATATCAGCCAAGCTTGCAATGACCAGTAAAAATGATCCATCTTCTGGAAACCATCGGTCGATACGATAATGGCTTCTTGAAATCGAGCTTGTGCGCAAAATGCACGTATGGTTCCAAGCCCATCAGTGAGTTGCCCAAAATTAGACAGTAACGGAGTTAGAGAAACCATTTCAAGACGTCGTAAGCTCTGTGAAGAAGGTAGGAACAGCGAGTAGACCTTCACAAGGGTGATAGTGAGCACAACCGCGAAAGCGAGGAAAGTGGGGGTTATAGATCCAATGACCACAAGTGAAGATAACCAGACGATTGCGGCAGCCGAAAATGCTGTGAAGTGAGAAGCTAAATTCCCATCAATGATGTTGATATCAGATGTCAAACGATTCATCAGACGACCGACAGGTGTAACATCGTAGAAGCGGAACGTTGCATGCACAACTTTGCTCATCACGGTTATAAACATCGCTTTTCCGGCAGTGTAAATGACAAGCTGAATGGTGCCTTCACGGAAGACGTAAATGACAGACTGGCTCAGTATCAGAAGAAAATATCCAACCAACCACGGTCGAATGTTCACTTCTGGGGATGGCAAGCGGCTTAATGGATCCTTGGAAGGTGTGCGTTGTCCTTCGTAAGCTTCTCCCCAAGACTTCAAAAACCAGGCTTCTGCCAAGGTGGAAAGTCGGAAGATCGCCATGAAAACGAGCATTACTGCCCAGTTTTTTATAGTGCCAGCTTTGATATAGTCCCAATATACAGATGCTCTTACGCCTCCATGTTCTCGATGCTCGTCTTCCATGAATTTCTCTGGAATAGCTGCAGCGGTCTGGTCTTCGGTTTCCTTCTCGTCTCCGTCGACCTCCTCTTCAGCTTCATTCAACACTTCAGATGGTACTGCCTCGGGGTCGAAGATTTCTGCTCTTCCGTGTGAAATTCTAATAATCTGTTTCGCGATGCCTTGGCAGAGTTCTGTGCGATGAGTGACCAGTACGACGATTCGGCCTTCGACCAATGACCCTGTCAAGCACTTTTTGACAATGGATTCGGCAGTTTGATGATCCAAGGCCGACAATGGGTCATCCAGAAACAAAATCTTGGCGTTTGAGTATACTGCTCTGGCAAGTGCAACTCGAGCCCTTTGTCCACCAGATAGTCCGATACCATTCTCTCCGATCAGGGATAGATCACCGTTCTTGAAATTGGCCATATCTGGAATCAAAGCACATGCATCCAGAACTTTCCTGTACCTAGCCTCATGGTATGGCGCCGCGAACAGTATATTGTCTCTAATGCTCATACTCTGAAGCCAAGGTGTCTGTGCGCAGTAGCCTACTACATCTCCAGCAGGGCTATAAGTACCACTGAGATGGTCAAGCTCCCCAAGCAGCGCTTGTAGCAGGGCGGTTTTCCCAGCTCCTACTTCTCCATAGACTAAAGATAGTCCGGCCGGGAAAGACATCGTTAGATCCTGTAACACAGGCTCGGTGGCACCTGGCCAGGCAAAAGAGGCGTCCGTCATGGTGAGAGATTCCTCCGGTCTTCCACTAGAGTCTCCTTCGACTTTGTCAGGTTCTTGCATGAATTCCTCGATACGTTCCATTGATATCCTAGCGTTGAGTAGCGTTGTTATAAGACCTGGTATTGTCTGGAAGCCCTCTTCAATGATCGAGAAGAGTTGAAGTGCTGGGAAAGCTATGTCAATTCGGAGTGGTTTCCCCACCCAGACACAGTAGATAAAGAAGGCCGCCACTGGAAACATTCTACCAGAAAGTTGTAATACGAAGCCCATGGTGATGCGCCATATCGCAGTGATTACGAACAGAACTAATTCGGCCTGCCTCGACTCCATTATACGTTGAAGCCAAACCTCCTGCCAACCATACCAACGTAAGTGTCTGGAAAGTTGTCAGCCATGAATTGGTATTCGAATGTGTCAAGTGAAGCAATTTGGTTGAGAGGGAACCTACCTGATTGAGTCCACAAGTTGTGTTGTCTTATGTAACTTGCCGTCCGTGGCTACTCTCCTTTGTTTCTCGTAGTATATCAATACCTTTATGACCAAAGCATTGATAGCTTGGCCAATTACAATAGTTACAGCAGCTATCAGACAAGACCAGCTGAGGAGATAAAGTGCTGCAATGATCGCGAGTATCAGTTCCAAGGGCTTAATGATCAAATCGGAGAATTCCCAGAATCTGGCATCAGTCGTCAGTAAATGCAGTTTGTAAACATTGTTCGGATACATTCTACTTACCGCTGGGCTACCAAATACGCATCATTTCTAGCATCACGTTAGCAAATTATCCGGCTATGGGATTTTTGAGGGTCGCACTTCATAATATTGAGGATCTTCCCCATGGTCGCCAACTCCTTCTTCTTCTCAGGCTCTTTTGACCTGGAAACAAAAGGCGCCGACACGGTCGACCAGAAAACACTGAAGATGCGTCTCCAAAAAGTTTGATTGACTGTCTTTGACGTTGTAGCTATGCCACCATTGCTTGTACCGTTGCTTCCGTTGGTTGAATGCCCATTATCTGCAGTCTCCTTGGGCTTGGTGCTTATGCTAACTGCTTTCCTAGATAATGTCTTCTCGTAAAGCATTGTTATCATTACTCCCCGAGATCGTTCATATGCACGCCGGCCATACCAGATTGCAAAAACGTAGCATTGCATATCGAGAAGACGGATGGCAAGCGCGATGAGCGCATAAGTTAATGTTGCCTGCCTCGGTGCCAGTGGGTTTTCCATGCTCGCGAGGATTTTCTGCAAAAGTAGAGGCGAAGCAATACCTATTTTGTCTGTTAGGTGCGACAATTCTTATGGATGGGCAACAAATGTTTACCTGTAAATGATCCAATGATACCCAGAACAGCCATGATAACCAAATCGATCCCGGTGACATCTATTAACCTTCGGAGCACCGAACCTTTGAGACTTCGAAACTTCTCATGCAATATTCTGTGCTGGAACTGGTAACTAAGGGTCCATACGTCTTCCTCATTGAGTTGTCTCGCCTTTCCAGTTGACATAAGTGGTGCCATCCATGACACAGTCATAAACTGCCAGAGAGTGAGGTTGTCCTCTGGACTGCGGAGCTCAGGATTGGGAGGACTAAATGCAGGACTGATTCCCTCAGTGGACAATGTGGGGTCTCGCAGCGGCATTATAAGTATGATCCAAATCGCCACAATCGAACTTGCCCAGGAAAGTACAAGGGGCATATCCTCGCGATGTAGGAGTGAATATCTATCGAGCAACACAAAATACTGTGATAGGAAGATGCTGCCATAGAGGACAAGCAGATGTTTCGGCGTCTTGATTGGTCGCAGAATGACGACCAAGAAGCATGCGGTGGCCCATGATACGGTTGGGAATATCATCTGAAGCTGAAGACTTGGATGGAAGATGGAAGCAAAATCTAATCCAAATCCAACGATGGAGGTTCCCAGCAGATACCACGTGTGTCGCGTGAAGCGGCGTGGTGGCCTGGGCTCCAATTCATCAGTCTTTTCATCCGGCTCCGTTACGAAAGATTGTAGCCATGACGGAGTCAGGCGTTCGAGTGGTAACAAGCTGATCAATAGTCCTAGAACAACTAGAGCGCTGATAAAGGCTGGAACTGCTGCCACAACAGGTATAAAACAGCTCTCAAAGTGCGCATTGACTGGGTCCTGAGGTCATGTTAGCGGAGATGTTTGCAATGGAAGTCGAGTGAAATACCCATATTCGTCGACATTGGGTTATATTTGCATCGAAGTTGATGTGAAATGCATTTGGTTCACCTCCTTGTACCCTGAAGGAGGCCATGATCGAGTTCGGGATGGAGGCGATTCCAAGGCCCACTTTAGCTCCGAGGCCGTTTTACCTCTCGTCCCGAGTGAATTGGACCTTGATATTGAAGACCAATGGTGATGTCGACATGAGTATCGTGATACTTGCGAGACGGGAGATAAGAATAATTGATGCGATTTTTCTATAAAGATATATATATGAACAGAAATCCGAATGTCGGTATAAAGTGTTAATTTTTGTTTGCTTGCTGGTCACCGTACGTTTTACGCAAGGGAGTGGGTCTCGTAACCAAGCCACCCAATTGCCGCCACTCGATAAAACCGAGCGAGACGCGACTTACTGCTGAGCCTGCTCGATTGGTCAATTGCTGACGACCGCCCCAGTGTCTTTTGAAGGCTCCTCCAGCCACCACTAGGTAACCACGACTTCATTTATATTCTCAAGCAACTCTTCTTAGGATTGTCGCAATTGCTGTATGAAATACTGCTTAATCACTTTCCGCGCGACAAATGTACCTATGCTACGTAAAATTTCTTCCATAACTCCTAAACCTCCAAAAATCCAACAATTAGCCATCAATCTGCAGCGATATAACAGTTATCCGATTTGTCATCTTCAGATATCGATTATCTCATCTGAAAGAGATACGCTCCTACCTGGTCCCAAGCTGCGTAAAGAACAATGAAGACTCCTTTCGTGTTAAGAAGCTTGTACGAGCATGGCGTGGGCGTCCCCAGCCAAAGCTGTGGCCTGCTATCCGATCGTGAACTGCCATCTATGGAGACGCTCAAGCGTCTATCTCTTCCTCGTGGTAAGATTGAACAGATAGGGGTCTATAACCATAACTTGCACAGCGTACCTACATAGTAAGAGCTCTTGGTGTTGTGAAAAGATCCAGCTATGAGATGTGATCTCCGGGTACACATGGGCTACTTAAGGAACCCGAAAACTGCAGGCTGTAACCACGAGATATCGTGTCAATCTGGCCACTTAGAATGCACAAGAGACGCCGCTGGGCGTCGAATAGGTGGCTTCCAAGTTCCATGACACCGGACAGAAACCATTGCTGCTTCCCAGAACCACATTCTTATCTAGGAGAGGGGCCCACCCAGGCCACCTTCACGATGCTGTCGGTGTTCGGATAATTTGAGGCCATCAACACCGGCTGAGTCTTCACCCCCTATACCCTCTGCCTTGTTTCCTATCCAGTAATCCATAGAGTTGCCCTTGCATCTGCATAACCCCAAACATGATGAAATGAAAAATTCCCCAAAAGATATCCTCGGCTTCACATATCGGCAATGAAATCCACGCCAACCCCAGCTTCTCTCGTGCGGGGTGCATCACTGGCAACGTTCTCTCCGCATGAAAAGTTGAGGGGTGAATGAAGATCATGAGTTTATCAGTGATCCGATAGGTGGGGCAAAATGTAAACAACAGATTGACCAATCAGCCGGAAACGACGGGTGATAGTTCGGCATTTCCAACTCTTCAACCGTCTCGTTCCTGAATATCAGGACCTGCACCTAAACACCAGATATATAAATCAGCCAGGATGCTCAACAACGAACGATGGAAATACGCGCTTCAAGTACTTGGAGTATCTTCTGAATCCCAATTCACAATGAAATACCCCACCGCCGCCAGCATGCTCGGGCTCAGTGCCGCCGGCGTAAATGCTACTTGTTCTTCGTCTAGTATCCCCTATCCTGATCTGACCGGGGCGCAAATCCTCTCGCTGGATGCTACGCCTGTGATGAACTATTCGCTTCCGCCCTCATATCCTAGTCTCACCAACACGGCCCCGATTACTAATTCCAGCTCCATCGGTTTCTGCAATGTCACTATCGTGTACACACACCCAGGAGAGGGAGACACGATTAAAGTCCAAGTATGGCTCCCGGATTCATCAAGTTGGAATTCTCGATTCATGGGCACAGGAGGAGGCGGATTCGCAACGGGGTATTTCGACAGTGCGCTCGCGCCGGCAATTGCGGCGGGGTATTCGGCTGCTTCGACGGACGGCGGACACGATCCGGCCTTGGCTTCAGCGGAGCCTTGGGCGTTGCTTTCGCCTGGGAATGTGAATCTTTATCTATTGCAAGACTTCGCGTCGGTCGCGCTGAATGATATGACGGTTCTTGGAAAGGCGGTTACTGAGAGCTTTTATGGTGTTAAGCCGAAGTATTCGTATTGGAATGGGTGCTCGACGGGAGGGAGACAGGGTCATATGATGGCGCAGAGATATCCGGATGCTTATGATGGGATTCATGCTTCTGCTCCGGCGATTAATGTGAGTTTATACTACTATTTCTTGTGGCTTGGACCGACGTTTAAGGCTCTCTTCGATGTTTGGTTACTTCGTGTCTTGGAAGCAGCACCTGGGGTTTCACATTCATCAAAATCACTCCTCACAGTAATCAACTGCTGACATTGTATCACTCCAGTGGGCTCAAATGGTACCTGCTACCTACTGGCCACAGTTCGTCATGAATCAACTGAAAGTATATCCCAGCGCATGTGAATTAGATGCCATAACCGCCGCAGCAGTCCAAGCCTGCGACGATCTAGACGGCGTCACAGACGGCATCATCTCAGCCGTCGGCCTATGCAACTTCAATGCAAGCTCCGTCATCGGCACCCAAGCCACCTGTTCCGACAACACCACCCAAACCATTTCCTCCGGCGCCGCTGCAATCGCCCAAGCAGCATGGAACGGCTCCACCTCATCCTCAGGAGCCTTCCAATGGTACGGTCTAACCCGGAACAGTCCTCTCACCGGTCTCGCCGGCACAACCTGCTCCTCCTCCAACCAAAACTGCACTCAAGCACCATTCCAAGCATGCGTCGATTGGATCAGCGCCTTTATAAAGAAAAACACCAGTTTCCCCATCACCAACATGACGCACTCAGAATACGACCGCATCTTCCACGCCTCGGTGCAACAATACACATCTATAATCGGCACCAACGATCCTGATTTATCTGAGTTCCGCGACGCAGGCGGGAAGATGCTGGCAGTGCATGGCTTGGCCGATCAATTGATTCCGACGAATGGAACGGTGGATTACTATCAGAAGGTGGAGAAATTAGACCCCAGTGTACGTGATTACTACCGTTTCTACGAAGTGCCAGGCATGGGCCATTGTGGAGGCGGGAGTGGTGCGGTGCCGGAGGATATGATGGCTGCTTTGGTGAATTGGGTAGAAGGTGGGGACGCCCCTGAGACGCTGCCGGCGAAGACTACGACGGCGAATGGGACGGTGAAGGAAATTGGGCTGTGTCAGTTTCCGCTGGTGAATGCGTATAAAGGTGGAGATATAAATAAGGCATCTTCGTACGAGTGTAGAGACTCGTTCTAAAAAGGAGCTCAAAATAAGACGGGATATATCGGAGACACGGAACTCCAGCTTGTATATAGTTTAGAAACATCAATAGAAAATTTCTGGCCTAATTCAGCCAGCCTTTCAGCCTTCGTACGGTGTGAGATAAGCTGGTGGAACGTCGCACTGCAACGTCGATATAGCGGCGCGAGGCGCGAGGTGTGGAGATTACCGGGGAGGTTTTTCGCCCCCACTCATGATCTGTGTGCTGTAACCTTTTGAACAACGAATCATCATCTCAACAGGTAAAGATTGCGTCGTAGACTGTCTATCAGCTTGTACGAGATGCCTACGGTAGATTGTTTTTCCTATCCGAGCTGAATGCTGTGAGTGCGTCGACCGTTTTCAGGCACGAGATCTGACCTTTGTGCTACTTTGTCTAACTTCACTCTGGATGTGGAGATAAGAAATACAATGGTTGAAAGAATGCAAAGGTCAGACGTTGCCAATGCGACTCTGAATCCGCTTTGGATCGTTGCGTGCGGTCTGCTGATGAATGGTATCCGTTGTGCCTTTCACCGTTCCTCAAGGTCGCAGCTGACAGTGAGATGGTTGCAGTTAGCTGACCCGATCTGTAGGAGTTTCTGCAGAGAAAATGGGTGCCGATGGACAGCAGCTTCGAGGGGAAAGACGAGGCCAAGTATGCCGTCGTTCTGTTTGTACCCTGATGCGGTCGTCCATTGAGACAGACAAATGCCACACCGATCTGAAGCTTGATAGTCGCCTTGTCCTGGTATGTCTTTGTACCTAGTGGTCAGAAGTATGAAAGCACGAAAGATTCGTCACAGCAGACAAGCAGGAGTAGAAACCAATGAATTGTTTGTGTTTATTAACAAACGAAGAAAAGTTGAGTTTAAAACGCAGGCGGTCTGCCTAGTACATTGGTGAAGAAGTGTTTCAACGAAATTTGGGTTGTTGTTCCATTGTAGAAGACTTCATGACAGTGTTATGAGATTCTGGATGAGATACAGTGTCAGCAAGATTGAATAGTAATGAACTTTTGGGACAAGTTACCCGAGTCCTCGCTTCTTCGACACTGCCGAGCTGATCAACCGCATCTGCCTTTCCTTCAACGTATATTTGAACTTTGAACATCAAAAACGCCGTTAATGTCTGGAAGATCCTAAGTTTGAGCATGAACAGATTCGGGCCAAGCCATTTGTACTTGCCTGCTCCTCGTCCTATCATGGCAACCCCACAGACCTTTTACCGTGCCATCTCGAGAAGCAGTAACCAATTGAACCCAGCTCTAATGGACTGCCGTACCCCCCGCGTCTAGCTTCATATCGATATCTTTGGTCGGAGTATATCCCTGCGCTGATCCATTGGCGGAAGCCCCCACTCCATCCTTCGCGTTCTCAGACTTCACTACAGCATGATAGACAGGTTGCTTCTCGCTTCGTTCTCCTCCAGCATGCAGTGTCATTCGAAGAGCTTCAGGCTGCTCGGCCGCAGGGGTATACAGTTCGAGATATATACTCGATCGAGCTGGCATCGTGATAAACTTTGGTCTGGGAAGGCGTGTATGTCGTCGAATTGGTTGATAAACATCCAGTGACTGAAAGCGTCCTCTGCTTTATACCTGAATCATACGTCCCTCGAAGAACCTGCTTCTGAAGAACTCGTATTCAGGTAATCTATTCATTACCTCAAAGTGTTTTCTCTCGTGAGAGAGCGGTCCCCACTTACATACTGACAAAGTCCATTATCCTAAAGCAGTAAGCCTGCAGTTGCATTACCAACTGCCCGGCTCTTTACTTCGACGCCAAAAATTTATCCGGCCGATGACGCCCTACTTGTCTCTAGTAAGCAGCTCGCATGTGTTCAAGACATTCAACGCTTATACATAAGACAATTGGATGTGCTAGGATATTTCATACGGTTTGTTGCTCATCTAATTTTCCTATCCAATCGAGAGGTCGTCTTATTGTATCGATATCCCCACCGCAGCCCTAAACGATGATTTTTCCACAGCTGAGATCAGCTACCGAAGTCACGAGTGGCTACCACATAATTCACAATTCGTCAAAGAAAAAGGACCTTTTAAAGCTTAGACTATGATGACATACGAGTCCTCCTTACTTACATACATGCACCAATGCAACCCCGTTGCACAAGACCAGACTCTCCTCAGGCCACCTCATCTCATCTCATCTCATCTCACATCTCACCCTCCCCACTGCATCTTATGTAAGTTTTCATGCACTATTGACAACATTGATCACATATCACATCCAAACCGTCACTCACCCAACCCTCACCCCAAACACTCGCAGGGTCGCATTGACAATAACCGAAGCACAGGCAAAGCAGTCAGACTACATAAAGTGGCGGACTGGGAAACCAGCGTTTCCTACAAGCAAGCCCGCGCTCAGTCTTGATTCGTGTGCGGCTCTGCAGCGTAGAGGAATAAGCACGCAGTCAGCACTCGGCACATTCACACGGCGAATCGCGGGATTGGATTGGGGGCCGTGTCGGCTTCGCTCCTGATTGGGAACCGAAGGAGGAAGAGGGCATGCAGCACGGAGTAATCAATATGCCGTGCATTATCGTCTGGGCATCGCGGATTACGATATCTACATACGGTATATACGTCTCCACTACATACATCGTCGATGTAACTAAACCCCTTCATCCATATCAGAAATCATATATGAGAGGCCCAATGTTCTCTTTAGCATCAATTGATGTGGTCTTCGGCACGTATTTGCCGCGTCGGGAAATATTTTATATTGGTGCTGATAAGACGCAAAACATTTTTATCGCTGCGTGTACGTTACTGTTACATGACATGGCTACATATATATTAAGTTCATGACGTCCGACTACCCGCGCCGGATTCCCCCGTTCTCTCAACCGAAAACTCAAATAACCCTATTCCCTCACCACGGTAATATATGCTATCATCACCGGCCACATCGCCCAATTCCCTCAGTTCACCCTGCACCTTCCACGACCCGGTCGTGCCCAGTCTTTCCCACACTTCTCCCCATAACCGCAGCCAGCTGTCCTCATCATGCAGCCAGCGGCCCTGCTCGGCTTCTCCTCCTCCCCGCTTGCCGACCATACAGCCCACGAATAGCGCGCCTTCTTGGTCTATCATTAATTTCACCACGTTCTCACATACTTGTAATTGCTGCTCCCATGTGAATAGATGCATGAAGAGTGCTGCGTGGATGATGGAGAATTTGTGGACGAAGTGCCGAAATGTGATTTGGAAGAAATTGGGGTCCAGAATGTTGGCTGGAATCAGTGTGTAGTTCGAGTCTTCGTCGTTGAAGATCTTGTATGATGACTTGAGAAAGGAAGGGTTGTAATCGGTGCCGTACAGCTGGGCTGTAGGTATCGACGCATGATGCGCCAGTGATCGGAGCCTGCGGGATGTGTGAGTTGGGTTGAGATATCAGTGGTAAGTGTATGAGTGGAAGCATACTCTTGAGCGACGCAACACCCCAGATCCAGCAACAGAGGTGGAGAGCTCGATGGTGTCGACAAAGTGGATACGATGCGGGGATAGAGTGGATGATCCATCAGCCGCAAGGTCAGAAAGCTGCGATTATGTAAGTGCTGTGTCAGCGCTCCTGACTCAGTGAGAGCCGAGAGAGCACGGTTTCCTTACCTGAAATTGCCAATCGAAGGATAAGGAGTGTGGGACCAAAGGAGGTCGCGCTAGAAGGTATTGTTAGCTCCGTAAATATAGAAAGTCTGGAGACTGTGGTAGGGGGGCGGACGACCCAAGATGGCGGTGCCGTTGGCGTTGATAGATTATATTGACATCAATGAGCAATTCTACATACCATTTTATAGACATGCTCGTCGACTTGTGCTGAGGGGATGTGGCTGTATTCCTCGAGCATTTCACGTGCTTCGGAGCCTAGCCGGTTTCCCAGGGTGGTGAAATACCATGGTTTGGACGTTGAGAACTTGTCCGCTACCATCCGGCTGGCTGCCGCATCTGATTTCATGTCTAGTAAGATGCGCAAGTCTTTTTGTATGCGATAGTATTGGTCCTTGAGGGATCGATATGTCGCTGTCGTCGTGCCAATCGTGTACATTCTGGAGATGCAGACATATAGGAGAAGTGCAGGTAGGCTCCGGAAAGAAAGTATAAGAGGGAGAGAGAATCTCGTGATTGGTAAGGAAGGGTGGAAGGGAACGCTGACAGGAGGCTAAAAGCGAAGAGGCACGGCTATTATGTTGATCGTCTTTATTCATTCTTTGTGAATTGGAACCTCGATAATAACTCAGTCATTTATTGGTCGGCTCCCACGATTAATGATTAATGCCCATTGTCCATAACCTGACACGCCTGAGTTATATTTCATTTTCTGCAAATAAGTGGGGGGAGCCTCCGGGCGCTATTCCGGGACGGCAGTAGAATCATTGAAGAATGGGCTAGCTAGCAATGCCTAGTTCCTCAGAATTCGAGGTCTGTGTGAGAGGTTCCACGACCGGAGCGACGGAGATTATCATTTGTCCATGCATGTCCCTGTTTGTTTCTGAAGAATGGAAATGTCAAGGCTCGTGTAATTTCACCCAGGCTGCCATATAACCGACCCGTCTTAAAAGTTAGAGCGGCATGAAGTAAGGCAAAGCACTGTATTTGTGTCTGGACGGTTGATGCATTGTTTTATTTTCGCAGCTAATCCACATGATTTAATGCTACCTTCCCGGTATCCATATGATCACAACCCTTCCTGAGCAGCGTCCCAAACCACACGCACCGAATTGTACGACAAAGAACCCATTTTAAAATTTGTTGAACTGCTTGACAGCCTTGCCTGTTCTTGGAAGAACACGGAGGACGTTGAAACGAACCTAGAGACGAATATAATTAGCTAACTGCCGAAGTCGCAAATAGATTGAGCACTCCTGGAGCGCTTCTCTCTTCGCGCATCATGGGGTACATACAGTCTTGCTCAATGGTCTGCATTGTCCAACGGTAACTTGATCACCATCCTCGACACGGAAAGCTGGGGAAACGTGTGCAGCGAGGTTCTTGTGTCTCTTCTCGTATCTGGCGTATTTGGGGATGAAGTGGAGGTATTCTCGGCGGATGATGAGGGTACGGTGCATCTTGGTGGAAACAACAGTTCCGGTCAGGATACGACCACGGATAGAGACGAGACCAGTGAATGGGCACTTCTTGTCTATTCGAGATTTCTAGTTAGCATTGCGCCCTGTGTCTAACCCTCTGAAATCCTTCTTGTCACTTTTCGCATCATCGTCGCCCGCAATTGAATCGATTGATCGTCCAACTTAGATAACCGTCCGACGTGGATAACTCGTATTCTGCCCTTGAAGAAAATCCAAAAATCGCTTGACTTCACATACCGATGTAGCTTCCCTCAATGGCGGTCTTTGGGGTTCTGAATCCCAATCCAACGTCCTTGTACCATCTTCGACCACCCTTACCAACTCTGCTGGACTTGGTCTTCGTCTTAGAGTTGAGGAAGATGTGAGGCTGCTTTTGGAAAGCGCGCTCCGATTGTACGGTAAGTTCGGTGGCCATGTTTGCGGAGGTTGTCGAATGTCGCAAATTCGTGGTCGTCGATAGGTTTGGTCGATGGAAGTTCTCTATGAATTTTTACGATTTTCGATGGTTGAAAATGTGTGCGCTAAGCAATTGTTAAGCGAGCTTTTCGAGATGCTGTGTGTGTCATGTGATGGCTGCACACCTGACTTGGCAGCTCTTCCGAGGTCACACCGACTTTGACGAGACGCGACTGTTTGTTTACATGGATTTTAGCATAGCAACACCAAGAAAATAATTCACCATTGCGGATTTTCAACTAACTGATAGGGAACTTATGAAAGGTTATACACAATAGTGCCGACATTATTCGCAATGTCTTCATTGGAAGAAGTAACACTACCAGCTACTCGTCGACCAAAATCTCGCAAATCCCTGGCCGAAATACCAGATCAAGAAAACATGACCGCCGAACTTGGTGCGCTTACGGGCAAGAGGGCCACAGCAGACAAACCAGCTAAGAAATCGCGAAGCAAGAGTATTGGACCTGGAGGCTTAGATGCGCTCAAGGACACAGCTGGCAACCGGCGCAAGGTAGAAAATCCTCTTCATGAAGCCGCAGACAAGGACTAATGAGGTGACGTGTAGTCGCTCGCTGCCATTCCTCAACCTGCTCCAAGATCGATTCTCAAACCCACGATGCCCCCGCTTCGAGATATTCCTGCGCATAACCCCAACAAGAGATCGAGTCCGAGGAAATCAAAGACACCAACGCCTCCAGGCCCACCATCAGATTTACTGATAGACTTCAGCGTCGACACCAGTGCGAAGATTTCGGGAGCTGAGACCCTTCCCAACCCATTTCATATCGATCTAACCCCATCAAATGGTGAAAGCCGTGTATCTCTGAAGACCGAGGAGGAACAACAAGCTGCTTCGAGAGAGAGGGAAGAAAAAGAAAGGGCTGCTATGCAGAAGGAGGTCGATGCGCGTAGAGATGCTCGTCGGAAGTCGCTCGCCAATAGGCGGGTATCATTTGCTCCGGAAGCAACTCTTCATACATGGGATGTTGTAGTAGAGTATCAAGATTCAACAGTGTCTTCAAATTCCACCAATTCCACTCGTCGCGCGTCAAACGTCACTGAAGGTTCGGTCGGAACCCCTCATGAACAAAAAGCGGGGCCACTTAGCTCCGATCCTTCAGAGCCTCCATCAACACCACCCGAGCAAGTGGAAGACGATGCTACGGCGACATCACCGGAGCATCAACGGGATCTGCATCAGCAGAAACACAGAAGAAGTTCTGGAATACCGCCTATGAACTTCAACAATCCTGACGACGATGCTTTCTCTTCAAGTCCTCTGAGTGGTAGTTCTGTAGGCGACGGCGATGAAGTCATTGAAGATGATTTTGGTTCGAATAGCGACTCTGAGGATGACGATGATGGTACAAATATGAGTATCGATGGTGCGGAAACGACGAGTATGTCGATGGCATCAGTCCAGTCTTCCCCTGGCAGTGACTCCAACACCCGCCTTGAAGAATCCTTAAGGCAAGCTCAAAGACAAGCCGGCACCCGGAACGAGGACGTCGACGAAAATGGAGATACCAAGATGAGCGAGGATGGTGAAGTCATTGCTTCCTTCGCCCCCTGGGCTAAAAAGCCCGCTCAAGAAGCTCAACAGGATCAAGAGAACTTGTACCCAGCTCTTCCTCAAGCAGAGCCAGATGCGCAATCTGAATCAGATCAAGGGGGGGAGATGACAATTGATATGGACATGACTCAAGCAGTCGGCGGTATTTTACCCAGCCAGCAACGAGAGGAAGACGAACTTTCCATGGACGTCACACGTGCATTTGGTGGAATAATCGCCAATCAAACACAAACCACTCAAGGGCGACGAAAGTCTATGCCTACTGGTCTCCGTCGCAGTACTCGTCGAAAGTCGTCTGGGGAGGATTCTTCCATGGGAGACGAAACAATGGATCTGACAACTGCTGTGGGTGGCATTCAGCCTGTAGAAGGAGAATTATCTGAGGATGAGGACATGAGCATGGAGTTTACGTCAGCTATTGGAGGAGTGTTACCTGAGCTTGCGGCAGCTAGGAGCAAAAAGCGGTTGTCGGTAGCTCCAGGAAGTAATATCCGCCGCACTCGCCAAAGCCTAGAATCCACCGCTGGGGATGATACAATGGAAATGACGACAGCTGTAGGGGGGATTATGCCTGCCCCCATGGACTCGCCTAGCGATACGGACACTACCGTTGGTATGGAAATAACTACAGCTTTAGGTGGAATCCTCCCTCCGAACCTCATTCCTGGTGATCGTGCGCAAGCGAAGAAGATAATGGAAATGGAAACGGACATGGGCAGTTCTCCCTTCCGAGTGGATGCTGAATCGGATTCCCCAGCAAAGGCTACACCAACCCCCAATGCTACAACAATTGCATCTGACTCTGGCAGCCCAAGCGTTTTCGCCTTGGGAGGGAAAGGTCTACGTAAAAGCACAGATCGCAAGTCTACCACCCCTAAGTCCAAACTCTCAACACCCTTAAAGAAGCCTACAACTCCAAAGAAGCAAATAACACCCCAGCCCCCTCGACCTACTACGCCCAGCAAAACGCCACCCACTAAGAATGTTGTTGTACGAACTGGATCACCCAAGAAACTGTTCAAACCAGACTTGAAACAAGCCTCAACCACACCCCGCTCTTCTGCAAGCAAAAAGAATACTCCCAATAAACTCTTCAGTCAAGATGTCAGCACCGGAATTGCGCTGCCCAGCTTTGTTCTGACACCTCAAAGAAGACTTTCATCCGGTATCGGTATCGACCGAGCAGGTCTTGGTTCGCCAAAAGTTGCTGCTCTGTTAGATAGACGCGTATCAATTGGTGAGCAAGCACGTTCATTTACTCCAAGTCAGCCAGAGGATCTGGCCCGTGGAGTAAGATTTGAGGATCCTCGTGCTATGGAAGATGAGATCGACAAAGAGCGGGCACAAGAGCAAGATCGCGAGAATGGACGCAAAATCTTGGAGCGCGAGGCAGATCAAGGGGAAGAAGAAAGGGATGCCACTCTCAATCTCAAGGAAATGATTAGCAGTCTTACTCCTAAGAAGAAGTCAATGAAGGCCCGCAAGAGTTTGCATGTTGGTGCAGCGGTTGGATTATTGGGTAAACGACCTGCTGAATTGGATGATGATTCCTCTGATGACGAGAGTGGTATGAAGAGATTGAAAAACCACCAAGGTAGTCCAGTGAAGAACGTTAGACTGCAAGGTCCACCGTCGAAGGAGCAGACAACAACTGGACGATTGACTCGCTCAGGCAGAAAGAGCTTAGATGAAGCTACTAATGCCACTGACGCTACTATCACCCCGACCATTGCATCTTTTCCTGACAAGAACGATCTCACAACTCCTCGGGACCAAGCACGATTCAAGGATGTTGAAGCGGGTGCTACAGAGCCAGTAGTTATACCATTCAAAGAGACAACACCGATTATGGAACCGGAAATAGTCGAAGAGAACCTTGAGGACGACCGGATTCAGCTCCAAGACTTCCTTAACATGACAAGCATTCGTTTTATGGAGTTGACAACGACCAAGAGGAGACACACAATTGCCCCTAAACGTGCAAGCGACGGGCAACCGAGAAATCGCAATTCCGATCAAGGCAAACCCTCGCTAGAAGACTGTGTAGCTACAGGAGCGGCGACTATCCCAATGCTTGAATTATTTCAACATGTAAGCTCGAATCATACACTGCTGACTCTTGATTGTGTTACTAATTATTTTAGGCGTGCCACGAGCTTAAGAGCTACATTTCAGAAGGTCGGAAGACAGTTCGGGAGATTGAAACCGAGACTTTCGAAGAGAATCCACCACTGTTTCGCGAGTACATCTCTGCGCCCCCTGACATCAAGGCTGTGATGGACAATCAATTGAAGAATGTTAAAACACATTCAAGATTATTGAGTAAGGGCATGTGGTATCAATGGAGGTCGACATTGCTCGAGACTCTGAAAGACGGGCTGATCAGAAGTGCCGAGGGCATGATTAACGACGAAGAAGTGCTTGACCAACAGCAGACGCTCCTAGACTCAGTTCTCCCCGAGATGATCAAGCAAGCGGAACAACTTCAACGGGAAGAGGCCGGTTTGAAAGCTGCTGCGGAAGACATCGCCAGTTGCGATCCAGAAGAGCTCAGCGATGCTCGCCAACAATTAATATCGGTTGAAGCAGACATTGAAGCCAAGAAAGGATTGGTGGCTGAATTGAAGAAACAACTGCAAGCCAAAGAATCGGAACTGGAAGTAGGAACTGCAAGAAAGCAAATCTGCGTGGAGGAAATACGAGAAGCCGAGAAGGTTCGACAGGAATGTCGCGGATGGACATCCAGTGAGATTAGTGCACTCAAAGGTAAGGTGCTCCTTCGAAGATACAACATGTGCTATAAATGCTAACTTCCATCTAGCTAAAGTGGATGCTATCGAAAAGAAGCATGGCTGGACGATTACTGGAGTTTCTGGCACCACCACCTCAATGACTTATCGTAAGCAAATCGAGCTTGTGTTCGACGCGTCCTCATTCAAGTCAAACGCATCTGCTACCACATCAAAGCCAGTCAACACACGAATCGATCTTTGGTACATCGCGGCTAACCGAGAAAACAACCCTCTCCCCCTTACTCCAGAAAAGGAATTCCTACTTCAATGCATCCGCGACCATATTCGAAGCTATCCTCAATCACAAACTGAAATCAAGACTCTTCTAAATGCTGTCAGCAGTGCTTGGAATAAAACTTCTAGGGTTGCCGATGACTTGGAACTCTTGAATATCATTTGTCCGACGGAAACTACTAAGACGTCAGATACGTCGATTCTGGTTAAATCCATGTTACTAATTGCACCTCTTACTACAAAGGTCGAGATTGCTCTTAATCTTAAATGCCAGAGTAGTGAGGATTCATTCGTCATTGAGATCGATCCCAGCGCGAAAGTAGTATATGGGGAGCGTTTCAATGAACCGAAGATGAGAGAGTTCTTACTTAACAGGTTGGGAAATCACGTGGAAGAGAAAGGGCAGGGAAGTAGTGTGTCTTGGGGAGATGCTGTTGCGGAGTTGGGTGATAAGTTGTTGGCTAGGGGGAGGAAGTGATTGATTGGTTCTTGGTGGTCATTATTTGGTTATCTTCTACTTTGCGGAAGCTTCTTGACGAATTATGACATGGGCGTTATCTGGCTCGATGATTTAGCCACCAGGGAGTTGGTTGGGCGTTCATGGTTTATGGCCAGTGATTTGGAGGATTTTAGCAAATACATTTTGGTTCATGACTTTGAGGACCTCGCTGCACTCATGTTTAGAAAAGTTGCGTCGCATAAAAGTGAAGTCACTGTATCACGCAGGCGAGAAGAATACCTGAATACACCATTCTTTCACGAGCATCGCAACAAGGTGTTCTAATTAGTCAATACAGTAAATGAGAATTTGATATCTGTCTATCCTGAACCACAATCCCAAGCTAATCCAGTCCTTCAGACCAGTCCAGTCCTTCAGACCAGTCCAGTCATTCAAACCAGTCCAGTCATTCAGACCAGTCCAGTCATTCAGGCCAGTCCAATCTTTCAGAATACATCACAAACCCCGCTTAGGCCTTCAGCTTAAAGAGCTCCTCTACCCACCCAAACCACTTCTTCATGCGCTTTCCCATCCAAGCCACATTAATAGGATCGATCTTCGTCGGATCCGGGTGAGGCCGATGGAAGTTGATGCTTCCAAGCCCGACCCACTGCGAGTCCTCTTTGGGCTCGAAACGAACCACGGACCCATTCGACCCTCGGGATTCGAAGCCTACCTCCGCCATGGCGGCGCAAAATGCGTCCCATTTGAGGTTTTTGCGGTTGGTGTTGGAGGTTGATAGCATGGCTTCGAGGGTTTCTAGCGAGCGCTTGCTGACGGGGATGGTGAGAAGTGCGTCTTTGGAGGGTAGTTCTGCGGGAGACGGAAGATCGCTTGGTTGGTCGGGTGCTTTTCCCTTGGAGGTGGGAGGAGGGGGTGGTAGAAGTAAATCGTGTAGTGAGTTCTCGGGCGCCCCTGTTCCTGCTCCTGTATCGGTAGTAAGCGTCCGGACCTCCTCGACTCTCAAAGTGCCGGAGATGTCCAACACTCTCACTGTCTTGATTTCGTTGGTTTGAGAATTATCATTGGGTGATATCTCAGTTTCGTCTTCGACATTGATTCCTGCTTCGACATCGTGTCCTTCTTCGACATCGTGTCCTTCTTCGACATCGTGTCCTTCTTCGACATCGTGTCCTTCTTCGACATCGTGTCCTTCTTTGGTCGAGTCTCCTTTTACCCGGCCGCCCTTTTTTGCCTTATTATTCTTCTTCGCCTTCTTGTACTTCTTCTTCAGCAACTTTTGCTGGCCGGCATCCAGTGATAGTGATCGAATGAGATCTTGCGCTGCCTTTTCTGAGTTCTGTTTCTGCCGTTCGGCAAATAACACCATAGCTTTACGCTCTTCTTCCAAAATCGCGAGGTGGTCGGGATGTGTGTCCGCAGACATGCGTTGCATTTCACCCTGAACTGCGGCCATCGACATACCGCCCTTCGTCAGAGATACCCTGTTTCCGTTTCTCATAACTTCCCAATATTTAGTCATAGCACTACGTGCTGCCAACCTTCCTCTATGCCATGCAAGGTCTCTCTTGCCAGTCAACATTGGCAACTCGACAATTGTTTTGAGAGAGCCTCTTATTATCCGATAATCGTATGCTTCTACGGCTCTGTAATTACCGTTCGTCTTTTTGTAAATTTTGACGAATTCCCACCCCGCTCCAGGTTCAGTTTCAAGGAGCTCGTTAAGATCGAGATGCTGATGGAAAGGCCGCTGCATCCCAATATTCATCAGAAGCTCGTTGATCATTCCAAGCTCCGACATCTTTCTTTCCAAGTTCTCATCGACCCTTGATCTCTCCTCGATGCTGGCCTGTTCGAGATAGTTGTTTAGATACTCAAACCGACGGAGGAAGGTGGGATACGCCGGATTTTTGGTGCCGGGTAGCGATCCGGCTAACCAGGACATTCTAAAACGCAAGGGATCATTGTAATAAACATCCTTAATGGTACCATGGGGCATCACTTCGAGATTGCCTTCAGGTCCTCTCATATGTGTAGCAGAGTCTCTAAAGCCTGGACGGCTATATATTTTACTCCCCAGCGCGTCAGTAAACATGTCTCTCATCTGCAACAGAAATAGCTCGCATTTGCGTAGTTTTTGCAAAAACTCCTCATGCGAACTTATGGAGTCGTTCGACCGTCGTGAATGAAGGATTTTGAGTTCTCCGACTTGGACTAATAGGGCATCCCATAGCAGAGCGGACCGTAGATCCTCGTCCAATTCGCATTGTAGAAGCAGTAGGTCCATGTGATCCAAGCGCTCACCGACGGCCGGGATATCTGTCTTTAGAACCATAAAGTATCTTTGGGCATAATCTATATTTGTTTGTAGCTCAAAAAGATGATCATTCGTCAGAGCTGCAGTTGTCTGCGCATCCTCCACTAGCCTATCGATGTTAAAGATCGGACTCGTCACACCGCGAGCAAACCGTTTGGATGGATGGGTTGGTGGATTTACCACTAGGCTCAACTTAGGGTCCAAGTCGCCCTGAAATCCTTTCGTAAGTTCTTGGACAATGGTTGTAAGGATAGTATACACCCTGCATTGCCCCTGAAATACTAGGAATGCTCGCCCATAACTCAGAATTTCTGAGCTGTGTGCCGCACGTGCTTCCCACGGAACTACTTTGCCATAACTTTCGCTCATCATTGAGATCCATGCTGTGTGGAAAAATAAAGAGGCCGAGTTGTCGTATTGGAAAGCATCCTCAGACGCAGCTCGGTCAAAGAGGGCCCATTGTGCGGGGGAGTACTCGGCTCTGCTTTTCAGCATAGATATCAGTGTATTTGGGTCAAATTTTAGATGTTCCACAGTCAAAAAGGGGCTTAACATAGCCGCTCGTAATTTCTCGACTCTTTCTATAGTCGGCTTGTCCAGTTTGCCCCAGGTCTCATAGCGATAGCTCTCATAATGTATAGTCTCGCAGATATCCATTTCCAGATCCATTATGAATTTCGCGCGTTTCTCTCTTGTTTTCTTCCTCCACCCTGCTTCAGCTCTGCTGCCCAACTGTGACACTAATCCAACGAAGTATATGTACGTTTCCTCGAGGTGGTTGGCTATTTCTGACATTATTTCTCGCGCGTCTGAGTCGGAAAGGTTTACAAGATTTTTGAGGTGTTCCGGATTTTGTTCAACTCGTATATATTGACGATAGCATATCATGCAATTGCATGGGATGTCTTCGTATCTGAAAGTTGTTTTCGGACCACACAACAAGGCAGTCATCTTGGCCGTTTGTAGCGGTCTGGGCGGAGGTGATGGGCCCATCGTCTTGTTTGATATTGGTAAAAAGTCTCTGTGTTCGTAGTGTTGTTTCGTTGGCCTTTCTTGATAGGATTTAAGTATTGTTCACTGACTGGAATATGTAACGAGTAAAGGGTGTTGTTCACGTCGTATGCTGGACAGATATTGAGGAGTAGGTGACCCTCGACGAAAACCACAGTTGTTCAAGCAGCAGAGTTCTATGACGACGAATTGGTGAAATTGCTTCCAGCAAATTCTCGACCAAGTGAATGCTCTACCATGTAAAGGCTCCACTTCCAGACTCCAGCAACAGCTCTCTACCTCCAGTAAAGACTCTTTACTTTCAGTCAAGGCTCCACTTCCGGTAAATGCTCTACTCTACTTCCAGTCAAGGTTATGCCTGTAGTGGGTACTCTAATTCAACCTCCAGTGAATATAATACCCAGAGAAATTTCCGCAGCCTAGACGCAACCGGGAATTCCTCTCTAGGGCAAGATGGCTTGTGTCTGTATAAAATAATATTGGGACCAGCCTATACAGGTGGCAATTCCAAATCACCTATCTGTCAATCAACCCCTCTCCAATCAACTCCCCCTTCTCCCGTACATCGAAGCCACTTACAGCGTTTCTTCTATCATATGAGCCTTGCATCGCCCTTCTACCCCTGGTATCAACAAAGCCGCTTTTTCAAAATTCCCACCTACCCGGTCATCTCTGCAGCTTCATACGTCTCACAATTATTCGGAAGTCATTCGTAGTTCACCAATTTGTCTCCTAAGTTAGGAGACTACCTCACACAATCAAACACGTTCCAGGAGAATAGGGACTGAAGTAAATTTCTATCTTGATCACACCTCTTTTCCATGGCAATATCTGTTCTTCTTTCTCTTTCCTTTCGACTTCACTGTCTTAATTTTCTCCCATCGCCATCGTCTTGGATCTTAATCTTAAATTTCACTCCCGCCAAACGCAGCTCCGAGAGACATAACTGGCTAACTTTCTCCAATAAAGTCCTGTCCGATGTTGTAGCAAGTTTCGTCGATCAAGGCTCTTCAAGCCATCCATCTCAAGCAATCCACACCTCAGGGCTCATGCACCCCACTCAAGTAAGATGATCAAGTCATTGCGAATAAAATCTTCCCGGCGGGACAAGAAAACCTCCCATCCTCCCCCCTTTGGGATTCACTAAATTATGATATCAAATCTTCCTCTTCCAAAATTTTCCACATCCGATGTTTCGTTCACGGATGAACATGATTGGACCCATTGATATTGATATTTCGTCTTTCGTATACCCCATGCAACATCTCTCTTCCCATTACAACATAACCGCCCGACTAATGCAGAGTTTGCCCTGCCTGTTCAGTCGCATTTCGAAGTAGGCATTCCATTTTCAAAGAATCTTATATGCCGAGTGTCTATACACTGGCATCCTGACACCACATCGCGAGATTAATTACTGGCAAAGGGACGTCGATCTATGATTCATCCATCATCAGCAGTCTTCCAGCATCAGCAGTCGTTGTTCTTCCATTGTTCGCAACCCTGGATTGATGCAAGACCACAGCCTTGATGGTACCTGCAACGGCGATATCTTCTTGCAGCTCACTCATCTTCATTCAAATCGCTCAAACTGTCACCACTACATACGACACTGCATCACACACACATACACGCACAACAATATACAAATATCCCAAACCAATTATACAAACAAGCGGAAGCCGCAGCAGAAAGATCGAAGCTCGAGAGGAAATCAAAAGGGAAGCAAAACTCACCAACAAAGTAACTTGACAACAAAGCTCGTAGTGATCCTGCGGACACGCACTACTTGCAGTCTCCCTCACACCTATTTGTATATCAATCATTAGCCCTCGGTTTCGTATATCCTTATCCCCATTTCCTCTTCTTCCAGCACAAATCATCTTCAGCCCCCTGTCCTTACCCATTCTACTCCCCCAAACAACCAAGTACCAAAAACCACAAACTTACACAGAAAACCATTAACAGAATTCTTGTTCAACTCATACCCCAACAACGCCGCCGCCTCCTTCACAACCGGCTGCTGCCCATCCAACTGCTGCGCACAACAAAGCGCCTCCCCTTTATTCACCGCCGCACACTTCCCCGACGGGTATTTGGTCTGCAGTTCGGCTGGGGGTGGATCGTTGAGGGTGCTGAGGGTGATGAGAGTGGTTATGGGAGTGCTGAGAAGGGGTGGGAGTTGAGGATGGGGGGAGGCGGTTATATGGGTTATGAGGAGGAGAAGGACAAGGAGGCGAGGAAGGGAGTGGAGGTGTTGGAGGGTCATTTTTGGAGGGATGGATGGATGAAAAGAGAGGATTTGGGTGGAATAATACGCGAAGTAACAAAAATATCGAAGCAATCTAGAGGGAGGCCCGAGAAGCAATTCAGATGTTCTGCAGCAAGCAAGAAAGTCTCGAAGTTTTCAAGGCCAAAGCAATCGGTCGACCAAGCAACTTGTCCCTAATTAGAAAACAAAAACGAGCGAAACAGCGAGAAAACGGGTGAGGGATGAGGACGGTAACGACAGTTTGAGGAGATATCTTCGTTTCCGGAAGTCACTACATTTACTTCATCTTATCTCCTTCCTCCGTATGCTGTGTATCATGCATGCCTACTGCATATGGGAAGCACGACTGCACCTCCCGTTTCACAAGCACGCGAAGGATATCCTCCTATTCGCCCACCAGTTGACCAATTAATCTAATCCTTCGTTCAACCACATTTCTGCGGATATATATACTCATGCCCTATTTCATTCCAGGTAACACAGCATCTACTTCACCCCGCTCATCTGGTCTCCTCTACTCCCGCTCCCCAACTACGATGTAAGCTCCCATCACGTCTATCTATCCAGATCACAAAACCACACACTCTATCTTTCCAAATTACTCTCCTTTTCCTCACTTTTCCCTCTCTCACATCACCTCCCTTTGTTTCCGTAGACACAAGAGTCTTCCGGGCTCCCCACAAAGGAAACAGAAGGAGAACTCGTTCTTCCCTCCTTCTTTCTTATCTCAAATGAACAAAGAAAGATTTTCTAACCTACCAACACCCGTCACTCACCTCTCATTTATCCATTGCCCATTACATTATTCCTTCATCCCCCCTTCAACATATTACACAACTCCTCAACCCCAACCCGTGCAACCCATCCACCCACTCATATGTAGTTAGTCGTACAACCCTTCATAGCACGGTACATGCATTACACAAAATATACAGCACAGGATAATGATAAACCCGAATAAGTCCATCCGTCACTTCCGAATCTCATCTCAATTTGTCCACCCACCTCTCTACCATCTGCCTCCCTTCCGGGCCCTCTTACCCAAGGAGCACAAAATACTCAACCACCTAGCTTAAACATACTAACAAGATCCGCATAGTTATCACATTCACATCACGTCCTGTCATATCACGTATACAGTACTTATAAAAACAACACTTGAACCCACAACACCCTATTACGTTTTTCCCTGCCAGTGAGTGATTGGCTAATTGATTTCATACACTTCAATCTGATTCCAACCAGCCACCCCAAACCAGTTCATCATATCATTATCACCTATCATCCTCCCTTCATCTCTCCCCCAAACTCATCCTCCCCTAAACTCCTCTCAGCACACCTTATCCATAACCAAGCTCCCCAAAAAGCTAATCCCAAACAGCATCCCCTCCCTCTCCCGCCCTCTCTCATCCATCCCCAAGCTTTTCCATTTTCTCCCCTCCTCATCCCATCCTACCTAATAAACCACCACCAACCACAAGCAATCCCCCATCCCTATCCCCATCCTAACCTCCTATCCCCAATCCAAACTCATCCCATCCCAGCACATCAAACCCCCCTCCCAAATCACACAAAAAAGCACCCAATGATTAGCAAAGAACCAAAATCTCAACATATACACATCCAAGCAAGCACTCCCAATTCACACACCGCTAAATAATTTTTGTAACATAAAAAAGATATTTCCCATACAAAACACCCAGGCAACCCACCAAACAGCCATCACATCACATCAAAGTGGGTGTTAAAAATTTGCCCTTTCCTTATCCATTTCCCTTTCCTGCCAAATTGCACACTTTTGACTCCCCGAGGTAAAAATTACCCATTTCATTCCGTCCTATCCCAAGCCAAGCCTGCCTTAAATAGCCCGTCCCGTCCCATTATCAATGTACAAAAGAAAAAACCCCCATCATTTTATTCCCTTCAATCCCTCCTATCCATCCAAACAACCCCCCCTTCACAACCCCGAAACCTGACTCGGCGCAATCCTCCTCTTCTTCTTCTCCCCCCCGCCACCACCATCCTCCCTCTCACTCTCACTCGCCTCCCTCTTCACCCCCGACACCGACCCCGCGTTACTCGTACTCCTCGGCGTCTGCGGCGGCGTCGTCATCGGAACCGAGGACTTCGCCGCCGCGATACTAGGCACACTCCCACTCATCGGAGTAGGGTTACTAATAATCGTGCCTTGAGCAGGTTGAGCATAAGAAGATTGTGTTGCCACCGACGACGTGGAGTTTGATCTCGTAGGTGACGAAGGACGGAAAGTGTTGATGTGAGCTGATGGCGGCGAAGGTGCGATCATTGGATTAGAAGAGGTTCTATGATGGCTTGTGGGGAAGGGAGATGGAGGTGCGATGGCGGTTGGGGTAGCCATGGGGGTGTTCTGAGATGAAGATATGGCTGAGCCACTGAGGAATGAACGGCGCGCTGATGGGACTTCTTCTTCATACAGTTGGCCAAGTTCGCCTGGTGCGAAGGTTAGTGTGGAACAGAATCCATCTGATGAGGTCATGAGTAAGGTTGATCCGTCGGTTGACCTGGGATTTGTTAGCATGAATCAGGCGTGGGTGATGGATTTACTTACCAAGATAAGTCGGTAAAAGTGGCACAATGTAAGTTGCTCACGACACATAATGGCGTCTGTTGTTGCGTATCATATAATAAAACCGAATCTTCCGTAGCAACTGCATATACCATACGATATGGTAGAGAGAATGCCATAGTAGGTCCTTGTGATGCAACGTTAGTCTCCACTTCCAAAGGTTTCGGTTTCGGTGACGAGGTCGGCCGAGACATGTCACTGCTTTGAGGGATAAGTGGAGGTGGCTCCATGGTACTAAGTTGAGAGGGAGATTTTGGGACTAAGGCTGGTTCTGGTAGTGCAGCCATGGTATCTTCTGCTGAAGAAGTATCGATGGAAATATGCTTTGTCGGCGGCGCTGCACCTTTGCGTGTGCTGTAGTAAACCGGTGAACATTTAACGGCTACCGAAGGTTTCTTATGACCTGGTAAATGTGCAACAGGCGGCTTATTTATCCCACCTCTTGTATAGATGTAGACCGTGTTGACAACCTCATACATTGTCTTCACCCCGTCTTCTAACCCTTTGTGTTGTGTTTGGTACTGTCCAGCGGGTGTGAAGAGGAGACTGCCATCGGGCGTGAAAGCCAATCTTCGGAAGAATGATTTCAGAGTCTCGTTTGCATAAATGTGGGCGTTCTTAACCCCAAGTCCAATCATTGAGTATGGTTTTGGTGAAGCTTCCATGGGCATCACAGCAGGCAATGGCAAGGAAGGTGCTGGAGAGGCTGATCTCCGCATCGACATTGCAGGAGAAGATGCACCAAACGACGATCGGCGACTGTGGCTGATTACACTAGGGGGGTTCATCGGCATAGCAATAGACGTCGGAGTGCCTGGGCATGAAGGCGCTGGAGAACCCATTGTATTTGGAGTTTCTGGCGGCATTTGGGAACGAAATCCCATTTCAGGTGGTGCAGGACTATTCGAAGATATCCTCCTCCCTGGCAAATCCATTTTCAGGTTATGCCCAATTCTCTTCGGCTCCTCCCGATTGTCCAGACTGAATTGCCCATCCTTGGTTCTCAATGTGTAAATGTGAACTGATCGATCGGAGGACTGTGTAGCAATGTATTCGTTGAGGGGATCCCATGCAACACCTTGAACATAATGTTGATGTTCGGCGATTTGTCGAACGAGTTGTCCTGTGATGGTAGATTAGCACTGAGACTCGTCCAAGCTCTAATCTTCGCATACCTGATTGGGCATTGTATATTCTGGCGACATTATCCATGCTTCCTATGATGAAATATACCGAGTCTGGAGACCAAGCCAAATCGTATATCTCCGCTCCTGATGATCGACACATGTGTTTTGTTCGCCATGCCTCCTTCTCCTCGAAGCCATCTCCTCCAAATGTAGGTGCAGCAGCGGCGTCGGTAGGTACCCACAAGAGAACGTTTCCATCATCACCGGCTGATGCCAGCAACTCTCCTGCAAACTAGCTGTCAGCCTCATTTCGTCCAGGTATAAATAGAGTATTTCGTGTGCGTGCCTACCTTTCGGAGCCCATCTCACTACATTGACAGCTTGTGTGTGTTTCTGCAGAGTGCACAAGTACTCGATTTTGCGGTCCTCGCCATCCGATTCTATTTTCCAGAGCTATGATTTATTAGTAAATGGTCAATTCGTCCTGCTATGGAGATTTCAAGCATACTCTGACGTTCCCGTCTCCTCCACCGGTAGCTAGCCTCCCTTTCCCAGCCTTTTCCCAATCACAGCTGTAAATTGGGGCATTTTGGTCGTGCCAATTAATAATTAAGGGTGTAGCTTTCATGGCGCTGTGCGGTTCTTGGTCGGTATCGTGAATGAAGATTGAAGACTGAGGTTTGAAGATTAAAGATTTGGCTCTGAACCTGGACAGTCAGAAAACTGCTGGTAGGAGTTTCGTAATGGAATTGCCAGCCCCTTTGAACGCAGTGAGTATAGGGTCTTTCCGCCAAATTGGGCGAAGTGTGAATGGATTGGTGAATTGCAGGTCTCTCGAAAGATCGTAGGGTAGGATTGCGGAGGTTTGGTTAGGATAGCCGTTTTGCGTTGCAGTAATGATTGAAACCCTAACCACCCATTTCTATCCTCATCGGGGGAACGAATGGAATGGTTTGTAGGTAAAGGGCTTGGGCGAAGAGTGAAGAGTACGAATGAGAGTCGATGAATATCAATTCAGGAATGAGAGGAATCGTAGAGGATGAATTGATTGTGAGTTAGGATGCGGAGTAAGAAGGAAGACCAGAAGAGTCTGTCCAATGTGGTTTATATGAATTGACGTGCAGTACGATGGATTAGATTACTATCAGACCGATTTTTACAGGTCGTCTGAGTTTAGGATGATAATAATAGGTAGGTGGTACATTCATTCATTGTATGCTGCACGAAGCAAAGGTAAAGGTTATGAGGTGAAGCACGCTCCACGGTTCTTCACGTTTGCACAGCTGCGAAGTATCCGCATGAGTTTCGCGTTCCAGTCTCCGGTCCAATTACCTTCACGCGTTCCGTCAGTTTCGTCGATTCGCATCCAATGAAAAGGCAGGTCAGCGAAACCCATGAGGTTATGAACTCGCATTGTTTCAATTTCTTTTGCCGTTTCTTTATTTGTTTGTTACGGAAGTAGTTTGCCTGGCCTTTCTAGCCCTTTCCACTCGCTCGTACGAGACATAGTTCAACAGCTAACAGCTAACAGCTGCGATCGATCAGATTTCAATGCCCTCAATGGAAAGAAATCTGTACGGTGACCCATGCGAGCCATGGTAAAGTGCTTGCTGGTGGACCATCTTTTACCCTGGCCCTCCAGTTGATTGGCCATCAGAAAGGCTTTGCAGACATCAATCCTCAATCCCTCCTGCATCTAGACAGCTCCATAAAGTTGTGCAGCAAAGGACAAACCTAGCAAAGCACAAACATATAATACAATTATGCACATTTCCCCAGCCTTCCCTCCAAACGTCGATGAGCATGAGATGAGCATGAGTTTAACTTATGATAATGTTAGGCGATGGAAGGATGCATTGATTGCCAGATTAAATTCGAACTTCTATATTCCATTGGACGGCTCAATTGATATCGCATGCATTCTGTGGAGCAGATTGGGCTCGCACTCACTGTGACTGTACTTGGTACCTGGACCTCGCGTGGAAGACTTTGGACGTCGCCTCGACTGCGCTCGTCGTCCTTCTCGAGAACTTGTTTGCTTGATCAGTGGTCACACGATGGACGCAGTGCATAGTACATCCTGAGTGCCAGTGTGGGTGGCTGCAATTATGACTCGAGCGGGTCGACATGAAGTCATGCTACTGAACGTATCGCATTCATACTGGCTGCATCTTCAGATACCGACCGACAGATATCTTGTGCTGGCGGAATTTGACATATTCTCCGATGCATCAGGGAGACTTCTTGAGATGGGACTGAAGACGCCCGCCGAATTCGTCCCGGATGATAGTGAGACACCGGGCGTGAACAGAATAATTCCCGTTGAAATGGAAGCGAGTGCGGATACCGTTACAGAACGTTGGAGATAAGAGACACAAGTTCCACCCAGACCTCTTCTGTTTTGTTTCTGTCGAACGACATAGTATTCACGACTCTTTCGTCTCTGCGATTTGTGTTGATTTGGAGCATGAAACTTCGTATGGCATGGCTTATGAATGAATCCAAGACTCCTCTGCTAAGTCTGCTTACGTTGACCACTACGAGGCTATGCGATACGGATGGAAAGAAGTAAGAGGGTGGGCCTCACACCGCTCTCGGTCAGCCTGAAAGGGAAGGCCGGATGAGTCGCCGCTCGTACTCCATACAGCTTCCCACTTCCCAGGATGAACTTCAAACAACAGGCAGTATCGATGTTTCACTGACAATTGTCATGAGTCTGCGTTTCCCGTCGTGGAGGCTGATTGGAGGGCTAACGATGAGCCAAGGATGATGTGATAATGCATCACAAGCCAGATTCTCCCGGAGTCTACAGAGTATGGTGCACGGCATGCAAATTCTTTGCAGCTGTCAATTTGGGCGATGATGGATGATTATGTCGTAAGTTATTCCCTTCGTCACAATTCACAGGTGAAAGGCTAGAGCGACGAGGCAAGAAACTCAAATGTTCTCAGATGTCCGTCCCGCTACCGGCAAGCCCTACGTGCCTGTGCATGGAGTATTATCCGAATCCCATCCCAGCGAGTCGGACTGAACCATTTACCTGCGTGCATCTCGCTGGAGTGGATCAAGGGCTTGCAGATACAAATATAACAGAAGTTAAAATACTGGTAGAGGCGTAGACCCTGGATGCTCCTGGCGCTACACAGGTAAGGTACATGCGTATGTGTACCATTTGCACTCGACCAAGTTCAACGGCCGACGGGGCACAACGAATGAATCGTTGTAGCGATACCATAACGAGAACGGATAACTTAACGAATAGCAAGTAGCGTCCACCACATATGGTATGCACATGGTGGCCAGGTGGTGCGGATGGATACAGTCAGATTGCGGTAGATCTGAGCAATGCGTGCTGAGGAATTACCCGCCGTCAGTAAGCATACGACCCTACTTCCTCACATGTCGGACTTCCCTAGAATTCTCTATACGAAGTATCTCTGTAGGACTTGTTGTCAATAACCTCATAATTCCATGTCTACAGCGCGCTAATCTGCTGGGCAAGCCGGCTATGGAGGAATATCATCCTCTCATTCAATATACCTGGATTCGAGCCACGTCAATTGACAAATAAGAATTGAGCTCCAACTTGACGCCCGCCAGCCTTCTCAGCCTTCTCAGCCTTCGGTGAAGCAGTACGAAGTAATGAATAAACGAGTACGTAAGATGTAAGGCGTGCAAGGCAAGAGAGAGCTCGAGTTACCATTCCCAAGTTATCGTACTTCGCCTGCCGCCGCCAATTCGTATCCTTGTCAGTTATCAATCGAGGCAAATGCGCCAAAACGCAGCAGTCCACAAATTCGTGAATCCACCATATGCACCAAAAAATGCCAAAAATGCCACCACCCCCACCAACAAGGTCCCCGGTGAAAAAGTTTTGGGTCTCCCCGCCATCTCTTGCGAGAAGCGGACTAGACTGACTAAACTTATCTAGATTCTGCTGCAATTTTGTCTTATTCACTCGTTCTTAGTTTTTTTCGACTCACTCTCCTGTCCTTTCTAATCAATATCCACGGACGTGGCGCCGTGTGGAGAATCTTGACTCTCTTTATTTCCTCCGCCTCCTCCTCCGCTCTTCCTCTCCTCTTCCTCCTACATTTTATTCTCCTCCTGGTTGCGGTTTTCCTTTTCCCATTCTCCCAGACATTACGCAACAACGACACTCTAAAACGACGACATCTTGCCGCGCACTTATCTGATCATCCCGAATCCTAATAGCCAGCTTCCAAATCCAGTTAACCACTTTCACCTCACCATCCATCATCCGCCATCCACCACCCACAATATAAGTCTCAAGTTCATGCAACTTAAAAAGTTCCTTACCGAATGAGTCAATCAACTCTTCTTGGCTTGGCTCATCTGTACTACCTTCTCCTCCCCATAAGCTCGTGAAACGGTGTCATTGAATATTCACTCGACCATTTCCTGAAAACCGGAGACAAGGAAAATCTTTTTAGAAATCTTTCCCGCGCTCTCTCACTGTCCTGTCCATTTCGATCTCTGAAAAGATCTGAGGACCATTCGCGAAATTGAGAGCAGACAATTGAACTTGTCAATCCACGGTATTGACTGTAGAATGCTCTTCACGTTTGCGCCAATTTCTACTCGTAACTAGGCAATTCAAGATGCTTGAATACGATTCAGCATCCCTTGCTGCTGCTGTCTGCAGTTCCGTGGTTGTCGTCGGCTTCACACTGCCTTCTGCAATTTCTGCTGTCTCCTACTTTCGCGGAAAGGAGCAAAGATGGACTTCTTACAGCGACAAAGATGGGGTGGCGACTGAAGAAACAATCGCTGCCTTTTCCACTAAGCTTCCCAAGACAATCCTCATGATTTCTACAATTCTTGGACTGGGAACATCTATCGCTCTCGCAATTCTAGCCCTTTTCCATCCCGATGGAATGATGACCGAGAATTGGATCAATGTAGGGCAATGGGTAAGTCAGAATATAGCCAGTAATGGCCGTTTAAAGTGCTGACAGTTTAATAGGCCTGTATTCTCATTCAAGCGGCAAGCACTACAATCAATAGATCTCCTACAAAAAGTTACACTATTGGTGCATACACTTCAATTTCATGTGTCTGCCTCTTCGCCGTGCTTCTCTTCCAAGATGGCCTTCTCGCACAAAATGAGTCGGAAGAGGATGCTTTTGGCCCAACTCCCGTCTTCTGGCTTCGCATTTCGCAACTGGTGCTTACCCTTTCCGCTTTTTTCTCCGCCATAACTTTCCCCCGTCGCCCACATGTCACTCTAGATGCGCATCCTGTAGATGCCATGATGTCTGTTTCCGCGTACAGCAAGTATACATTCTCCTGGTGCGGGTATATACTTGCTCTAGCAACGAAGAACAAACGTTTAGAGCTAAGCGATCTACCGAAGATGGATCACTACACCAGAGCGAAAGATCTAAGCCAAGCTTGGGCGAAGAACGAGCATCCTAGAGCACTTTGGATTGAGGTTTTCTTGGCACACAAGTCGCCCTTCATCATTCAATGGATTCTGACGTTGTTGCAAGCTTTCGGAAACTTTGCACCGCAATTTGTTACTTACCACCTTCTACAGATCTTAGAAAATCGGCAACCCGGGGATGATGTTCCATTCGAGTCCTGGATTTGGGTCGCAACCTTGTTCATTGTCACAATCGCAGCCGGATGGATTGAGTCCTGGTTGTTCTGGATTTCTTGGTCTGAGCTTGCCATTCCCATCAGATCTCAATTGTCCTCCCAAATTTTCCAGAAAGCGATGAGGCGTAAGGATGTGAAAGGTGCTGCTAGAACTGGAAAGAAGACTACATCAGAGACGACCGAACCGGCGCAAACATCAGCCGCACCAGATAAGCCAGAAGGCGATGAGGAAGATGATAGCGATCCCAAGGGAAAGCAGTCCACAGTCAACTTGATTGGTGTGGATGCTAAGCGAGTATCCGACTTCTGCTCCTTTAACAATTACTTTCCCGGTGCCGCCTTCAAGTTAGCGGTCTCGTTCTCCTTCCTCATTGTCATTATTGGATGGAAGAGTTTGGTTGCAGGATTAATGGCCATGTCTTTAACTATTCCGATCAACATCTATTTCAGCAAGCGCTACTCTGCTGCTCAAGATAGACTCATGAAAGTTCGCGATGTCAAGATGGCGGTTGTAACGGAAGCGCTCCAAGGTATTCGGCAAATCAAGTTCTCGGCCTTGGAAAATAACTGGGGCAACAAGATTGGATTGGTCCGAAAGAAGGAGCTTGATGAACAGTGGAGCGTGTACTTGAACGATACTGCGTTGCTCTTCTGTTGGATTACGAGCCCAATCGCACTTGCTGCTGCTTCTTTGGCCGTTTACGCATACCTCAACGGGGTACTCTTACCTTCTGTCGCCTTCACAGCTATCGGTATCTTTGTCAATCTTGAAGTTACTCTCAGCGTCATTCCTGAGCTCACCACGGACCTGATCGACGCATACATTTCGATTGAACGTATCCAAAGATACCTAGCCGGTGCCGAGATCTCTGCCAGTACCAGCGACGCTCCCAATGTTTCCTTCGAGGGCGCTTCAATTGCTTGGCCATGCGCGGAGGGAGAAGATGAAACTGATGGTGATGAAAGATATGTGCTTAGAAACGTCAATGTGTCATTCCCAGAAGGTGAGCTCAGTGTCATTAGCGGTAAAACTGGAACAGGAAAAAGTTTGATGCTGGCCTCCATTCTTGGAGAAGTCGACATCATCGCCGGTGCGGTTAAAGTTCCGCGAGGCCCAAAACCTGAAGACAGGCACGATCATCTCGCAAACAGGGATAACTGGATCATTCCATCATCTATCGCTTTCGTTGCCCAGATTCCATGGATTGAGAACGCTAGCATCAAGGATAATATTCTCTTCGGTTTACCTCTCGACGAGAAGCGCTATGAAAAGGTCATCGAAGTTTGCGCTCTACGAAAGGACTTGGAAATGCTTGGAGATGGTGAGAACACCGAGATCGGTGCCAATGGTATTAACTTGAGTGGTGGCCAAAGATGGAGAGTTACTTTTGCCCGTGCCCTTTATTCCCGCGCCGGTATATTGGTTTTGGACGATATTTTCAGCGCTGTCGATGCACATGTCGGTCGATTCATCTACGAAAAAGGTCTCACTGGCGAACTCGGTGTTGGACGTACTCGTATCTTGGTTACTCATCACGTTGCTCTCTGCAAAGCTAAAGCTAAGTACATTGTTGAGCTGGGCGATGGAACTGTTGAGAGTGCAGGTTTCCTCCAAGATCTCGAAGAAGCCGGAACGCTTGAACGCATCATCAGTCATGAAGAGACCCCAGAACAAATTGAACAGGACGAATCGCCAATCATAGAATCGGAATCTTCAACTATTATCAATGGATCTATTGATGACGGTACTAGCGGGGAGGCACTGGTTAAGGTCGATACTAAGAAGCAAGACGCTAAGAAGTTCGTGGAAGAAGAAGGTCGTGAGCGTGGACGTGTCAAGGGTAAGGTTTACTTGGATTATTTAAAGGCAAGTGGCGGTTGGCGATTCTGGCTACTTGTTGTATTCGCCTTTTTGATCCAGGAACTTTTGATCACCGGTAAGTTGAACCCCTTTTTACTTGTGAGGGAAAAGCTAATTCATTCAGGTCGCTCATGGTGGCTCCGTCTTTGGACTGGTAGTTACGAAGAATCGAGCACAACCAACTCTCTCCAATTCGCTGTTCAGTCCAATCATCTTCCATACTACCCCAGCTCTCAGAACTCTAGCTTCCAAGTCGAAGGGATCGCGCAACATCACGACGTCTCATATTGGTTGAGTGTCTACGTTGGCTTATCGGCCATCTCTGCTATTCTTGGCACTTTCCGCTACTACTACATCTACACTGGTTCTATTCGTGCATCTAAAGTACTTTTCGAAAACCTCTGCTTCTGTGTTCTCCGAACCCCTCTGAGATGGATGGATACTGTACCCCTTGGAAGGATTTTGAACAGATTTACCGCTGATTTCAATGTTGTTGATGGAAGATTGGCCAATGATATTGGATTTGGTGCTAATAACTTCTTCCTCTTGCTTGGTATCATCTGCACAGGGTAAGTGTTCACCAGACCCCTCTTCGTACATAATCTCACATCAATAGTGTCTTCGTCTCGCCATATATTCTCATCATGTCCACTGTGCTCCTGGCGCTTTGTATCTGGGTTGCACTTTTGTACCTTCCGGGTGCTCGAGAAGTTAAGCGACTTGAATCTACGGCCAAATCACCAATTTTCGAACAATTCGGATCGGCTCTTACTGGTGTTGGTACTATTCGAGCTTTCGATAAAACCGACGTCTATATCAAGCGCATGTGGTCAAAGATCGATGACCATTCCACCACTTTCTGGCACCTTTGGGTTTTCAACCGCTGGATGGGATGGCGTATGAGTTTCCTTGGAGGATTCTTCGCCACTATCGTCGCAGCTGTTATCATTCTCATCCCAACTATAGATGCCTCGCTTGCTGGTTTCGCCTTGTCCTTTGCACTTGCGTATGGATCAACGGTTATGTGGACCATTCGTCATTATACTAACCTGGAGCTTAACATGAATGCAGCTGAGCGTATTATCGAATACTCCAATTTGAAAACCGAATCACTCGATGGAGCGGACCCACCTGCAGCTTGGCCAACGGAAGGTCGCCTTGAGGTTAACGATCTTGTTGTAGCTTACGCACCGGACCTCCCACCAGTCCTCAAAGGCCTCACATTCCGCATTGAACGCAGCGAGCGAGTAGGAGTTGTAGGACGCACCGGTGCAGGAAAGTCTTCATTGACACTTGCACTCTTCCGATTCCTCGAAGCCACACAAGGAAGCATTCTCATTGACGGTCTCGATATTTCCAAGATCAACTTGCATTCTCTCCGTTCTCGCCTGGCTATCATCCCGCAAGATCCGGTTCTTTTCTCCGGTACCGTCCGAACCAATCTCGATGCTTTCGACGAGCATACCGATTCCGAACTTTATGACGCTTTGGAACGTGTTCAGCTGATCCCGCCAACTGGTGCTAACACTCCCTCGGTATCCGGAACTTCAACCCCGACGCTGCAGAAAAATAAAAATACCTTCAAATCACTCGCATCGCCAATTACGGAAGGTGGGCTCAATCTCTCTCAAGGCCAACGTCAACTTCTCTGTCTTGCTCGCGCAATCGTTTCGCACCCGAAGATTATGGTTTTGGATGAAGCTACCTCGGCGGTAGATATGGAAACTGATGCGCTGATCCAGAGGAGCATCAGACAGGAGTTTACTGATAGTACGTTGATTGTTATTGCGCATCGTTTGAGCACTATTGCGGATTTTGATAAGATTTTGGTGCTGGGTGAGGGGAAGGTGGTGGAGTTTGGGACACCAAGGGAGCTGATGAGTAGGAAGGAGGGGGTGTTCAAGGGGATGGTGGAGGAGAGTGGGGAGAGGGGGAAGTTGGAGGCTATGATTCTTGGGAACTGAGAGGTTGGATATTAGGGATGGGGTGCGGGAATTCATGGACTAGAGAGGGTAGGAGGATCGTGTTTTTTGCTGTGCTTAGCCACACGGAAGGAACACTCAAGGTCCCGCTGGGCCATGAATTCATATCTGAGGTTGGTATATCCGTTTCAATATTTTCATTTACTTCTTTCTTGCATAGCAGAGCGTGGAGAAGAAAGTCGGGGGTTTAATTTGCATACATACAGTAGTTTTGTTTTCCGCGTTGGTGATGAAGCAGTTCGAAAACGTTCGTTTCGTTTTCTGCTTTTTTGATTCAGAGGTGGATTTGCATATGAACCTATGATGAATGAAGCGATGAAAGATGGAAAAGAAAGGAGAAGAAAGAAAAATCATGGCGTTTTGGACGTTGGTTTTTTTGCGAATATGAAAACAAGCAATACAAGTGGGTATAGCACAGAAATAAAATAGTTAGGTGACATTAGAAATAAGAATAGAAATATAAATGTTTCTACTAGGTTGGTGCTTTGAAGTTACTGGGTGCGCGATTTGATGTGAGGGGTGGGGAGGGGAGGTGAGGTGAAATGGGAAGGAGGGATGGTTGGAGGGTGTAGTTGGTGGGTTTATATTGTATATATGACCACTGCGAGGGTGAACAGAATTCAGTTGTGGTGTTTTATGTCCTGATCGAGATAGAATCGCTGTATGCAGGAGAATAAATAGAATTTTGTTGGGACTTGGAGCCTGGAGGCGGCTGCGGGAGGGGGGTTAGGTGCTGGAATTGGGATTAAGGGGTTTGAGGTGCTAGGGCGTTGAAATGAGAGGCTGAGTAGGCTGGGCTG
Organism: Rutstroemia sp. NJR-2017a WRK4; assembly: GCA_002946385.1. NCBI lineage: Eukaryota > Fungi > Ascomycota > Leotiomycetes > Helotiales > Rutstroemiaceae > Rutstroemia > Rutstroemia sp. NJR-2017a WRK4. The sequence goes on along the minus strand of NJPR01000119.1, from coordinate 315,653 downwards.
GGTATTGGGGGGTGGTTGAGGCATGAGGATCGGTACTAGATGTGGTTGAGGGATGAGCTGGTGATGCTGTGTATCGGTTGAGAGAGCTAGATGGGGTAAGCTGGTGAGAGCGAGGGGATGAGAGTGTTGATGTTTGTGTCGGGTGAGGCTAGCTGGAGTGGAGAAGTTGACGAGAGCGTGTGCTAATAGTTGTAAGCTGTGTGATAGTAGGTGAGCTTGCGAAAAGTTGGTTGGAGGGACATAGCTAAGGGATGAGATGGTGATGGCATAGGCCGGCTGCGGGAGCTGGAGGGGGGAGTTAGTGAGAGCGAGGGGATAAAGGGCTTTATGGTTGTGTTGGTTGAGGTAGATGGAGTGAGTGAGCTGGCGAGAGCGTGTGCTGATGTGTGTAATAGGTGAGCTTGCGAAAAAGGTGGTGCAAGTATCCAGTTCTGACTTTGAGATGGGTAGTGAAACATCAAGAAGGTGTTTTGCAGATGCAGTACTTTTGTATTCATATATTCCTACAACGACATGAACGCAAGAGGAGATAGCTGATTCCGAAGACGAAATAGGAGCGCAGGGAAGGTGTTATGCGCTCCAATCTGCTTGCTGGGAGTGACGGGGGTTGTGTAGGGAGGGGAATACGGTGTATACGGTAAGTGACAAGCTTTTGATCGCCCTGGACATGCATGGTGCAGGGTTCTTCAGGAGAAGGGCATTGTTTTATTTGCCGCTCGAGATGCATATTTATGGTGGATCTGCTCGGTAGGCAACTCTGATGAGGTCCAGATCTTGCACGTGACTCACTCCGAACGTCATCCCTTATTCTGAGGTTGAGGTCCTTACAAAAGACAGAAATCAATAGATCTGGGAACAACCTCAAATTACAGTTTACAGTCTCCTAACTATAAAGTTTATATGAGCCGACCCGTATACACCGTATTAGCAGTAAGTGCTCCGTGGTATCAACACGTGATGTGTGCGTAAGGCTTCCTTAATCTAATTAAGCTGTTTCATATAAACTTCGAGAAGGATCCACACGTAGAAACAATCTTCCGTAGGAGAATTCGCCGACATTAGGACTGGGGAGATTGGGTGCTTCGGTATTGATGGAAATTGCTGTTGGAAAAGATCGTATGAGGTGGGTGTCGGTTGATTTCGTAGGCGGTGGTATAAGAGGTTGATGTCCTTCTAAATTTTCTTCTTTTTCAGACAGTATCACTCTGGGAGTTTTGAAGATTGTCGTTCGTTCGTTATTTTTTTGCAGATATTTTATTCATACATTCATTCATTCAACTTCAGTCATTCGTCTGATTGCTATCACCATGATTTCCCAAATCAGAAACAGCGCAGCCCTGGTGGCTCTCTCAGCAGCAACAAGTGTTCTCGCGTTGCCAACCCAGCTCACCTCACGCGCCCTTCAATCCTCAACTGATCTCTGCGGCAAGGCCGATTACATCATCCTGAACAACTCACCATGGATTGTCTACAATATGATGTACAACGCCGATGTCACAGTTGGGACACAGTGCACCTATTACGATAGTATGGTTACAGCAAGTGATGGAACGGCGGAGGTTAAGTGGAACAGCGAGACGGACATTACTTATGTGGAGAGCACGTGAGTTTTCCTCTTCCCCCTTTTCACTTTTTCCCTGCATAGAAAGCCAAACTAACGAGCCAAAAAGAAACAACGTCCCTAAAGGCTACTCCTTCGTCGGACTCACCCAAAACCTCGAAAACACCATCTCGTCCATTGCCTCCATCCCCGCCACCTACACATGGACCCGCACCAACACCACCGCTTTCAAAGGCAACATCTGTTTCGATTTCATGACCAATGATGTCAAGGGCGATTCTACATCATCCTCATCCCAGGAACTCATGCTTTGGTTGGAATACACCGGAGGGCAATTACCTATCGGATGGACGGCTGGAAGTGTAGCTACTATTGATGATCTTTTCGGCACAAGCTGGGATCTGTATCAGGGAGTCAATGACGATACGGGGATTACTGTTAGTAGTCTTTTGCCGAAGACGATGTTTGAGGGAGCGTTTGAGGGGGATTTGAGGGAGTGGTTTGTGAAGTTGGTGGGGTTGGGACTTTTCACTGAGGGGACTTATGTTAATGTTGGAAATGCTGGGTGGGTCTTTATTTCTCTTTCTTCGCATGCTCGATGTTTTCTGCCCGTTTCTGACCGGATGAATCATTGAATATGGGTAAAGTATATATGCTAATGGAGCAATGATACAGAACCGAAATGTTCTACGGCAACGCAATCATGAACGCAACACTAGGTCTCCAAATCGATCTCGGCACCGCTTCAACGACGGCGAAATCAGCCGTTGTCGCTACCTCTGCTGCGGTCTCTAGTTCAAGTACCCAAGTTGCCGTCCCATCTTCCACTACGGCCGTTGCATCTTCTTCATCCTCGGCCCTTGTCGAGACATCTACATCTTCAACTTCTGCGTCGAGCTCACTGGCGAAAGCTACTGCATCCGCAACTACGAAGTCAAAACACCATGTTGCGACTCCGGTTGCGCCGATTAAGGAAGGTAGTACTATTGCCGTGGTCTCTTCGAGCACGTTTAGTTCGGCGAGTGCGGTTCAGACGGCTGGTGCGGTTAGTGGGGAGGAGACGGGGGATGATTGTGATGCTTAAGTTATGACCTGTGGGTTTGGTTACGAATGAAAGGGAAGAAAGGGGAGAAGAAGAAGACAATGGGAAGAAAAAGGAGGGGCGGGGAGGAGAGCGGAATGGAGAGCGGGAGGGAAAGAAAGGAGGGAGGGAAAGAAAGGGAAGGGCGAGGGGAGAATGAATGAAGGGAGCATCCTTTTTACTCTGTGATAAACTCTTATCTTCTTAATTAGACAAATTCAATGTTGGCCTTGGGTTGTATAATATATGGTCTAATGACATGCAGTTGGCAGTATGTTGGTGACACAAATTAGGAAGGTGGGGGTTGCCCGTATCTGGAAAGTAGACCGGTGAACTACTGGCAGTCCATAGACCAACAACTTTGGCTCCTGAGAGGCAAGTAATGCATGAAAGAGGCGAGGAGCTCTTCTCTCTATATAAGGTGTGAGTATTCTTCCCATTAATGTAGGATACTATAATTCCAAGTGTGAGTGCATAGATACTAAGACACCCCCGCCATCATTCAACTCGTGACAGCTCGAAAACCCTGACCACACATCAGAAGCCATTATGTCTTCGTCTTCAAACAGAATCGTCGAGCTTTCAGCTCTCATTCATGAAAATACGATTAAAGTTGATGAATTCATCACTGCAAATGGCCTCCCCACTCCCTCTTTCGATATCTCTCAACCACCAGTACTTCCTCTTCCACCTCACATTGATAGTCTGCGCAAGGCCGTCATTGCTGCCTCTGATGAATTGAAAACTTTGATGCTTGGCCCAATCCCTGCTCTCATAGATAATCGTGTAAGATCTCCTCATTCTTATCGATGTCCCAGATTAATTCTGGGGACTCCATGATACTCGCATACGAAAACTAATACCCTTCTCACAGCACAACTCCCTGAACAGTCTTAACGCAATAGCAAGATTCGGAATAGCGAACACATTTCCCGCCACCGAAACGTCCACATTCAATGCCATCGCCCAAGCAACTTCACTTCCCGAATCCGACATTCGTCGTATCGTTCGTCATGCTATGACATACCACGTCTTCCGCGAGCCCACACCGGGTATCGTCGCCCATACGGCTTTATCCAAAGCACTGATTGATATTCCTCCCTTGAGATCATTCGTCGGGTTTCTTGCACAGGAATTGTGGGCGGCGTCCACAAAAATGGTCGATGCCATGGTCAAGTGGCCGGGCTCTGAGGAGCCTAACCAGGCAGGCTTCAATCTTGCACACAATACCGAGCTGCCGATGTTTGACTTCATCAAGGGTGACTCCCTTCGTGCACAACAAATGGCCGCTGCAATGGCGCTCATGCATTCAGATCCGGGGTATGATATCAAATATGCGTTAGATAACTTCCCGTGGGGCGCTGCGGCGCAAGGTGTTCTAGTCGATGTAGGTGGAGGCACGGGAACGATCACAGCTGAAATTGCAAGGTATCATCCGAAGATGAAGTGTGTCGTACAAGACGTACCTGCTGTGATTGAAGGGGCTGTTGTTCCGGAGGATTTGAAAGATGGAGAGAGATTGAGATTTATGGAACATGATTTTTTCGAAGTACAGCCTGTGAAGGAAGCGGATGTCTACTTTTTGAGGTGGATTTTGCATGATGTGAGTCAACAATACTCTTCTTGTCTCTTCCCCTTGATACCGTTCCAAGCTTCTGACACCCCACATTACTAACTCCATCAACCGCAGTGGTCCGACAAATACGCTCTGAAAATCCTCCAAAACACCATTCCCGCCTTAAAACCCGGCGCCAGAATCCTCGTGTTGGATATGTGTCTCCCACCGCCATGCGTGTTGAGTCCCTATCAAGAAAGAGAAGCTAGGTAAGTCATCTATCTAGTCCATTCTTTTTCCTTTTCAGGTTTTATTTGCGTCTCAGTAATGCTCACTGGGTCTCTAACGTAAAATTTAGAGCATTCGATCTCACTATGAAAGAAGTCCAAAATGCGAAAGAGCGCGATGAGGAAGAATGGGCGACTCTCTTTGCCCAAGCTGATCCGAGTGGGAAGCTTAAGTATGAAGGTGTGAAGACGCCGGAGGGTTCGATTATGTCGATGATTTCTGCTGTGTGGACTGGGTAGAGTTGGAAGAAGGATGGATATAGGTTTGGGAAGTAGATATGAATTCAATCTGTTGCCAACGAACTCAAGTGTCTCACTCGCTCTACTGTCAAATTTTCAATTGAAGGCAAGTGAGAAGTATATTGAAGAGAAGAGAAAGGAAGGTGACGCCGCTAACTGCTGATGCACTTTCGGCATGCAAGCCCGATATTCCGAATTGTGGGGTACAGATGGTGGGCTTGCGCATGGATGTGCCGAGTCGTGGGGGCATTTAGCCGGTTAGATGTATATGACGGGAGCGGGAAATTGGTAAGGTTGGGGGTAAGACTTTCGTAGGGATTGTGAGTTTATCACATGCTGGAAATTGGGGAGTCGTTTGGTTGGGGTTTGGAATAGAAGAGGCCTGGAGAAGAAGAAAAAACAAAAAGGGGGGCTGTGAGTCAAGCACCGGAAAACGAGTGTTGGGGAAAACTCGACAAGAAAAGAAAGAATTTGGTATGAAACACTCATATTTTTATCACTGGGAATTTAATATTCTGCCTGACCATGTTGCAAGTCGAATGTCTTTCTGTTTAGTATATACAATCCATGGCCGATGCTCCACGAAACGGTCTTGCTGTGCACTAGTGTTGATTAAATTCCTTCCTGCTTCAATCCAAGTCTTCACATCTCGTCTCCTGACTCAATCTTCTCGTTCATCTGGCTGGGCAGTTTATGGGAGACATTGACCTAGCAATCATCAATGTTAGCTACCACCCAGAATGTGCCCCTCTCTCACTCTCACTCCGTCCTCATCATCCCTCAAACCCCCAAAATGGAAAAGAAAAACCACTTACTGTAATAAGTACTTGTGCTCTTACACGTACTACCCGCTGCGCAAGCAGTTGCTCCAGTCCAACCCGTTCCACCACATTGTCCGTAAATGGGCGCTACGGCTCCAGTTGCTGTCGCAGCTGTAGAACTGCTGCTCTTTGTGCTGGTTGCGAGAGTCGTGGATGTGGCTTTGGATGTTGTGGCGGCTTTGGATGTGGTAGCGGCGGCAGAGGTGCTGGGGGCGGGGGAGGAGGAGCCGCCGCATACGAAGGGTGCGGGGCCGGGGATTATGTATGACGAGAGGGTTTGGTAGATGTTGATCAGAATGCCGGGGTCGGATGCCTGTGGGGTGGATGGGATGTTAGTGGGAGGGAGGCCAAGGAAGAATGAGAATGGGATGGATGGTAATAAATGTAGGGGAAAGGGGGGCACAATGGGATCATGAAAAGAAAAGAATGCGTACGCTGTACGCTCCGGGTAGGGAGACAGTCGATGGCGTTGAAGCACCTGTACCACCTGAGACATTTATCTGTGCACATTCCATCTAGAGGAGTCAGCAGTGTAAAGCTTGAGAGGGGAGTACTAGGACATACATAGAATTGAGCTCCTCCCGATGAACCAGCTAAAAGTAGATGAAACGTCAGCCTTCTGACTTAAGAATGTATACAACAGCTACGGAAAACCAATCATCATACCAGAATGTAAAGCAATGATTTCAGCACGTAGCAGATACTGTCCATTGGCGATACAGGATGGGATCGTAATGGATTGATATCCTTTGTTGGCAATCTATTAATGCGTTAGACAGTTGCTGATCACATATGTGATTGATAGTAATTACCAGGTCTGTGACTGCCCAACCTTGTGCTATTGCATCTGGTCAGCATACTCCTTCTCGACGGCAAATATAAGTGGAATACTAACTCGCAGTATTCAGACCAGCTTGGGAAATCTTGAACCAGCCGCTTCCAGCTCCTACGGCTGTCGTTGCGTCGCTGACTTTCTTCATATATGCCATGACCGGTCCCTGAACTGGTCAGTACTGGCATACCGACAAAAGCATGAGATATTCACCTTGTGGCTCGGGTCAATGACATAAACTGGGTCGTTCGCCTCAGTGCCTAGTCATCGTCAGTACATATGTATGATATCGCCATAGGGATGACTTACTCGTAAGAGTATGTCTCCAGACTGCTTGTACAGTATCTCCAGCCTTCACGTTGATGATATTTGCCGATGATGAAGTGGGGTTGGGTCCTCCGTTGCATGCGATGGCGTCTAATGTAACATCTTGGATAGGCTTTCAACGCGTTAACATACAGCCTACACGAAGATACCAGAATCACTTACACCGTCATAGGATGGCGTTCGAATAGCATAGCTGGTATCTAGTTTCGGTTAGACATGTGATTTAGAATACGCAGCTCGACTTACTGTAAAGGGTTCCCTCAGCTTGTAATTGCGAGAAGATGGTGTGTGCTGAAGCACTCGAGAGGAGAGCCGCAAGCGGTGCAACGGTTTGGAACTTCATCTTGGAGGCTGGAAGCAGAAATAAATTGCGTTGGAGTGAAAGGTATGCAGGACACTGGGAAGTATCTGCGGATAGGGGGGTAATATATGAAATCTGACATCCCTCTGACCGGGATGAATGGATCGTGGTATCAAGCCACGATCTATTGATTGATAGAAGTGCTTTGATCTAATCTCTTTTCGAAGCAATGAACGTGCCTCCGAGGTTTAATTCGGTTGAGTAGTACAATTCAACTTGATAAGGGCTTCCGGACGCGGTCTTCCGTCTTGGAAATCATGGAGAACACATTATTCCCATGATCTATAGGTACGTCGGCAAGTATGGTGTCTCTTCACTGGGTTCTGATAAACGAAACGTGTGCATCAATCTGGGGAATAACCCAAACAGCAAGGTTCATTGCCATGTTTCCCCATAACTGGAGCCGATATCCACAACGGCAATATAAAATTTCATTTATTTCATACCATGTGAACAATATTTCGGCTCAAATATCAAAGAAGCCGTAGTATATGTGGTAGAGAGTGTAATTTCAATCACTAGACCAACCATCAACCTGTTCTTAGGGAGAATGTACACCAACCAAAACTTGGCGATGGTTGGGTTACATGATCTTATACTTAAGATAGTTTAGGTTGTTCCATTTAGAGATGTGTAATTGGAGACTGATTTCAAATCTAGGTTCTATCATGTCGACGCTTGTCGGAAGTATAGGTTATATGATGCGCAGGCTAAATACCCATGTTGCTTGTTGGCAACTTTGAGGCACGTGCGATTTGGAGCGCGACCCAGATAGATAGAATACCCCCCAAGCTCGATGAACGGGATGAATGAGATGAATTTAAAAGTCCATCTTCGAGTCTCGAGCACAGAAGCAACCAAAGACTGCGTGGTAGAGGCAAACTTGACTCTAGTCACATGATGCAGTACAAAGGTCTTGGAAGCCCATGATGTTTCGAGCATAAACAACACTCTCACCCAATTTATTTCGCAACGCCGACAGACACAAGAGTACTGGAGTCGCAAAAATCCTGTCGCAGAAGTCCTGTCGCATGATTGTTCTCCGTATTGCAAGTGCTTCGTATGCGAGACATAGTCTTTCTATCGCGGACGCGCCATTAATGCGAATCAACGCGACGTTGACTGTCCGGTGATGGGCATTCATCGACGATGGTAGGGAACCTGAGCTGTTGCCGATATTATATCTTCACTCTGAGATATCTCCATGGAATAAGCATCTCCTATTCCGCAACAACGAGCAACAATCCTATCTTAAACAATCGTCTTCATCCCCAAATATGTACACACAATACTTCACCCAATTTCCACCTCGGACTCGTACCTCGCATTCGGACCAAGCTAAGCCCAAAGTTGTGGGGCTTTTCTCGCAGTCCAATCTCTTCGGACCAGTCCAACCCCATTTTAGCCGAATCCGCGTATTCATCGTATTCAATCGTCTCCGATTCGTCGCCTGAAGTGCAATTAAGGTTGTTACCGGACGAAGATGTCGAAGTTCGAGCTTGATGTTATTTCGGGTTGCATCTGAACATGCGTTTCAGGGGAATCTGCAGTCTCGGCCCATACTTTTCGTCGGAGTGTTGTGCGCGGCTTGCTTGCGCCTCGTTGCAGTGCTGTGAATGGTCAATACGGATACGGTTTACGGTTACGATGTTTGAGTGTGAAGGGGATGTAGGAGATGAATGGTGCTGTGAGTGGCTAGTGCCGCCGTTGGGATTACGTTAGGTAGGCTGCGTGGTTGTATATTATTGTTTTGATTTCCTCTTGTTATCTACTCATTTTATCATCGTCTTCTATCTTCTATCTTCTATCTTACTTCCATAACCACCATCGCTTCATTCTTTTTTGTGGTTTAGGAGATCAATCCCCTTTTAAATTTTCGTCAGAATCACTCCTTCTCTGACTCGGATACGCATTCTTTTATTCCCCTTTATATTCTTATCGCCGATCCTTCTCGAAACGCTTCTTTTACTTTTTCACATATTACTTTACAACAGCCTCATCACCATGTCTAGCACCAACACTACTTCGGATGCAACCGCTAAGCCTTACGGGCTGTATGACTATGACCCTAGCATGGCCGGGGCAGCATTAGCTGGTCTACTGTTCGGAGTCAGTGCAGTGATCCATCTCATCCAAATGATCATGAAACGAACGTGGTTCTACACCCCAATGACAGTTGGAAGTATCAGTAGGTTTCTTGTCCTTCTAGTCACCCATATCTCCCGTGCTAACTTTCCACTCCTAGTGATGACGGCAGGATATGCCTTCCGCTACCTCTCCGCCAAAGACCCCACCAACCTCATGAAATACATCGGTCAAAGTCTCCTTATCATCCTCCCACCATCCCTTTACGCCGCTACCATCTACATGATCTACGGCCGCATCGTCCTCTTCGTAAACTCCCCATCCGCATCCGTCATCCGCCCTCAAATCGTCACCAAAATCTTCGTCACCGGCGACGTCATCGCATTCTTCATGCAAGCAGGCGGAGGAGGAATGATGGCTCAGGCCTCGATGGCCAACCTCGGACAGAAAGTAATTCTCGGCGGTCTACTCTTCCAACTTCTCTTCTTCGGATTCTTCCTCAGCATCGCGATCATTTTCGAACGTCGCATCTCCAAATCTACAAAGAGCTTTACAGTCCCGCAAGTCGGAAAGCATACTTGGCATAAGATGCTCATACTCCTGTTTGTGGGTGCCGCGCTTATCATTGGAAGGTGCGCTTATAGGATTGTGGAGTTTGGGCAGGGAATGGATGGGGCGTTGATGAAACATGAAGTTTATATGTATATTGGAGATACGGCGCCGATGTTTCTTGTGCAGGTGTTGTTTCATATTGTGCATGCGGGAGATGTGTTCCCTAAGGGAGGGGTTCAAAAGGGTGCTCATGATGAGACTTATATCAATCTTGCGGAAGTCTAAGGTGTTATGTGGACGTGTAGATGGCCGCAGAATTTCATTTGTTGGATGGGAAGGAAAAGGGGGTGGAATTGTCCAGGTCATTTTTAATTGAATTATGATACGATAGATTTTGAAGCTATATGCATTTGATGGAGTTTGGGGGAAGGGCAGATGGGAATAAATGTACCACTTAGGTCAGAGGTGGTGGGTGATCCGTAGAACTAGGGCTCATGATAAATAGTGCAAGATATCCAATAATATATTTCGTTTCCAAGTTCAATGTTTGAAGCCACTGCTGTCTTAGGAGATGATCAATTCAATTTATGAAGACATTTCGAGGCACAACTTCTCGAAAAAAAATCCGTTCTTTATGGGGTGCACACGGTGGCCAAGATTTCGGCGAACTTCTAGTGAGAATAGTATCTTAAGTGAACAGTCCAACGAGCACTTCACAAACCTCTAAAAATATAGTATTCATTTTATCTTGATATGCATCGTAGTTCGGAAGTTAAAATGAAGAAAAGAATAAATTGGTATCATGTCTAAAAATCTACATTAAAGAACCGTCCTGCCTTCTCCCCAGCTATCATTATTTCCCAGACCACACAAGCGACTCAACACCCTCAACCTTCACCATTACCCCAATTCCCTTTTTTTAACACCCGTTAACTTTCCACTCAAAATCTTCCATCAGACTATGAACTGCCGTCTTCTCAAAGGGTTGTGTCATTGCAAGGAATTCGCCATAATTCTTTTGCGCTAGCATAATCTTCCCCTGAGCTCCGTGATATGTAGCTGCGCTCAAGCTACGATATAAGCCTAATGCGGGGTATGAGAATAGACCAAAGATGGCTATTTAGGGTTAGCATTGATTTCCAGTAGGGATTCCCAGAATGAAGATCTTACCTGAGGCCGGCTTCGTCAGAAATCCAACGGTTCCTTTGCCTAGACCCTTCGCAAATCCCTTACCACCCTCCTTAATCGCGCCTTCAATAGGCTGCTTGAAGAGGCCAATATACCCGTCCGCGATACCGCATCCTAAGTTCTATCAAAATAAACTGGGTTAGTAACGACCACGATCTGGGTACTTCGAAGCTGTTCTTACCTTCAGACCAACGATGCCTCCACTTTTCCAATCAGTTACAGGCCCATGATCCCTGACTTTATCCCCATATAAGGTTGGAATGTTATGAAACCCTTCCGTGAATGCATGCGGAAGATCAATCGCCGACTTGGTGAGAGCCATCCCAACTCCTCCGAGTCCTTTCCCCGCGGCGATGGTACCGGCCTGGAATCCAGAATGGTTCTTTCCGTCTTCACGAGGCTTACCACGCATGTTGTTATATTCCTTTCTGGATTTCCCAACCACATTTCCCATTGAATAACCGACATCAAAAATACTGTCAACAGCAGCTGATGTACTGGCTGTGATTGGTTCCCAGCGTCGGTTTTTTATATGAATCGGTTTAGGTTTGTAGCTATGAATTTAGTTAGTGATATCATCATGGCATAGATTGGTGCTTCTAGACATACATTGTGAGATCACTTGGGCTGATTTTATGATTCTCGACAAGATTCGACGCAGCTTGATGAGATAGCTTCAGATTTTTCTTGCCCTTCTTCCAGTACCAGGTCGCGGGATGCTCGGGCATGAGGTCACAGCTGACATCTTTAATAGGGAGGTTGCGATGGAATGAATTAACAGCTTCTTTGACGCCATTTTCGTGTCTTATTTTATCTGCTAGTACTTGTGCAGCGCTCAGCGTGTCGGGCGATAGGCAAAACTGAATGGCGTTGACGAGTGCCGGCACATCTAATGATTTGTGGTCGATTGGTAGAGGGCCTGCACCTGCTGCTGCGACCATATTTCCCCAGAATGGTTGACTATTCTAATGAGCACAATTTCATGTACAGATGTGAATTGGAAACTTACTCTCCGAAAAATGGAACGATCGTGGTGGGTCGACCGTTGAGAAGACCGCATGCTGTTGTTCCGGCGCCACCATGATGAATGACTGCAGAGACGTGCTTGAAAAGCCATTCTGTATTTAAAGGTTAACAGGAAGTCTTGCAAGTCGCTGTATTCACTTACCATGAGGACAATCATCAATAAATAATATGTTTGGGTGCTCCACATCTTGACCGAGTTTACTCCATCCCTTCGACACAATGGCTCGAACACCGCATTGTTGAACAGCTTCGATAATGGTAGCGGTCATCTTCGCTGAATCATCCATGACAATACTTCCAAAGCCGATATAGATGGGCCTCGAGCCGGCTTCTAGGAAGCCAAGAATCCGGGGGTTAGGGTTATATGACGGTGGTGGACGGAAGAAGAAACCACAGACATCTGTAATCTGCTTAGCTTTGGTTCTTGAAATGAAAGCTTAACACGTACCTATATGTGATGGCCAATCTGCTGGTTTTGGTACCAGAGCTGGTGACCAACAATATGTCATAGGAATGTCAAGGTAAGTCATCAAATGCGGTCCAGCCATGACTGGTACGGGTTCGAGGCTCAGTGTTTTCTTCCGCCAATGATTTATGACGTCTCCAAGTCTTTGAATTAATTAGTGATACATCTTGAATATACCGTCAATAAAAACTTACCCCTGCCAAGTCATCACATCCACCAAACCGTAGGAGAGAAAGTTCGCTGTCGAAGGATCTGTTTCCGTTGTCTGAATATTCGATAGCGGATGTGGAAATGATCTTGTAGCCGACCAAGGCATGGTAAACATGAGGTGGACCGGAATCCCCAATGCTTGAGCACAGTGAACATGAGCAAAACTTGGAGGATTTGCGATGATTGCTTCTGCAACAAATGGCGTGTTGGTAAGTGGATCAGGCTCGATACACGAAGCCCAGCACCCTTCAAGCATTTTACAGATCATCTTTCTCTTCTTTGCGATTTCTCCACTGAACATAGTCTCCATGCTTGGTAGAATACCAGGGTTCCGTACCATATACTTGCAGTAAATTGTCAGCATGGAGTCGCAGATGGAGTGGTGAGATATACTTACAGCCATCAACTCAGCTGGGTCACCTCCAATTGGATAAAACTCCAAGCCACTCTCCTGTACAAAATCGCGGAACACATCGTGAGTCGCAATGCGAACACGATGGCCGGCAATCTGAAGTTCATTTCCCAATGCTATGAATGGCTGAACATCACCTGATTAAGATTAGAGTTTAGTTTCAGAACTTCGATTGAAGACACTTACCCCGGCTTCCAACTATCTGAATTACTATATTGAGTCGAGGATATAGATTTATAGTGTGTTGTGGGGTTTCGTGAATTGGTTCGGGGGAAGGAAATGGAGGTATGGTATTATTCCCAACGAATTGCATGCTAATCCTGCCATTATCTGAATAGAAGTCAGCTTCTGAACCATGGAGCCCTAACCGAAGACTTTTACCTTGCACTGCTGTCGACGCATCGAGATATTGGTTTTTGAACACCAGCTCGTACGGCGGTGGAGCATCCCAGTCAATGTTTTCGCTGCTGACCGAGTCTTGATGTGGCCGTCCCATGATGGTAGAATGGACTGTACGAGATGTGATTAAAGGTTAGGATTCTTTGAGAAATGCTGATAAATGGAAAGCGAGAATGGGAATAGATATAGATAAAATTCTCTAAAAGCTTCTTTGCATATTTAGATTTTCAACACGCATTTGTGGCAGTGTTGATCTTGGTGACATTATGATGTCTGAAACCTGAAAAGATAGAATCAATAGCTTCATGGTTAAGATAAGGAAATTACCGTCGTTCTAGAAAGTCTCGGGAGTGGATTTTGACTCGGTAGGGCTGTGTTGTGATGATGTTATTCGTTGGTGCGCAACATGACTCTCCATCGCAGATCCCCTATCCCGGTCTAGCACTGCACCGTATTCAATACGCGTATTCGGGACTGTAGCACGAATATGCACAGACCTTTTAGCGACACGCGTATGCACTAGCTCCGGTAATTTCAGGAGCTGGGGCTGTTTCTCAAGTCAAGGCTTTCTCCGTCTCAAAATTGCGACTCCCAAATAAACAAATAAAGAAGCTGATCTATCCTCTTGCTAACTGGATAGGTTAAAGATGCTTCAATTTCCTGCTGTACAGTGCAGGCTTCGGGTGCGCGTCGAAATGGGGGCTTGGAACAAATGCAACGCGACGAAATTTCAGAATCTTTCGTGAAGGTTTTCGAAAAAGGATGCCTCAACTTCGAAATGATGAATGTCGAGCGACGACGCCTAGCTCTGATTCTTTTCTGCCAGTGCTGTTTACATGGACATTCTTTTGTGTTTTCTGCCATCTCGGGTCTGGTGAACCTCGAAATTGAGCATCAGACATAGCCAGCCGTGCCAGCGAATATCGTGGATCCTCGACGCTCAGTGCCCACGCACGTGACCAGCTATACTCACCAAACTGGATGTCAAGCTTATCTAAAGGTTGGAGGCATTACCAAGTTTTTATATTCGACAGAGGAAAAGCGTCTCATTTCTACTCAAGCCAGAGAATGAACGAATGTATATTGATATTATTAAAAGTTTGTATCCAAAGGAGTGAATCGTTCACGACATTATTTCTCGACCGCAATCCCATCATCATTATCGTCCAACTTATCATACCCTCCTGCATCTCCTTCATAGAGGATGATTTTTAACCATGAGTTCCATTTACCAACATGCACCATTACACATTGTCTAATTCGATCCATGTCCAGCCGGAAGAGCCGCCAACAAGCTTGCAACATCATCAGCTCGTTTATCGGAACCATGCCCAGCTGGGAGCGCCGCTAGGAGACTGGCCACACTATCTGTCCTCTTCTCTGATCCGTGTCCTGCTGGGAGGGCTGCAAGTAGACTCGCAACGCTGTCTGCTCTCTTCTCCGATCCGTGTTCAGCGGGGAGGGCCGCAAGTAGGCTCGCAACACTATCAGTTCTCTTATCGGAGCCGTGTCCAGCTGGAAGAGCAGCCAACAAACTCGCAACACTGTCAGCTCTCTTCTCAGAGCCATGTCCTGCCGGGAGAGCGGCCAAAAGGCTTGCAACCCTATCCGCTCGCTTCTCCGATCCGTGACCTGCTGGAAGTGCTGCCAACAAGCTAGCTACATCATTGGTACGCTTGTCTGATCCGTGGCCTGCAGGCAGTGCCTCAAGAAGACTAGCAACGCTATCAGCTCGCTTCTCAGAGCCGTGTCCTGCAGGAAGTGCTGCAAGAAGACTAGCAACACTGTCTACTCTCTTGGCCTGACCGTGGGTGACTTCAGAAGCGCCTAAAAGTGTATCGACATCATCGTCGCTGAGACTTCTGGCCGCAAGGTAAATGAGTTCTTCCTGACCACGAGCAGAAAGTTGGTCAAACTCTTCTCCAGCATTAACGATTGCTGCGTGGAGCTCGTCGAGAGGCATACCCCTTTCGGTTATGGTAGCGATTGAAGTGGTGGCAAATGCGACCAGCGCAAGGGAAAGAATGGATGAGCTACGCATATTGAATGATTTGAGATTGTAAGTTGAGAAGAAAAGATAAAATTTGAAAAGACTTTTTGAGATTCACAGCACCGCCAAGGAAAGAAGGGGAGAGGGGTGGGAGTTAGGGTTCATATAGTCGAGAAGCGAAATTGGACAACCAATCGCAAAGGATGTCTTTCGATGTCGAAAGCTTGCATCGGAAGCTACACGATCCAGAATCTGGATTGGTCCTATAAATGCAAATCATCGATCTGAGCCAATGCCCCGTCTCAGGATACAAGCTTTTGAGCAGAGACTCCAGCGTTGTATCCGCAGTCGACTTCCTTACTGTGCATCGATTTTGTCTGTGCGTGGATCTGGCCTTCAGATTAGGAAACGCGATGTGTTTGAAACATGTGAGGGAGATCCGTTCCGGTCAGATGCTGTAACATGATCTGCGCGGCTATCGGTAGACGTGGTAATACTATTTGTATGCAGATTAAATCGTCATCTTTATTTCTAGGAGATAGAAACGCGAGGTTAGAGATTAAATGTAAGTATGCCGGAGGAGCTGGTGAAGTAAGAGCAGCTGGTGTAATCGAACTGAATCGTGAAATGTAACACAGAAGCTGCGCCTCAACTTTCAGACTACTTTTGCACGTTTTAGATCTATCTACAACGTAAACCTGAAGCAATATCATCAACATCACCTCCGACAACATCGCATTCAACACCAAACTTCCCCACTTTTCCTTTCTTTGGTTTCTCTCTTCATTCCCTCCTCCCCTCTTCTTTTCCCTCTGACCACCCACCATTCTCATAGACCTACCCTTCAGACCTCTTTCCCGACATCTCACTAAACGAGGCCCCCGTCCACACCACGTTTTAAACTTGTCACGTCCCGGGAGCTCCAAGTCAAGCTTTATTAATTAGCGTTCAGCGTTTGATTGTCTGTGCGCGTGTATCAAAGTCGAATTCCATTACGGTTCGCCCACGGGCCGCGAAACTTGTGGTGATTTACCTCTCTCGATTCCAAAGATTGTGCGGTAATCTTTGGTTCTGGAGGAGTTTCGGATCTGGCTTTCTGTGCACATTGATATGGTGTGTATAAGGTTGGGACACGTGATTTGGCTGAGGTTTCTATGTTAGGGAGGTTCCCGTCTGTTTGTGTTTCTCTCTTCATCTTTCAATTTCATCCTTCTCGTGCAATTTATTATGACTATGAGAGAGCGTCTTGTAGAACAGAGAACTGGGACATGCTGCTCACGCATGTACTGGTTCTTTATTACCACGTGACATTTGATGATGTTAAGTTGGATGTTCCATTTTAAAGATGATATCCACCACATGGCTTTTTCTCCATAGATAGACCTATATCAGGGTTTTAGCTTCGTGAACAATCAGCGATTCTTAAGTCGACCACCCCTTGCAGCAGTCAGTCTATCTGCTGGGAGCAAATTTCTGCCTAAGATGTAAGGTAGACAACCCGAGGATGAACGCTCGGACACCTGCTCCCCCAGATTTCCACTTTCTTGTTACTTTAGCTTTCCCCTCCAACGACAATCACAAATCATATCATGACGAGCGTACTTCTACTGAATTTCTATGCTAAATATGACTTCCATGATACCTTTGGTGAGGGGAGCAGTTGGCAAAAGTCTTTTACGCGTACAGTTGGCAAAAGTCTTTTACGCGTACAGTTGGCGAGTATTCTGCGCTTACAGTTGGCGGTGCAGAACGATGCATGGATAATAGGTGCGATTGCCGTGAGGCTGCACAGCTGAGTGTGCTAGCCTCAACCTGATATCTTTCTAAATCTTCACTCGACTGGTATCTATGCTAATTCGATCTCTCCTCAACTACCGGAGATTATCTTTCTTTCGATCCTCGAAACTAGTCGAATGATGCGTCTGCTACACTATAACGGTGATGGCGAACTCAGCTTGACCGAGTTCTTTGAGAATGACATACCCAAATATGCTATACTTTCGCACAGATGGGGAGCGGAGGAGGTCACTTTCTCGGATCTAATAGATAATACGAGTAAGAACAAATCTGGCTATACCAAGATACAGTTTTGCGGTGAACAAGCTAAGCGTAACGGCTTGCAATATTTTTGGGTGGACACTTGCTGTATCGACAAATCCAACAGCACTGAGCTCGCAGAAGCTATCAACTCTATGTTTCGCTGGTACCGGGATTCCACCAAGTGTTACGTTTACATGCCAGATATTTCGCGATCTTTCTCCAATTCGGCCGACGGGGCTGACGAGCCTTGGGAATCGACATTTCGCAAAAGCGAATGGTTCACACGAGGCTGGACTCTGCAAGAGCTTATTGCGCCGGTATCAGTGGACTTCTTCTCAAAAGAGGGGGAGCTGTTAGGCAATAAGGCCTCATTAGAACGACATATCTGCGAGATAACAGGAATTCCAAGCAATGCCCTTCGAGGTAGCCCGCTTTCTGATTTCAGCGTCGCCGAGCGAATGTCCTGGGCAGCAATCGTGAGACTTATCGCCAAGAAGACAAAGCATACTCGCTACTAGGTATTTTCGACGTTAATATGCCGCTCATCTACAGTGAGGGAAAGGATAAAGCGCTGCAACGACTGCGAGAAGAGATTCACAAGGCTTCAAAAAGTAAGCTTTTCACAATGAGCATTCATCAAGAATAAGCACACATCTGGGTGTTATGAGGATGTTGACTTCATTAGGGTTCAAGCGCAAGGACTTCTCAGTCGTCTTCAGCCTCTCTAATGTTCCCGAGGTCCAATACTTCGTTGCAAGGAAGACAGAGCTTGTAGAGATACACAAGGCACTTAGTGGAGACGGCTCCCGCCGAACTGTTGTTCTTCATGGTCTCGGCGGAATCGGCAAGACACAGCTTAGTATTGCATATACTAAGCGGCACAAGGACAGCTACTCGGCAATATTCTGGTTGAATATCAACGACGAAGATTCTCTGAAACAGAGCTTTGTTAAGGCAGCCAAGCAGATATCCAGAGAACACCCATTAGCTTTCCAGCTCAGCAATTTAGATGCGAAGGAAAACATCGACAAAATAGTGGATGCTGTCAAGGTATGGCTGAGTCTACCGCATAATACACGGTGGCTGATGATTTACGACAATTACGATAATCCTAAATTACCTGGAAACACAGATCCGACGGCTGTGGATATCCAAAAATCCCTCCCTGAGTCCTATCAAGGGTCGATTATCATTACGACGCAGTCGTCACAAGTCAGAAATGGTTATAATATTCATATCCGTCAGCTCAGCGACATACAGGATAGTCTTGCAATTTTGGCAAATGTTTCTAGACGGGAAGGATTGAGAAGTGGTAAGAACGCTCCGCATTTCTGTGACGCGAATCTAATTTAAGTACTAGATCCGGATGCTATCATGCTTGCTAAAGAGCTAGATGGACTACCACTTGCACTCGCTACTGCTGGAGCATATCTTGATCAAGTAGCGATAAGTCTTTCGGACTATTTACGTCTGTACAAACAGTCGTGGGTACAACTCCAAGAATCTACTCCGGAATTGGACTCGTACGAAGACCGAACACTCTACTCTATATGGCAGATATCCTTCGATCATATCAAACAGCAAAATTACCTCTCAGCTAAGCTTCTCTGCTTCTGGGCGTATTTCGATAGCCAGGATCTCTGGTTAGAGCTTCTTCAGCACAGCGACTCGGACGATCCAGACTGGGTACGAGAACTGACGAAAGATGAAGTGACGTTCCATCAAGCGGTACGGGTATTGAGTAACCATGGGCTAGTGGAGGTACATACCTCTTCGCAAGAATTGATCGAGTCGCGAGGGTATAGTATTCATGGGTATGTTCACTCGTGGACAATTCACGTTCTTAATCGAGCATGGGATCCCAGATTGGCTAGGCTAGCTATGAAGTTTATTGGCTCACATGTCCCGGAAAGTGAGAGTTTTCGGCCGTGGCTAACGGAACGACGGCTTCTCCAGCATGCAATGAGGTGTTCATATATAGTTCTAAACAACCTGGTTCCAGACGATGATATCGCATGGGAATGTCATAAGCTAGGGCTTCTCTACGCTGGCCAGGACAAGCTGGTCGAGGCCGAGCAGATGTACCAGCGGGCGCTACAAGTCAAAGAGAAGATATGGGGTCCGGAGCATACATCGACGCTCAAGACAGTCGCAAACCTAGGGAACCTCTACAGGAGGCAGAGCAAGCTAGTTGATGCCGAGCAGATGTACCAGCGGGCGCTACAAGGCTACAAGAAGGTAGTCGGTCCAGAGCATATATCAATACTTAGTACAATCAATGGGCTAGGGGTCCTCTACCAGCATCAGGGCAAGCTAATAGAGGCCGAGCAGATGTGCTGGCAGGCATTACAAGGCTACGAGAAGGTATTAGGTCTAGAGCATACTTCGACACTTGCCACGGTCTACAACCTAGGGGTCCTCTACCAGCATCAGTACAAGCTAGTCGAAGCTAAGCAGATGTACCAGCGAGCGCTACAAGGTTATGAGAAGGCACGGGGTCCAGAGTATACTACGACAATCGACACGGCCTACAACCTAGGGGTCCTCTACCATAATCAGGGCAAGCTAGTTGAGGCCGAGGAGATGTACCAGCGGGCGCTACAAGGCTACGAGAAGGCGCTCGGCCCAGATAATGTCATCACTTATATCCCAGCGCTACACACGATCTGGAATTTAGGCTCTCTCTGTATATATCAAGATGATATGGTGAAGGCTAGGACTATGTGTTCAAAGGCGTTGCTTGGTTATGAAAAAGCCCTCGGACCTGAACATCCTACGTCCCAGCTTATGCGTCAGAGCCTGTGTGCTTTGGATCTTAAAAAGCCTCTCTCTACATCAAAACGCTACAAACTGCTTCGAAAGCTTCGCCTGAGGTAATGTCCTCGACCTGTGGCCCTGTATCTGATATTTCATGTTTAATAGCTCTTTTCTCCACATATTTATTTCTACGAAAGATTTCTGTGATGCAAATTACCTTTCAATATATTTCGACATTGTGGAGGACGGATCGAAGGTTTGATGAGGTAGATACTGTTTATTCATTGGCTCCATATGAGAGTGAGTCCCTGGATTGGTT
Source organism: Rutstroemia sp. NJR-2017a WRK4 (assembly GCA_002946385.1). Taxonomy (NCBI): domain Eukaryota; kingdom Fungi; phylum Ascomycota; class Leotiomycetes; order Helotiales; family Rutstroemiaceae; genus Rutstroemia; species Rutstroemia sp. NJR-2017a WRK4. The sequence goes on along the minus strand of NJPR01000119.1, from coordinate 295,144 downwards.
TTATTTAGGAGATCGGTTTAGTATTGAATTGATGAGCGAGGTCTTGTGCTGATTCCTCCGAACATTTATATGGCAGAAACGCTGCATGGAAATGCAAATCATCGAGGCGTTGTTGGCTTATGATTCAAGCACGATAGCATTCCGTTCCGTCGTACGGTATTTCCCTTCTTGCGGCATCCCTAACCCAGAGTGGTATGTGAACATGTAGAAAAGGAATGGAAAAGATAAAGAAGGTTCTCTAGCAAAGAGAGGATCTGAGAAAGTACTTGGGCGCGATTTACCACGACTTCCCTCTTCCTCTTTATCATCATCACTCCGTTTCCGGCCAGGAATAAAGATATTCTTCTTTCACAATGCCCCAACAACAGCAAAGCAAGCACCACAAAGCGACCATTTATCCAAATATTCCATTGATCCGCATCTAAAGACAATGCTTTACCGACCCTCATTTTATAAGAAGAAATACATTCTTGTATTTATATGAATAAACGATCCTCTCAAATAACACACATTCACACACACACATCGAAAGGAAACCCCCCCACAAACCGCCCTCCTTCACCTATCCAGCTCCCCTCACCCAAACGAAACTCAATCCCACAACACCCATCCCCAGAAAAATGCCCCCAAAACAACCCCCACCCCAACTCATCCCCAACCACTCCACCTACCCCCTAACCACCCCCGACCAAACCGTCCAATGCATCGCCATCCCGCAGTCGCGTTCTACCGGTCGCTGTAAATTGCGGTGTACGGTTGTTGGATCGAATCTCTGTTGGCTGCATCGGGAGAGGTCTACGAAGGGAAGAGCAAAAGGAAAGGGAAGAGAAACAGCAGCGCGCGTGGAAAAGAAAAGTCGGAGTCGCAAGGAATCGAGAGGGGAGGAAGAAGGAAGTACGGAGGAGGTGATGAAAATGGGAGAGGGATCTATATCAGTTGCAAAAAACACGAGGAAGGCATCTACACCTCGCTCACTATCCCCTCTCTTCCCCCCTTCACCACCCCCCGCATCACCCTCCGCCCCACGCAAACAGAAAAGAAAAAGCGTAACGTGGAAAGATGAAGAGGGATCACGGATTATTTCTGACGAGACGACTTTAAGTGCAAGGGCAAGGGGGAGGGCAGGGGTGGAGGCAGGAAAGGGGAAGTTGAAAAGGAAGGGGAAGGCAGAGGGGAAGAAAAGGAACAAGCGAAGATGAAAAGGGGTATTGTAGAAGACCATATAACTCAGCTTGTGATTCTCCTCACAAGGACCTCAGACATCTACGCCAAGCTCTAGTTCACACACGAAAAGTTAATATCATCGTCAATCTCTGAAATTATTTCCATTCCAATTATATTAAACTTTAAACACCAAAACCTGATAGTATCTAAAGTATTAAGATAATTAGTATATATACACTATATAACCTTACTTTTTCCCCACCTTCTCTCCTCTATATCCTCGTTCTTCACTATCACAAGAAGCACCCACTTCTCCAATCAAAATCATCAATCACAGCACACCTCCCAACCCATGCTATCCCAAACACATAAAACAAACACAAAGAGGGTATGAACACCCACCCATCTCCATCTTCCATCCCATATATAACAAAACGACCGAATACAACGCCTCGCCAACCAAACCGAATAATATATCCCAAGTGACATAACATGACATAGCATGCATTGATTGCCCCGCACCCAAAAAGAATGATGAACATGCGATGCGTTTCTTTCGTGCTTATTCCCCCGCCCCAGTCCTATCCAATCCTGTTCCGAATAACCAAAAATACCAAGGACAATTTTTTGGGAGAGGAGCCTCCATCCAGTGTATCTGTCCATCCATATATACCTTCGTGAAAAAAAATCTTACACAATCCCCCATTCCATCTTCCACCTCTATCAAACTCTTCGTCCAACGAATGCATATTATCTTCTCTTCGACTTCTCTCTAATTCCAACCCCCAGGAATCACAACCTTGTTGAAAGAATCCTGTTCCTCAATCTTCGGTCTCTCAACCTCCTTTTCCTCATTAACCTTCTCTACCTCCTCACCCTCCTCAACCTTCTTCACCTCCTCAACCTCCTCAGCCTTCTTCACCTCCACCTCCTTCTCCAAATCCAACCCCGGAATCTGCGCCGGCTTCTCCATCTCCTCATCCTTCATCACAATCGGCGCCTGTTCCAAACTCTTCCTCTCCAAACTATTTCTCTCCACACCATGTAAATCCACCTCCTCGAACCCCTCCTTCACCGGACTCGCACTCTTGTTGCTGAACTGCGATAGCGATAATGTAGAATGTTTGCTATTCCTCAACGAATTCCTCGGCGGTAGAGGAGGCGGTGGACCTCTCTTGGGGATATTAACCACACCACCTTTAGCTTTAATCGTCTGCGGTGTGATAACCGTAGCTTGAGCCGAAGCCGCCTCGAAAACAACTGGTTCCTCCTCCTCGAAGTCGACTTCGTCATCGTCGGAAATTTCGTCGATTGAGTTACGGCGATGAACTTCATCGAGATCGGCATCGGTATTCGGAGGACTTCCATTCATCGTCGTGCCGTCGAATTCCTGGCTGTGGTTTAAACTCTGATATGGCCCTAGGTCGATTTTCGTATAATCCACTTCTTCGGGTTCCAACACCACATCATTCTCATCCTCTTCTATTATCCTCTTATCCGCATCACTGTAACTAGGGCTTGTACTCGGCGACGAGGTGCGCAGGGAGAATGAATCATCAGTCTGCGTGCCCATTTCGGTCGTCTGTGTGCCGCGATCCATACTCGTTCTTGTTCGATTCGACATGTAGCTTTCTCTATTACTCCTCGACGCCTGTGTATCGAGACTTCGTCTGCTGAATCGATTGTAGATGGGACTTGAAGCTGCTGGATGATATTCGAATTGTGTGCTGGGTGGTCGCGAATGAGTTCCCGCTTCACGTATTTCCAATCCTGCATTCTCCAAAGCCAAAACTCCGAATGGATCGGGGTCGTCTGGTTCAGGGATGCCAAACATCGGTGCGACTGTCGTAGGAGATTGTAAATCGACGTCACTGGGTGACTGTTCGTTTGCCAGTAATTCCAACATCATCTTATCCACATCATTTCTTCCCTCTGCAGCTTTAACCGTCTCCATGAGTAACTTAATCTCATAAGGTGGATGTCGTACTTTGCCGGCCAAAATATCGGTAACGCTGATCCTTTGTCCATAAAATCGCTCATTTTCGTCGGTTCTTTCAATTATGACGGTCCCGTCCACTTGCACGCCAGCATAAAAGCCACGCGATTTGAGGTATGTAAATACCGGTCGATTGACCTGCTTCCATTTTCCATCATTCTCCAAAACTCCACCAATTCCAACTGGACCTGCGACTGCACTGATCTCTCCTCCTATGGTCGCTCGCACTTTGGTGAATGAGTCTAGGGCTTTGCGATTGTTGATGACGACGACACAATCGTATATATCCACACCCACCAGAAAACCAAGACCTGCGGTATGTAATAATATTCCGGACGGCGGCGACCAAGTTCCGTCTTCTTTTCTTGCTATCAATACTCCGGATCCGCCGGCGCCCGACACCCATAGACCTGTTCGCATCGTGGTGAATATCGCCAAACCCACGGCATCCTCTATGACTTTCTGCGGTATCTTCTTAACAACTCTTTGTTTCGCCGTCGGTCCATCTTGTGTCGACGATCTTTCCTCTTCGGCGTAAAATCCATCCTCTGCGATGCATGTCAGCGGGTGCTTCACCAACTTGAATTGATTTTCGGCTTAGAGTGTTGGAGACTTACTGCAAAACGTTTTAAGAATTCGAGCAGCTTTGTCACATTCCTTGTCGAGGGTTGTCTAGCGATTTTGTCAGGTTTTGTGTTTTTGATTTCGCGTCGTGAGAAGTCTTACCGGCCAGAAAGCCTCGGAACCAATCTTGTTTGTCAAACGATTGACTGGAGCACCCAATTTATCTGCCCATGCCCAAGTCTTGTCGAAACCCTTTTTACTAGTAGTCTTCGTCCTATCCCATGAAGGGAGCCATGAAACTGCCCTTTGCATTTTGCCTGTTGCTCTTCTCTTCGCGAAGTTGCGTGAAAGCCTCCGTTTAGGCTATTCGAGGTGGGATGGCGAAAAGTGTCGACCGATGACGACGGGTTGATTTTTTTCCGCGTATGCGATGTGTGCAACGAACAATTAAAGCAGCAAAAATCTAGAACTTCGATGATCTTTTATTCAAATTAATTCGTCGCATGCTTGGGAGTTTGTTGTATAAGAATATAAATATGGAAAGGAGAGAAGTAAAACCTCATCGCCGTCCCCCAAATTATTGATTAATAATTAGAAAGAAAAGTAGTAGGAGGAGGGAGGGGAAGGGGTTATTGATCTCATGCAAAAACTCCAAGACAATCAGGTGGTGTTCAGGCACAGCAGCAGGTAGAGTCGTACTGGAGTAGTTTCTATGACTGAGACTGAGACTGAGTAGGAGTAGTTAAGTGACGAACGGACTTTGTGCGAAGTGCATGCACCAGGTACAGGAACGGTATTTGTGGAAAGCTTATAATTGGTCTACTGCAATCGTTCGATAGGAGGAGGAGTAGTTTCGGTAGACAGGACGTAGTTCGGCAGGAGAAGCTGCAGGTTTTTGAGTGAAGAAAAGACAAACTCTCGAGTAAGTTCCCGGAAAGAGGCTGAGTAACGTCAATACTTCTATAATTCATCACCCAATCAGTATCATGTGCAACCGCATTCAGAGTAAAAAACTCGGATTCGGCGGACCCCAATCCATGCGGAGAGGGAACGGGATTGGGGGATGTGAATGGGGTGATGATGTATGTCTGCGGCAAGGCAGGGCACAGTCTGATAGGATGTAGAAGTATCACATACCAAGTTTGTAGCCTTTGTCAGACGGAGGGGCGGCGGAATCAGGAAGAGGACGCGGCCACGGCCATATGTACGACGATAGCGGGATGATTATTTGGTCGATTGTATTTGGCAGACCGAATTGAATGACGAGGACTGTGAATTTTCCAGATAGCTGATGTCATTTATCGCTTGAAGTTGGCCAAGCGCTGCACGAGAAAGGGAAAAGATCAGATGAAAAACTTCCAATCCCATCCAGACCGTGTGTATATGACTACGACGGATAGGGAGAGAATACCGTGCGAGAGATGCAAAATATTGGATGCGATGAAAAGTTTGAACAGAGAATTTCACTCTATAATGACATTAACCCACGATAGCTTTCTTTTTGCTTTTTCCGATCGTCGGTAAGGTATAGCTCCCCTCCTAGCAATTTCATTTCAAATGAAATCTTCTTACCAAACAACAAATCACATTTTCCCATCATTTGTCTATGCTATTCATTTCATATCACAGCAATTAAGCAGATCATGTTCATCTCATCAAAGGGAAACAAAAGTTCACGATGTTTCATCAGCAGGCCAATTCCTTGGTGAAGGGGCTCAAACGAAATGACTTCATCACAGGGCTTTGTTACAAATAGAGGAGAAACATTTATATGAGGAGCCACGCCACGCCGCCTCGCCACGCGACTCCACTAGATGTGGGTGGGCACTTTGACATTTGCAGGCACTTGGCATTTGCAGGCTTGACATTTGCAGGCTTGACATTTGCAGGCTTGACATTTGCAGGCTTGACATTTGCAGGCTTGACATTTGCAGGCTTGACATTTGCAGGCACTGGGATATTTTTGATGGATTATTTTGAGCATCTAGACACAGCGGGACTCTGGATGGGAGAAGAAAGGAAAGAAAGACACATACAACCCGACACAACATCCAAAATGCATCTAGACAATGAAACCATTACACTGCCTTAGATACTTCAAACTATTCGTTCAACAACAGTACAGCATATCATATTGCCCGAACGAACTTAAACCAACCAACCAACCGCATAGTCTTACACGCAAAAGTCCCGCCCCGTCCCACGAAGTACGGTACCAGGAGCAAACAGCAAGTGGGGAAGAAGCGGGCTCCAATTACCCTGTCCTATTCCTGTGTATGTTTCACGCATATCCAACTCACGGAGTACAAAAAGGGCTGATCGGATCCCGGGAAAGTCACAGGACTGTACAAGTCTCTTTCGCATAACTAGTTGTACGAAGTAGTGAAGCTATCGAATCCACTCTTCAGCTAGATGTACATATGCACCTCGTTGTCGTACCTAGACTAGACAGCCAGAACAGTTCGCAATCTGCATCCCTTCATCGACTTGTAGCGTCGATGTTCAAGACTCTGGAGAGAGGTTGGTCTCAGATTCATGTATCGAATGCTGAACTGGCATTTGTTTTGTGTTGCTTTTTTGCGCAATGAACAGGTCTGGCTGGGTCCAGATCTGGATCTGGTCTGTTGATTTAGGGGATCAATGTCAGCGGTTGCAGGTGAAACATAAAAACTCAATTGCGGTAGTCTGCTATTTGTCCCCTTACTATTTCGTAGCTAACGTGAACTCCGGGCTATGCTGTACAAGAAGACATCCCCAAATATACATGTCCCTATTCATACAAGTACAATGCAACTGCAAGAAAAGTACCTCCCACTCCCCTCCCCTCCCTCCACGCACGGTTCATCCCATCCCATCCATCCCATCCCATCTTGATCCTGAAACCGATCCGATCCTCCGGGGTCGATCCGGCAAACAGCACGCAACCTCTTTCCCAACATCATCTCATCCATCACATCTTACGCGTTTAGCATTCGTGCATTCGTAAATCATCACATCGTGAACAGTATCCATCCATCCTCCAACACGAAACCCCCCCCCGTTTACAACAACCCCTTCCCAGACTTCAATCCCCCTACCAATCCTTCCCCGGAATCTCCTCCTCCTAGCAGACCTCCCGTAAGTCCCTCGCCGCTTTTCTTCAATCCTCCGATAACACCTTCGCCGTCTTTGACTGCTTGGGCTTGTTGGTTGCCGGTTAGGTCGCCTGTGGGGAGGGGGTGTTAGTGGGATGTTGTACTGTACGATTGAATAGAAGATTGTATGTGCATTTGCAGGATAAGGAAAATCGTATAAGAAAGCACACTTACTAGCAAGGAAATCCGTCCCCTCTTGTAACCCCTGCATACCCAACTTCTTCGCCTCGGCCTTAGCCTTGAATTTAAATGCGAAGACGCCCAGGTCCTCGATATATTCGTCGAGAAGTCCGGCGTAGTATGCGCCGCCGATAACGAGGAAGATGGTCGCGATGGTTGCGAGAACTGTGAAGGTGGTGTTGGCCATTTTGATTGGTTGGTTCGAGGCGGGGTTATTGCTGGTGGGATGAGTAAGTTGCTAAGTGGTATTGTTTGAATGCGAAATGATCAATTGAAATAGCAAGATTAGAAAAGAGAGATTCCCCAATCTCTTATACCTTGGATTTTACCTTCAGTTCAGCCCGCTACCTCATCATCTTCAATCATCGCGCATATGACGTTTCTGGCGCTTCTTGGAAGTTGAAAATTTATGCATAATCAAGTTTGCGGCATCGCCAAAATTTCTTGGGAGTTCGCATATTCCTGGCAGATAACGGCCCTGAGGCTAGAAGTTGGCGTAGGCCCCTGGCATGGGCTGTTCTTGCATGACGGAAGCTAGCGGACCAGGGAACGCGATGCAATAACTTCTGGATCTTGGAAATTTTGTAGCAAGACAGATGTTTGATATTCTGCTTGAAATTTGAAAGGAAGCTGTAGGTTTACTTCGATAGCGCTAGAATAATGAGTACCGATACTTGGGAGTAGTGGAGTTGAATGACATCGTCTTTCTTCACGGAAATTACATCCGGGAGAGAGGCCGCTGTATTCTAAGCGGAATAGGTGTGTTGCACGCGCTTGCGTCTAGTTGAAGTGCATCAACACTAAAGCTTCATTCAATATAATCATAAGAAAGGCACAGTAGTGAGCGATAGTTTAGATATGTATTGATTAGACGCCAGCTATCGAGATACGAAGTACGGTCTACTTCTTCTGTACTTCGGCAACTAGCGCCAAGCAGTATACAACTAGCCGATCCTAGCCGACTATCAAAGACTTCGAACGACATACATATTCTCACAAATAGTACTAGAACCATAACACTAATTGTCTGAAGGTAATTCAACATCTAGTGGTCAGTTGTAGTTGACCGAATGTACGAGTCGCAAAAGTAGAATTAGAAATCGATTTTCGAACAAATTAGAATGAGGTTAAGGTAGGAGGTTACAGTACCTACCCACTTATATTACCGAAAACGCGTAAAAGCGCGACTTTACGCGCTTTGATTTTTAACATCTCTTATTATTATTTTTATTATGCTACCAATTCGTACTCCTTTAGGAGAGCGAAGTGGGAATGCTCGAGATGGGAAGCATCTTAGTCCATATCAAAGAGGCCAAGTTGTCGGACAGTACTATAAAGGTGCAAAACCGGCTACTATTGCCACTGCCCTGAAAGTGTATGATTCAGCTGTCCGATATACCTTATAGTATATGGAACTATGTAGCAACGGTGAGGATCTACCTCGAGCTGCTCGAAAACTCTCTTATTCCGATCGAGACGAACATATTATTATATACTATATACGACTTTTCCCAAAGTATACCTACAAGCAAGTCAAGAATATATATAGGGTTAAAAACAGTACTACTACCATCAAGCGGTTATTGAAGAAGTATGGTATTACCAATTAGAGATATAAGAAGCAGCCGGAGCTCTCAGAGGTATATATATTGAAGCGGCTTATATAGTGCCTAGTATGGAGAGGATTGACTATTAAGGAATAGGGTTTAGTTATATAGAGTAATGAGTATTCAGTAGAGCGGGGGCGGGGTAAACAGACTGAATAGGTATTCCGTATACTAGGGGAGAAGTGGGATAAGAATATAGTTCAAATATATAGGACGGATAAGAATATGAAGGTTATAGTTTAGGCAGCGTTTTGGGATATTAGGAGAAGCAATCTCTATATTATAAATCGAGATTTTGAGGCTGCTAAGTTCGGATATATAGCTAACTCTTACCTGGAGGTACTAGAGGCAGAAGTGGTAGCTATATATGAGAAAGTGGATAAAGGATACTAGTTTATATAAGATAATATTCCTATATACAAAGCTGGCAAGGTTATAGCTTAGTTTGAGGAATATGGGATCGATATCTTGAAGGATTGGCTTCTATATTCCCCTGATTTGAACCTAATTGAGTATATATAGTGGTACCTTAAAGTATATCTATATGAGATATTCCCTAAGATAGCCAACGATACTAGCAAATCAGAGTATGCTAGGTAAAGGTTAGAGTCTTGTTTGCAAGCAGCTTGGGATATATTAGATAATACGTTATTCGAGAACTTGATCGAGAGTATATCTCGAAGGATCGAGGTTTGTATTGTAGCTGAGGGGTGGCATACAAAATATTGAACGAATATGTAATTTATTCCAAGAAAAATGGGTATAGCAACTTAAGTACAGATCATAAGCTTCAATTCTGTGTACTCAAAATTAAATAATATTGGTTGATTGATTAATAAAAGTAATAAATTAATTGTAGTTGTAGTGATAAAATTGATGGGTTTTAAAAATCGTGATTATAAGTGGTCTAGTACTGTAGATAATTGACGCGTCACCTGGTGGCAGGAACTGTATGGGAAGCTGTTGGATCTATAAATGAGGTATATGGCTTCTGGTTCATGACTATCGGTGATTTGACAGTTACTAATCTTAGTAATGAAGCAATGATGCTTGGTCCAGATTATTTGATTCTTCCAATCTGATAGACTGAATGAAGTGAATACCATTATATAATCTTCCCTTCCTGTAACGATTGCGTAACAGACAATACATTTGATTCTCTCTCGTAGCTATAAAACTTACCCCGCATCGCTGGAGATAGATAGCCAGAGTAATTTGCGGCAGGTGAATGGAAATTACACAGTGGTAGGCAACTGATGCTATGGAACCAATCGTTAGTCGCCAAACTGTGGTTGAACCTTGCAGGTTCTACGAGATGCTTCTGTATATTGAATGAATAACCTCTCTAGGAGTGATTATTTTCTGTCAGGCTACACACACCCAAGATGAAGTCTAGTCGCTATATATATGAGTCCACCCGTAGTCGCAGGTATTTTTTCTGACTTGCAGCTTCAACAAACACCTTTTCAGGACTCTCGAAACTTACCAAAGACAACTAGTTCGCCAGGCAGCATATCGTCTCGAAACACATTAGGTGAAGCATGGAGTCGATGTCACGTCAACAGGATTATTACATGATCCTAGAGGTAGAGCCGACTGCTACCCCCAAGGAAATTGCAGACTCATATAAACGTTTGGCGATGAAGTTGCATCCAGATCGTACTCTAGATTACAACACTACTGCAGCTTTTCAAGAGGTATGTCAACTTTCGGTACGAGGCATATGCTTCTCTTAGTCTTTCACTTGTAATGTTCAGAACTGTTCTGATATTTAAACAAAATATAGCTCCAGAATGCCTACGAGATATTGAAGGACGAAGATAAGCGTCGAGATTATGATGAGACCTACAGATCTACAGAGCAATATAGTCCGGATTTCCAGACTGCGGAAACACCTCATCCGCCCCGTCACACAGCTACACCCCCGGGACGTCCCTTTAGGCCATTTCATCAGTCTACATTCAGGCCACCTCCTACATCGACCCCGCATCAAGAGACCCTCAGTTACGAGGCACAAATCGAAGCTCTTCAGCGTTCAAAGAAAGCACGTGGCCAATATTGGATGGCTGAGCTAATTAAATCGTCCGCAGGCGAGATGGAGAGAGAAATCGAGAGATTATCGCAGGAGCTCCAGGTTCTGCAGCGTGTCATGGCTGACGAGATGGCAGCGGAAGAGCGAATTGAGGCATATTATGCAAACAGAACCCCACCCCTCCCACTAAGAAGTCCAGGAGGCCATGGGGCTTTGGACGAGAGAGAACACAGGCAACGTGTCAGGGAGCAGAAAAGACAGAAGGCGGCTGTTTTGGAGAAGTACCTGAATTTGTGGCGGATGAAGTTGGAAGAAGAGAGACGTCGGCAGAGTAACATGAACTCGGCGATATTCTTTGCAGATATGCAGGATGATGCAAGAATAGAAGAGCTTCGAAAGAAGATACAAGCGAGAGACGCAAGAGGGAAGGAAGAGGCAGAGCAAAAATGGCAGAGGCAGCAGTGGGAGCAGCATATGCAGCGGGAGGATTGGTGAGAACAGGGAGAAAATGGGAGGAAGGAGTAAGGTGGCCAACAAGGTCCACGGACTGCGATGCTTCCTCGATACCTGGACGACGAATTGGAGGGTATCTAGTGTCCGGGATCACCTTTCTGACGATGCATAGGAAACATATTTGATTTCATTTTTTGGGTTGAGATTAAAAGAGCATCTCTTTAAGCGATGACGAAAGTCGGTCATCAACGATATCAGATAATATGTTATGGGCAGAGTCAATATCGAACAAATATTCAAATATCAAGATCAGATGTAGGTAGACATGCAGTAAGAAGGCTTTCCACTTATATGCCATCAATAATTAGATACTGTCGTTCAATATCCGTCGAAACCTCACCGAATTTGACAATATCAAATTTGGATTATATTCTAATTTCAGTGGATAAATAATGAAACCTTGAGAATTCACTTAGAGATATTTTCAGGATAAGTAATCTTCTTTTCAAATTCTCAAATCAAAATCTGCACTTTTGCTTTTTCAAACCTTGTTGAATGAGTTGCTTCAACCTCTCTGCTCTATTCCGGCTACCACATCCTTCGTTCAAAACTCTCTCTATGGGACCATTTCATAATGGACGTGTTTAGGTGATTCAAGCATTCTTGCCGAAGTGTTATCAAAGCAGCCAAAGCGCTCTGCGCACGCAGTTGCCATGACACGAGTATCTCGTTACCGCGGATTTGCAATGCATTTGTATGCACTGAGAGCGGTTTTGCGCGAAGGTGAAGAAGTCTTCCACTGTAATCGCGCATTCGACCGGGTAACTTGGTGACCGATAATGCAAATCGTAGGTGCCTGATACGGGAATGGAATTTACGATGCCAGATCCAAAGAATGTGCTGGTGCGTTACGAAGTCGGTGGTGAAGAGTGTAAGGAAGCTCTGTGTCGGAAACTAACTGACTTGAATTGTGAACTAAACGATCATGCTATCCTTACAAGATATGAAATTGTCAAAACAGGTCCCTCGGCCTCGCATACAAAATCGTTGTTAAAATCGCAGTTCTCTGATAGGCAGCAAAAACGAATATCCCATCTCTGCGAAATGCAGGTAAACTGTTTGTGAAAAAGAGAAGAGGACAACTACCCGCTATGAGACGATGGGGTCAAAGTACATCTCCATCTCTAATTGGTCGAGCTAGGAAGGAACATGATAATAGAAAAGACAGGAATGTTCCCGATGCGAGAAGTGACAGCCCTACTTGCTGTATATAACGCAAAACGCTAGTTGCTGAAGACGCAATTATCCACGCCTTCTTCAGACCGACTATCGGGCCGGATCTTGCCTGAAATGCACAGTTATCTTCTAAACCAATATCAAGACCAAAAAACAATTAATTTGCCCATCGATTTTGCTTTAACAGACTTAGTAATAGGAGGTATATTCGTAGTCGCCGTAGTCACCGTCGTCGTCGTTGTCGTACGAATAATTTTGGCTTCGATTCGTTCTCGTGCCATTGCGCTTTTTTCTATGACTATGGCGTATATCATACTGACATTTCGGACACGCCTGCATCTCGCAGCCTGGGCACTGTAGCAGATAGGACCAACTCTCAGAACACTCCGGGCAACTTGTACGACCTTCTACTTTTGGCCACCAGCCGGCGTGGCGGCAGTTTGCGCGTCGTTGTCGGGCTATTTCGGCATTGTCGTCGATAATTTTCTGCCGCATCCTGGCGCGTTCTACTTCTCTTTTCTGCTCTGCCGCTCGCTCTTCGGCGAGTTTCTTTAGCATTACTTCTCTAGCTTCCCGCTCCCGTTTCTCCCGCTGTTCCTGCTGTTCTCGCTGCTTTTTCCGCTCCCTTTCTCTTTTCTCCCGCTCCACCTTCTCCCGCTGCTCCTGCTGCTCCCGTTGCTTTTTCCTCTCCCTTTCTCTTTTTTCCCGCTCCACCCTCTCCCTCATTTCTCTCTCCTTCGTTTCTCTGGCTCGTATCCTGTCCTGAATCACTTGTATTTTCCTATCGTCGGCCAGATCGGCAGTATCTACCTCCGCCTGCGCATTTCGTAACAGGGATTCCTCTTTGCTTAAGTCTGTTTCCTTCCAATCTAGCCGTCTCTCCTTCATATCCTTCTCAAGTTTCCTCTCCTGTCTCATCCTATCCTTACGTGCTTTCTCTTCATCACTATCAACTGGCTTTTTTTGTATTGGAGATAGTAACCACGATGTCCAACCATTTTTCCATGCCTCTTCCGCCGCCTCGGCAGCTATGATACTGTTAAAATCACGGATTTCTTGCTACAATCTCTCAATATCCCTCTTTAGCCTGATGATCAAAGATTCGAAGTAGTTTTTCTTGGGCTTCCATCATGCACTACGTTCCTGCTTCGACTTCTGAAGTGCGGCAATTTGCGCCGCCTCACTGAGAGGCTCTGATTTCGGGGTCGAAGTAGGAGGTGGACGAGGCTCTTCCGTGGTTGGACGAGAAGACCCATTTTGTTTTATGGAGGGGTAGATGAGATCGTAGGCTCGGCGTTTGCTTTCATCTTTCAATGTCTCGTAGGCTCTTCCCAACTTCAATATTTCTGTCAGCATACGGAAAGTGGAAGGTTGACCAAGAAATCTCAGCTAGATCACGGAGAATTAACATACCTGTTGAAAAGCTTGAGTAACATTGGACTTCGCATTCCGATCGGGATGCAGGTTCAGTGCGAGCCGTCTATATGATCGGACAACCTGCTCAATCGTCGCAGTCTGCGCTACTTCTAGGATCATGTAATAATCCTCTGTAATTGCTGACGGCGCCATGACTCAGCAACTGCCCTGCGAAAGCTCTTCTTCAGTGCACCGCGAGTGATCACTGACGTAATTACAGCCCTTGGTTCACCTGGGGTGAGTTGGAGGATGAGTTGGTAGCTGGACTTGGGTGGATTTCCCTGAATGAGGAGATAGGCGCCTCAATACTCTTCCTTTTCTTCGTGGTATTTTCGGGGAAGCATGAGGTATACTTCGCTCTGCGAGTCGTAAGAAGTTTAGCTGTGTTGCGCGCAAGTCTACCGAGAGACTTCCTGCTATCATTTAGCTACACCTAGCAGGTACTTTATCATGTTGTGTAGCAAGAAGACTGTATATTACCTATCACTTCGCCACACAACTACATTTAAATCCAACTGTTGGATACAATTTCGTGGCGCAACGTTTCAACCATGCCACATGATCAACCGCGCCGCTACCATACATCTTTCCAAGTGTACAACACCGCCTTTCCAAGAGATGATTCGTTGTTCCATTGATTTGGTCTGTCTATCGGCGGTTAAGTCAAGCTCTCAATTCTCACCATTGCAAACCCTCCTCCATCCCAAATTCTCAAACGCTCATTGCTCAATATGACAAGCAAGGTAGCGTCTCTTCCAAGCAATATCCAAGCTGCCCTTGATTATGAGCGCTCCAACTGGGCCAATGGCTCCGTGAAAGAAGACCCTTTCTATACACTTCCTGGTGGCTCAGTGAACCTTCCTGCAGGTACCTTGATCAAACTTCAAGAAGATGCAAACGCGTCCAACTATACTCTCCCGCCCAACACCGCCATATCACGTTTCATTTATCAGTCGAAGGATCTCAATGACAACTTGGTTCCGGTATCTGCATATATTCTCTGGCCTTTTCTTCCACGCAGGCAATCCGATGGATATCAGGTTGTAGCTTGGGCGCATGGTACTAGCGGAATCTCTGCAGAATGCGCACCTTCTCATTTCAGGAATCTTTGGCAACACTACCTAGCACCATATCAACTATTGCTCCAAGGCTATGTCATTATCGCGACTGATTATGCAGGTCTCGGTGTTGGAAAGAATGAATCTGAGGAACCCATTGTACATCAGTACTTCGCACATTCAGCTGCAGCTAACGATGTTATTTACTCCGTTCAGGCTGCTCGACAAGCTTTTCCTCAACTGTCCAAGGACTTCGTGGTTATCGGACATTCCCAAGGTGGCGGTGTTGCGTGGGCAGTAGCCCAGAAGCATGCTATCTCCAAGATTCCTGGATATCTCGGTGCTGTAGCTGTTTCACCAATTACGAATATTCTCGGAGCCCCTGATCCGATCGGAACGATAATTGGTGCTGCAATGGGCCCGGGAATAGCCTCCGCATTTCCGGAATTCAAATTAGAGGATATCTTCCTTCCTGAAGGTTTAGCTGCTCTGCAGCAGCTTTTGGCTCTCGAAGGATGCTCTCCTGTTGGCAACATAATGCTTCTTGGGCCGCTCATGACAGGGAATCTCCTTAAACCAGATTGGAGATCCAACCCGTGGGTGATTAAATACAACTCCATTACTAGGAACGGTGGTCAGAAAATCGGTGGCCCACTTCTGGTGGTTCATGGGGAAATTGATCCGCTCATCGACTTTAATCTTACAGCAGAAGCAGTTAATGCCACAGTTTCGCTTTATTCATCGTCTCAGTTGGAGTTTTTACGTCTTCCAAATACGACTCATGTATCTGCATTGACTGGGTCACAACGGGTGTGGATGGATTGGATTGCTGGTCGATTTGCTGGACTTGAAGTGAAACCTTACAGCGAGAGCTCTGATTCTACTGTTGTTCATGCTAGACCAGCTTCCACCTACGGTTCGGAACTCAACTGGTATATTGAATTGGCCACTGAGTCCTACGAGACTCCATGAGTTGAACACGGCTTTTATTCTTGGCATTCATATCATGAGTGCTGTTGAGGGGAAAGGGGTGCTAATGACAAGTTAAAATGCTTTCCTTGGTGAAGAACGAAGGACATGTAATGGATCAGTACAAGCGAACCGTTCTCTGAAATCAACACGTACTTTAAACAAGACATGCAAGCTGCATTTTCTACTTTGTGAGAACCAGATGTTAGGCCAGTTACTGTTTGACACATTTTAGTCCCGCTCAGTCGACGCGATCTTCAGCAGCGGAAGCGTCGCCGTCTGCAACACCAAGAACGAATGCGAGTTCGGTGCTGCAAAGGGCTTTCAATTTCCTGACGGCATTGTAAAAGACAAATATTCTAATCGATACGATGTCGGCTCATTCTTCACCAACAAAACCACCGTGCCATTCTCTCCGCTCCGATGGAACATTCTCCCAAATCGACGAAATCGACGTCGAGATGCCACTAGGTAATCTATTCGTGGATGCAAACGGCGATGTCTACGCAGCTGCCTTTTCAGATATTCTTTCGTGGGGCGAAGTGATGAATGATGCCTCGATTCTGCATGTCCCCGCGGTAGTTGGCCGGGTGAGGGTAGATCTAGATGAAGATGATAAGCCACGCGTACCACGGTATTAAGTTGAAAGTATGGCGGCCGTGCGTGATGCTGCTGTTCCCTAGGCGGGGTCACGTGGAGGTCTATCACCCTCTATTGCAGTGTTGGGGCAGGGTATGTAAGATTTGGTCCACAGGCGAAGTAGTACAGACATTTATCTGCGATTTCTCAATTCTATTTGGAAAGGATCAGGCTGAAAACAATGATTTATTATCATTTACAAACAAACACTCTCTAGACCGCCCTCCTTCAGCCGGAGCTAGCGACACTGAAGTATGAGAAGCTCTTCAGAGTCTCCTATGAGGCTCCTTTGGAACCTGCTGTACATACCTGCATATGCTTTGCTTGCCGCATCACCAGTCATACTCTCAACGCTGGCTGCAATAATTACCAGCTACTCCTTGATCACGATCACGAATAGCTTGACCAGGGCCGGGCCGCTCTGGGCGATAGCGTTCATCACACAACCGCTGGAATGGGTCGGGCGCAAAGTGCGGCATTACGCCTTGATAACTCTCGGCATCTGGTTAGTGCTAGCGTCGTTCTTGGTGACAATGCCGGCATTATTGTTGTACTGTACAGTCAATATCGTGGCAACTTTGCCAATGGGCTTAATCGCCTCTACTATCGCATGGCTCTGCCGCGCGGAGGAAGTTCGCGAATGGAACTCACTGGTTATGCTAGTGACTGGCATTGGCCATATATTTACGCGTCGAGTCTTCAACGCAGGTCGGTATGCGTCTGAGGCGATCAGATACCCACTGCGAAGTTTGGCGGGCTACCTCCGGTTGCAGCGTCGTCAAGAAATAATATCGAAATACGCCTGGACCCTTGCCTATTCTCGCGCAGCTGACTTCGTTGCTGAAAGAGTGGTTGATGTTACTTCACTTCGCAATTCAGTATCTTATTTCATAAATAGTATCATCATTCTTATCGCTCGCGGTGGGGTGGTCGCCCAAGAAAGTTCATTGCAGCAAAACTATACTGTATGGATGACATTCGTTATCATATTCCTACTACAGATGCCGCTTTGGTTCCTCGGTCCCCTCCTTGGCCCATTCGTTGGAGCTTATATGCAAATCAAGAATACCGAAATATTCAAGTCGATGGCGTCCAATTCGATTATATACAATTCGCTTCCGCTCATAAAGCCAGTCGAGAAAGACGTTCTGGACAGTCGTTCCATTCTCGTAAGGCTTTTGAAATTGTTACCAGGAGATGAGGGACATCCTGTCAGATGCACACTTGGTGTTGTTGATCTTGCCAGCCCGGATATGGAAGTTTACGAAGCGCTCTCATATGTCTGGGGTCCTCCGGGTTTCGGCGCTTCCATTTTGGTGAATGATCAACCATTCCGCGTCTCTTACTTGCTCTTTCAGGCACTGGTCCACCTACGTGATAAGAAGACACCCAGATCCTTGTGGATCGACGCATTGTGTGTGAACCAAAGCGACCTGGCCGAGCGCAGTTCTCAGGTTTTATACATGCATCAGATATACTCCAGCGCTGCAAGAGTTATAGTTTGGCTAGGCGGAGAAGAGCCATGGGGACTCAAGCACACTCTTTTGAGCATCAACTTACGCCAAAATGATGGATTTACACCAGCCGTTCATTTTGGCATCACGCGTGTTATAGCGAACCTTCTCCGCCGACCGTGGTGGACTCGTGTTTGGATAGTTCAGGAGTTTATCCTAGCTCGTAGCATCCAGATTCAATGCGGGTCGTGTACAGTAAGTTGGGATCAATTCTGCGTTCTCGTCGATGGGAGCGTGATGCGTTCATTCTTCCCGAAACACCGTGTTTACCTTGGTAAATATCAAGCGTTGAGAGAGGCACGAGAATTCAGAACTTCGAGGACCTCGGATTTGTCAGTCCAGACTCAACGTGATTCAAAGCTCAGGGAAGCAACGGACAATCAGTCCCGCCACGCAACCGATTTGCTGTCCCTTATATATAACTTCCGCTCCTGGCAAGCCACCGAACCGCGTGATAAAGTCTTTGCATTCCTGGGCCTCGCTGAGGATAATCAAGAAATCACTCTCCTTAATCCCGATTACAAGCGCTATATCTCGTTCCTTAGTATTGATCTCGCTCGAAATCATATCCATCATTGCCGTACACTATCTGTAGTTGCTTTAGCCGAATGCACTCGGCGATCTTTAGAGAAGCCTGGAGGCAGCAGCAAGAACTCGGGAGACTACATACCTACCTGGTGCCCTTCATTCATGAGCAGCGATGTGTATTATGGTCTGACATGGCAACCATTTTGGACAGGTCTTGCCACCGAGGAAAGCAGATTTTTCGCTACGAGCCATTTGCCAATTCGTTCCACGTCGGCCGTTGCTAGTTCACCCCTGGTGGAAATGGGAACGTACACGTTCGATAAGGGGTTCTATAACTTAACCATACACGTTCTAAGTAATTTAAAAGCCAAAATCTCCGACGACTGCCGACTCGAAGGCGTAGACGAGCTCATAGCCCAAACCAAAACTAATATGAATCGGGCCTCCGTACTTCCCAAGTGGCGAAGCCTGGCGCAGGAAGCAGCCCTTAAAAGGGCGGCATTAGGAAAAGAACCACGGGATGACATTCTTACCGAGGAACCATTCCATCTAACACTTACAGCAGGAAGATTCTCTGCTGCCCCATTAGCGAATGATCCACGAGAAGCAGAATACCTCCAGACCCGTCGTCGGGTCTGTTCTAACCGGCGTTTCTTCGTGACACATGATGGGCGATTTGGGATCGGACCTGATAACTTAAAAACAGGAGACGAGGTACATGTTGTGATGGGTATGCAAGTACCTGTAATACTAAGGAAAGCCTCAGATGAATGGGGAGCTGAGCATACGGGTTGGATTTATGTCGGTCAGGCTTATGTACATGATTGGATGGTGTATGGAGGAGATTTACAAGATGATATTGAATCTGGTAGGGTGGAATTGGAAGAGATAGTCTTGATATAGATGGGTAGAAACGCAGCGATTTCACGCGAAAAAAATCTCAGCTCGCGACGTCCTTCGTTCCGAGGGCTGCCTCTACTGTAGCCTGTCTAAATAAGACATTTTCGACGTAACCGTCTCAACCAAACATTCATGAGAGAGGTAACGACAGCGCCTCAATCGATCACTCAATTGCCATCCAGACTAGTCGGGTTCAATTTGATTGTACCGGAATTCCCGTTTGGTTACTCACATGTCAAATCAGTCACTGTTCTGTTCTTCGTTTCGGCTCACAGCCCATATTTTCGACTTTTCCCACAGCAGAAGCCTGCTGGCCACCAGCGAATAGGGCGTTTTAGTGAGGGGTTGGATATGTTGGCGGGGCTGGAGGGGCTGACATGGGGGGCTGGTGATAGGGCTGGGGTCGCCGAAAACCTCACCACCTACCCACTACTGCACTACCGACCTTCCGCAGTCTAGTTTCTCTTTGGCAGCATACCAGAATTCTAGAGATTGGGCCACGTTAAACTTAAGTGTGCTGCGTAATCTACGAAGCATAATCTCGAAGTTCCTTTATTTATCCCTATCTAAACAACATATACCAATTTCTGCCCAGATTGCGCCTGCGCCCTGATAATATTCACTCCCTCTATTACACCGGACCAACCTCCGGACATGACTTTTACTGGGTGCGTGGTCATCAGGCCGCGATCTAAATGTTTCTGCACAGCAGCAAAAATCTTTGCTCCAAATTCCCGATCATCAGGGCTTGCATCACGACCATAAACCCCATCCAGTGCTACTTTCTTTCCAAAGATGGTCAATACCATCAACCATGACGGCACGACCGTAGGACGAGTTGATGTGATCTTTTCGCGGTATGGCTCTAGCGCACAGTAATAGCCTCCTGCTCTTCCAATGGCCCCGTAAGACAGCTGAGTAGTATCTGCTTGACTAACACAATCGAGGGCGTATGATAATGTGTTGCGAGTGTACTTCTTGATATCCGCTGCGCAGTTCTCACTTCGATAATCGAATACTTCTTCGGCGCCGAAGCGACGAACAAGATCAAAGTTTTGTGGCGAACAAGTCGCGATAGGACGAAGACCGGCGCTGGCAGGGGTGAGTGTTAGTGAAGGTTGGATATTATGTAGGCAACACATAGCGCGGTTGAACATGTTGGAAAGTATACATACAGCTTCACCATTTGAATGGCGCGAGTTCCTGTTGCCGTACTTCCACCACAGATGAGCACAAATGGCGCTCCAGGTCGTGGTCCTTCAGCAGCGTTCTCAAATTGTTCCAGTGAGACTGGGAGTTTCAATTCACGGAAAAGCGCCAATGCTGCCGTACCAACACCTGTACCGAGGCCAGCCGCGTCTTCGAAGCGCATGCTGTCCGGAATTTTCAACAACAAATCTGCCGATGCACCAACATATTGTGCAAACCCCCCTATATTGGGCTGGAGCGAGTTCATCCCATGTACGAAACCCGCTACCCGATCGCCAACGGACAAATGAGCGGGAGTTTCGACCCCAAGCGCTACGATGGTGCCGGCAAAATCATATCCATGGATAGCACCCGGCGCGGCACTGTAGTCGAGCATCTTGGCGTCGGCAGGGTTGATTGCTACTGCGGCTGTTTTAACAATGGCCATATCTGGGGCGAGAAAAGGCACCGGGGCGTCATTTTTGATGGCGAGCTTGCCCGGTCCCACTGCAACGATGGCAGTTTGGGTAGCAGGAAGATCAGTCACGACAGAAGGCATGATAACTCAAGTTGTTAGAATGATCTTGTGATAACTGTTTATGATACATTTTTTTTTTTAGGAATTCTCACGATTTCTATATCCATATTCTGTTCCGTACTCTTTCCACATGTCATTATCTCTTCCATGAATTTCAATGTACCATCTTCCTTCGTTCTGTCTCCTCCGCACATCACTTACCAGGGAAGCAGAGCTACCCCTGAGCCTTGCTGTGGTGCGCAGAAAATCGCCGAACATGCAGGAACCGAAAACCACCGAAAAAACTGTATTATCAATTAAATCGCCGAACTGTCTTCCCGTTTCCTCGATTCGCAAAGTCAGGGAGTCTCGCAGCAATTTTACCTAGAGTCGATAAACGAATCGTTTCCAGTAAAGCCATCTCTTATTAGAGTAATTCGTTATCATTCATTCTCCATTGTCTCTTTCTGTTCTGTTACGCGGATCGTGTTGTTGCTTACGTAAATCAGCAGTCATGCCGGAGGACGGCGGGGTTCATACTGCTGAACAGCCCCCAACTGATCAGATTCAGCATGGGGAACTTCAAAATCACTCGGCCTCACAATCTACGACCCCAGCGCAAGATATCAACGCGACTGTCGTTACCCCGAAGAATGATGATACAGCTCAAAAGAACGGAACCAATGTCGCAGCACCAGAACGCAAGAAAGGCTCTATGGCCATCATCACAGTCGCTCTTGGGATGGCTACTTTCCTTGCAGCTCTCGATGTTGCCGTCGTGACTACAGCTCTACCGAATATCACTGCTGAATTTGAGGCCTCCCAAACGGCCTATTCGTGGATTGGATCCGCTTACCTCCTCACTTATTCGTCCATCACACCGTTATGGGCCAAGATGAGCGACGTCTTTGGCAGGAAGCCCATCTTACTCGCAGCCAACGTTGTCTTTTTCGTCGGCAGTCTCATTTGTGCGCTTTCAACTAGCGTCGGAATGTTGATTGCAGGTCGTGCAATCCAAGGAGGTGGCGGCGGTGGCTTGATTGTTCTAGTCAATATTACACTTGCGGATTTGGTGAGCTTGAGGTTAGATACCACCTAATTGTCACTTTTGATGCATCTAACTCGGTACAGAGAACGAGGGAAATATCTTGGCATCATCGGTATGGTTTGGGCTACTGCTTCTGCAGCTGGCCCTTCCATTGGTGGAGCGCTTGCCGAGAAGGTCTCATGGCGTTGGTGTTTCTACATCAATTTGCCATGTGATGGCGCTGCATTTCTCGCCCTTCTGTTTTTTCTAAAAGTGCATAATCCACGTACCAAACTCTGGGACGGGATTCGAGCTATTGACTGGCTTGGTACGTTCTTAATTTTGGGAGCCGTATTGATGTTACTCCTCGGCCTACAATATGGAGGTGTATCCTATCCATGGGATTCTGCTATCGTCATATGTCTACTGGTTTTTGCGGTGGTCACCTTTGCTATCTTTTTCTTGGTGGAATGGAAGGTAGCAAAGTATCCTCTAATTCCTCTGCGCCTCTTCAAACGTCGTGATCGACTCGCTGTGTTGGGTGTTGCAAGCACACATGGTTTTGCCTTCGTCGCCGCTGCGTACTTCCTTCCATTCTACTTCCAGAACGTCTTAGGCGCTACTCCTATCCATTCAGCAGTATGGTTTCTGCCACTGGCATTGGTACTCGCCAGTCTATCCATAATCACGGGAACGTTCATCATGAAGACAGGCATCTACCTGGAGTTGATCTATGGTGGCCTTGCTCTAGCAACACTGGGGTTCGGCCTTCTGATTGATCTACCAGCATACAGAAGTTGGCCTCGCATTGTCATCTTTCAAATCATCGCAGGTCTCGGTCTAGGGCCTAATTTCCAAGCTCCTCTCATCGCCATGCAATCCAAGGTAACTCCTTCAGATACCGCTGCAGGAACAGCCACATTCGGATTCACACGCAATCTTTCTTCTTCAATGAGCGTTGTAATCGGCGGAGTAATCATCCAAAACCGAGTGCAAAGCCACACAGCAAAGTTCGAAGCAGCGGGTATTTCTCAATCCGTCATCAACCAGGTCATCTCAGGGTCGTCCGGCTCGGCAGAGGCACTCCGCTCCTTGACTGCTTCGCAACGTGAGGTGGTACGTGTTGCGCTTGCGGATAGTTTGTCGAAGATGTGGATTTTCTATACATGTATGCTGTTTTTGGGTTTATTGTTTAGTTTTGGAATTGGGCGGACGACGTTGTCGAAGAAGCATGAGGATTACAAGACGGGTCTTGCGACGGAGGAGGCGAATCGGTTAGCGAACGCTGCAAAAGGGAAGAACGAGGAGGATGCGGAGAAGAGGGTCATGGACCCTGAGAAACCAGCTGCGGGCAGTGTAAAAGCTTAGTATGTATTATTCAACGGAAATTAGTTATCATATTGTACATTATTATCTAGAACATTCAGTTTAGAACTTTTAATTCCTATTCAAAACCTTTCTACACCAGAATATACAACTGTATCACGTTGAGTGCTGTGAATCCAAAAGTGACACCACTCTTAGGTTCATGAGATAGTAAATTCTGGTGCTTATGGAATACGAATATTTGTGTGCTTTGAACTGAGAAGTAACTCGGATTCAATGTAAGTTAATGTTTGTAATTGCAAGTTTCACAATTTCTAACATTTTGACGAAATTCGGTGGATTATCAAGCATAACATATAGATGGTTGTGCGGGAAATACCCTCGGCGGTTTTCTTCCAACACGGAACCAACAAGGAACTGACGTCGCCGATACAACCTTGTGGCACCCTGCAAATCTAGCAAATATATATCACTAGTCGGGTCAGGTCAATGTAGGTAAGCCTCCCATCACTTTCAATCCACTCCATCCACGCAAATCTCGAATCCCGGGAATAGTTTATACCTACAATGGCAGCTTCGAAAATCATCGTGGTCACAGGAGCTACTGGCAACCAGGGCTCGTCAGTCGCCAAGCATTTCCTTACTCTGCCGGAGTGGCATGTTCGATGCCTAACGCGCGATCCTTCCTCCGCCGCGGCGACGAATCTGTCCGCTCAAGGCGCCGAGGTGGTGAAGGGAGATTTCCAAGATAAACATTCTCTCACTGAAGCTTTCACGGATGCAAACGCTATATTTCTCAATACGGATTTCTGGGCTACATACAAACCAGCGAAAGCTGCTCTAGAAGCGGAGAAGAAAGACGTCGTACCAGCCAGTAAATTGGCCTTCGATTACGAAACTACCAACGGCAAGAATGTTGTCGATGTTGCCGCAGGTTTGCCAACATTGGAGCGCTTCATTTACTCCGCGCTTAGTCCAATTAACAAAGCAACCAACGGCAAATATCCGCATTCGCTCCACTCTGAGGCGAAATCGTGGATTGTGGAGTACATAGAAAATGAGCAACCCGATTTAGCTAAGAAAACATCGATCATCTACCCTGGTGTCTATCACGTCAACCAGATGCTCACCCCGCGACTCGATGCAGCGAGTGGGAAGTATCTCTTCGTTCTTCCAGTGAACAAGGATACCAAGCTTCCGATCATCAACGCCCGGGAGTCCATAGGGCCTTTTGTGCAAGAATTGATTGAGGATGAGGCGCCAGGCACGAAACTTCTGGCATATGATAGCTACTTGAAAGTCGAAGATATCGTGGCAGAATGGTCGAAGGCTAGCGGGAAAGAGGCTATGTTTGTTCCGATCAGTATCCAGACCATGCATGAGAAATTTGGACTCCCCTACGAACTTCTGGATGCCCCTGCGTATGTTGCGGAGTTTGGTTATGTCGGTGGTATTGATGGGATTATCGAGCCGTCGCAACTGGCTAGAAAGGTGCAGACGAAATCCTTCGAAGACTGGTTGAAGGAAAGAAACTGGGATGAGGCGCTTGCTGCATAGGCTATCGTGGTAGTTGTCCAGAGGGTTCTTCGGTTTTGTTTGTAGCCCCATAGTCAGTCCATTTATGGAGATATTCTATCAAAACCAGGGTCACAGTCCAATCGGGTGACTACAATGTCCTGTCATAATACCATATCATGCTATGATAGAGATGCAGACGAAGTCATGAACGTGGGCGTAGAGGGGTTCGCTTTTGACATGGCGTTCTTGCATTCATGCATGCAACATAAATGCAGCTCCATAACTGTCGGCAGATCCATAATTTGCCTAAAACGGAGAGATTTTGCGTGAATACAACACGCGGCTTCCCTTCTTTATCTTCAGTTGCCTTAGTATCCCGCCGTGTCATTCCTCGTGTCGTATTTTATAGGCTAAAATTGGTGGTGACACGTGGGCTGGCCGCTAGGCTCATGATAAGCTTTTAACTACTGTGGCCAAGCTCACCGCCAATGGTGCCTACTGTAAATTGGATCCGGACTCCGACCCGGCCAATTAGCACAGCTTCGCATTATTTTAGGACTACAAGTATCTCCCCTCCGTCCCTCCGCCCCTCCCAAATACACCGAATGCACAGACTTTAATCCGACAACTCCCTCGTCCACCATCAAAATTCGCCGATAATACTTCTTTTGGCCCGACTTTTCGTTATCTCGACCATCTAGGCTTATCTGATCTCGCCGAATAATAAGCTTTCAAGCTACACCACGCCAGAGAACAAGCATAATCGCGGAGCCGGCTTGGCAAAATGCACCGCGGAATGCCTTCTCATCCTACGACATTGAAGCGGCAGTCTTGCGACCGATGTCATAGTCAGAAACTACGATGTTCAAAGGGGGGCGCGCAGTCGAAAGAAGGCGATAGCTGTGCAAGATGTCGGCGGAAGGGAATTCCTTGCCAATACAGCACGCCACTTCCTAAAGGTCGACCGAGCACCTATCGTCGTGCTGAAGCGGATTCCCCCCACCTTTCAAATGCCCCACCACAGGATGGTCCACGCTCTTCAAGCTGCGGCTTATCATCACAGGCGACACCGAGCCCCACTACCGGTGCTGCTTCTGCATGCGATGCGACCCTTCTACCCCAGCGAAGCACACTGCCTGCATCTTTTGCAGACCCACAATCAAGTGCTGCGCCCTTGGCCGACATTGCTTCAACCTGGCTGTCAACGGACGGCACGAACCTATTTCAAAGAGGGGATCAGCTCAGCTGGGACTTCCCATTGGTCTCCCCGCCTAGCTCCGACGGTTGGGCGGGCGTGGCTGATTTCCCGGATCAATGCTCCCTCGTAGACCCTGCTACGGCTCTCACAGATAGGGCGATAGTGGACTCGTACCACGATGGAAACGTTGGTTCTCGATTTGGACCAGGCTCACTTACGTCAACATCGAACGCGCTCTTCTCGGCCGGTAGATACATCCCACCAATGCCACAGTCGCTCCCTAGCAATCCTAACTCGGGTCCGATCAATCAATCCAATGGTTTACCAAGCCTTTGGCCGCCAAAGGAGGATTCAATCGAGATCTGCATTAGACAGCTCTCGGACTTGAACGCCCGGTTGTACCCTGTTTACAAGGCTAGCTGTTCCTTCGCCGAAGCCCAGAAGAGTCACTCTGGTGCGTTATTTTCGGCGGCAACCTTTCACATATTGACGACATTGCTCGAAGAAAGCACACCATTGCAACAAAAATGTAACGCCATATCCGAGACTTTCAACGCTTCCCGCAGCCTCCTTAACATCGTGCATCAACTCCAAGCCACATCTGCAAGTTCCAAACGCATACATGATTACGCCGCAAACTCGCAGTCTCAATCCCCAGCTTCGATTCGAACAATGCTTGATTCTCAACGAAGTGAATCTAGTGATACATCAGAATCATCCGGTCCATCGTCTATGGGGAGTCCAGTCGCAATGGATGGTATTGCAGAACGTGGATCCCACAACCTTGTCATAGGCTATTCGATACTGGCTTGCTATACTCGTTTACTACACATCTATCATACACTTATCACAGCGCTGCACTATGATGCGTCTCACGCCAAGGGCATAGAATCCATCCCTTCTCCATCACTGGCAGAGCTCCGTCTCATCCTTGTAGTGCAGTTAATATCACATCTGCTCAACGGCCTACGAGAAGCTGTAGCGGCATATTTCTCTCACGTTGACGATCCCCTCGATCCTTCGGTCCTGCTTGCGAACCAGGCTAGTTTGAAGACTGTATCTAACCTAGAAGTCGATATCCAAGATAAGATTAAACAGCTCAATGAGGTGTTACGGGGTTGATGATCAGGAGACGGTAAGGTGATTTACAACGTGCAGAAGGCTTATCTATGTCGCCGATGAGTATTGCCTTGGAATTAGATAGCCTCAAGGGTCAATGGTGCTTACTTCTCTTGATGATCAATCATTGTCCAGAAGTCTGCAGGACATCGGCCAGACGCTATGCTCTGTTGGATCGTCCATTGAAAATTCAATGTATCGGAGAGTGATATATCAATAGGGGCCACTCTGAGAGTCATGTAGCGAATTCAATTGTAGCAGAACTTCTACATTCAACCCTTTCTTCATCAGATTATTTATTCAACATGGTCTCTCAACAACCTGAACCTATCGCCGTAGTTGGCAGCGCTTGTCGCTTCGCTGGAGGTGTAAATTCCTCCTCTTCTCTATGGGAACTTCTCAGAGATCCTCGCGATGTTCTGAAAGAGATACCCAAGGAGAGATTCGACTTGCATGGCTACTACCACCCAGATGGTGCTCATCATGGCACTACCAATGTCAGGCATTCGTATATGCTTGACGAGGACCTTCGTCTGTTTGATGCAAAGTTCTTCAATCTCAGCAACAATGAAGCAGATTCGATCGATCCGCAACAAAGACTTCTTATGGAAACCGTATACGAAGCTATGGAGTCTGGTGGACTGACCATTGAGAGTCTGAAAGGCTCTGACACAGCGGTTTATGTTGGTGTCATGGCTGTGGATTATCAAGATGTTCTCATGCGTGATGTTAACAGCTTGCCGACATATTTCGCGACGGGTATCTCGAGAAGTATCATATCGAATCGAATCTCCTATTTCTTTGATTGGCATGGTCCATCTATGACCATTGATACTGCTTGTTCGTCAAGTATGATTGCGGTGCATCAGGGAGTTCAAGCTTTGCGAACTGGTGATTCGCGCGTGGCTATGGCCTGTGGTACAGAGTTGATTTTGGGACCGGGTTCGTCTTACTTTTAAACTTGTGCTACTTCTCAATTTCATGCATGTGTCATCATACCCTTTCGCATTCCGCTCTCGCTTCCGCACAATGTTACATCCTCAACCCCGCCTACCCCTCAGTCACGTGCTAATTGCCATCCAGAGAATTATGTTGCAGAAAGCAAAATGAACCTCCTTTCACCTACTGGACGCTCACGAATGTGGGACTCCGAAGCAGACGGATATGCTAGAGGTGATGGAGTAGCCACAATTGTGATGAAGAAGTTGAGTGATGCCATTGCTGATGGCGATCATATTGAATGCATTATCCGGGAGACGGGAATCAACCAAGACGGAAGGGGTACCGGTGGCTTGACCGTTCCCAGCTCAGAAGCTCAAGCTTCTCTGATCCAAAGAACCTACGAAAGAGCTGGACTGAATCTCAAGGATCCACGAGATCAGCCTCAGTACTTCGAAGCTCATGGCACCGGTACTAAAGTCGGCGATCCTCGCGAAGCTTCTGCTATTCAGCAGTGTTTTGGGAATCGCTCCTCCAATGACGATGTTCTTTACGTTGGATCGATCAAGACTGTCATTGGCCACACAGAGGGTACGGCTGGTCTTGCAGGTCTTCTGAAAGGATCACTTGCACTACAGAACTCTACCATACCTCCCAATCTTCTCTTTAATTCCCTGAATCCTTCCATAGAGCCATTCTACAACGGCCTGCATGTCCCTACATCGGCAAAACAATGGCCAAAGGTTCCTGAGGGGAGTCCGCGCCGTGTAAGCATAAACAGCTTTGGTTTCGGTGGAACGAATGCACATGCAATTCTCGAGAGCTTCGAGTCTCCCCAACCCACCAAGGAGCTTTCGGAGAGAAGTGATACATCTTTCACTCCATTTACATTCTCTGCAGGCACAGAGGCTTCTTTGGCTGCGCTCCTCCGAGCCTACTCTGATTACCTCAAGGCAACACCGACAATCAACTTACGCGACCTTGCATGGACCCTGCAGTCTCGCAGATCTGCTCTACCAATAAAGATGACAATTTCAGCTACCAGCGTTGAACGCTTAATCTCGAAGATTGACGCCAAGCTGGCCGGATTAAAGCAAAACTCAGGAACTTCTCTCGGCGTGCGGTCAAACGTGGGCAAGCCTAGAGCTTTGGGAATCTTTACAGGTCAAGGTGCTCAATGGCCAACGATGGGAAAATGTCTGATTGAGTCTTCTGCATTTTTCCGCGAGAGAATAGAATTTCTCGAGAACTCTTTATCCTCTCTACCCGAATCCGATCGTCCATCGTGGAAGATTAGCGAAGAGTTGATGAAAGATGCTGAGACTTCTAGGCTTTCCGAAGCAGAGCTTTCTCAGCCGCTTTGCACTGCCATTCAGATCGCTTTGGTTGATCTGCTACGAAGTGCTGGTATTACATTTGAATCCGTCGTGGGCCATTCCTCCGGTGAAATCGCAGCAGCTTACGCCGCCGATTTCATTTCTGCTCATGATGCTATTCGTATTGCGTACTATCGAGGTCTGTATGCGAAGTTAGCGAGGGGTCGCGAGTATCAGAAAGGCGCTATGTTGGCTGTAGGCACATCATGGGAAGACGCCACAGAACTAGCGGAACTTCCGGTTTTCAATGGCCGGGTAGCTGTCGCAGCACACAATTCTTCTGCTAGTGTCACCATGTCGGGTGATTTGGATGCCATCACACAGGTCAAGAAGGTTTTCGAAGAAGAGAAGAAGTTCGTGAGATTGCTCAAGGTTGATACGGCTTATCATTCTCATCACATGCTTCACTGCAGCGATGCGTATGTGGAGTCTCTCAGAGCTTGCAAGATCCAGGTCAACAAAACACGTGATACTTCCTGTACTTGGTACTCTAGTGTCATTGGTGGCCAAGCTATGGATGCCGTTGACACTCTTCAGGATACGTACTGGGTGGATAATATGGTCAATGCTGTTTTGTTCATGGAAGCTGTGACCAGTGCTGCATCAAAGGACCTGAATATTGCTATCGAGGTCGGCCCTCATCCAGCACTCAAAGGTCCTGCCAGCCAGAACATTTCAGATGTTCGTGATAAGCTTGAGTACTGCGGTGTTCTGAGTCGAGGTGATAACGATATTGAGGCGTTCTCAGACGCCTTGGGTTTCGTGTGGGCTCAGCTGGGTAGTGCTGCGGTAAATTTTGAATCATTTGCAAGCAAAGTTTCACCATCTAGCCCTTCGCCCAAGCTTGTGACAGGCCTACCTGCATATCAGTGGGACAAGTCACGTGTACATTGGCACGAGTCCCGCAGGTCGAAGAAGATTCGTGAAAGATCCGATACCTTCCATGAATTATTGGGTGTTAGGTCCCCCGATGGAACAGATCAAGACTGGCGCTGGACCAATTTGCTCAAAGCGAATGAAATCCCTTGGCTAAATGGACACCAACTTCAAGGCCAGACCGTTTTCCCTGCCGCTGGATATGTCGTAATGGCACTTGAGGCTGCGAAGAGAATCACCCAGGGCAAAGATGTCAAGCTGTTCGAGGTTCACAATCTCATCATCGGAAAAGCCATCACTTTTGAGGACGATGCTAATTTCGCAGTGGAGACCCTCGTTACACTTACCGCAGTTTCTCGTCCCGATCAACCCACTCAAACGGCTGAATTTTCTTGCTACTCATGTCCAAATACATCAAGTGGTGATATGGAACTGATGGCGAGTGGTAGTGTCAAGGTAATATTTGGCACTTCGTCGTCCACAACACTTTCCTCTTCTAGGTTGGAAACTACAAATATGTCAACAATAGATACGGATCGCTTTTACTCTTCTCTTCTGGAATTGGGCTACGGATACGCAGATTACTTCAGGGGTATGTCGTCACTAAAGCGAAAATTGAACCAAGCATCTGCAATGGTAACTACCTATGACTACGCAACATCTGAAGATTCTCTGATGGTACACCCCACCACTCTCGACGTGGCATTCCAAGCTGCATTGCTTGCACAATCAACTCCTGGAGACCAACATCTATGGTCTTTGCACGTTCCTACCTCAATTCGATGTGTTCGAGTAAATCCTCATCTCTGCGATTCCCTTTCACTGAATGGAACAACCATTCCCATCGATGCCGCACTACATGAATCTGAGTCTATCGCGATCTGTGGAAACGTGGATATGTACAGCGAAGATGGTGAAAACACGCTCATTCAGGTAGAAAACCTGACCTTGGTTCCGTTCTCTCCAGCAACAGTTGCTGATGACCGCCGCCTATTCTCTTACACCGAATGGGGTGCTGCTGCGCCGAATGGGAATGAGATAATGGGTAATGACCGACCTTCTTCTGAAGAAATCGAGCTTGCTAGTCTCTGCGAGAGGTTGTCGTACTACTACTTGAGGAAGTGGAAGGCTGAGATCACTGATGAGGAATGGGCGAGTTCAGAGTGGCACCATCGTTGTCTGCAAGATTCCACAAATCACTTGCTTTCAGTCATTGCTACGGGAAAACATCCATGCGTCAAAAAGGAATGGGAAAGTGACACAGAAGAGCAAATTAAGGAGTTAATAAGCGAGTAC
Organism: Rutstroemia sp. NJR-2017a WRK4; assembly: GCA_002946385.1. Lineage (NCBI taxonomy): Eukaryota > Fungi > Ascomycota > Leotiomycetes > Helotiales > Rutstroemiaceae > Rutstroemia > Rutstroemia sp. NJR-2017a WRK4. The sequence continues at coordinate 263,374 of NJPR01000119.1, read as the reverse complement.
GTAACATCCCAAGACTGCATGAACACTGGGATACGACACTAACATTATATGTAGATGGTACCCTAAGAGCATTGATCTCAGATTGATTTCGGCGGTTGGTGAAAACATACCCGATGTCGTTCGTGGAAAGACAACCATGCTGGAGCACATGTTGAAAGATAACATGTTGGACGACCTATACAAGAAAGGTATCGGATTCGCTGAGTACAACTCGTATTTGGCCAAGATGGTGAAGCAGATTGTTCATCGTTATCCGCATATGAATATTCTCGAAATTGGTAAAATTCAATGATCCCCTACACCAAACCGAGCGACACTAACGCATTCATAGGTGCGGGAACTGGTGGAGCTACGAAGAGCGTGTTGCAGACTCTTGGCGACTCATTCTCGTCATACACCTATACCGACATTTCAACCGGCTTCTTCGAAAAGGCTTCAGAGCTGTTCAAAAAATACAGTCATAAGATGATTTTCAAACCTTTCGATGCTGAAAAGACGCCTGCGGCGCAAGGTTACGTGGAACATTCTTACGATATGGTGATTGCGTCCAATGTTCTGCATGCCACCAAGACAATGAAAAAGACCATGGAAAACACCCGCCGTCTGCTGAAACCCGGCGGATACCTCATGTTGTTAGAGATAACGAACAACGGGCCTATCCGAATTGCAAACATGACTGGTGGTCTAAGTGGTTGGTGGATAGGGTCTGATGATGGAAGAAAGTATGCGCCAACCATGACACCTGCAACCTGGAACTCTCTTTTGCGCAAGACTGGATTCTCTGGGATCAGTGCCATCACGCCGGAAAAGAATGGGCTGGCGTGGCCCTTCTCTATCATTGCCTCGCAAGCCGTGGATGATCGAGTAGACTTTTTGCGGAAACCATTATCGTCGCCATCATCATCAACAAGAATTGAGGAATTGATAATCCTAGGAAACAAGTCTTTGGAAACCTCTCGAATCGCCGAAGATGTTGCTGATCTGGTTGGAAAATACTGCGATAAGGTTACAGTTCTCGAAGATCTACCCACAGATGACGATATGATCGCTTCCATGAGCACATTTGTGAACTTAGTCGACCTCGAAGAGCCCATCTTCAAAAATCTTACCGAAGATAAGATCAACGGTCTCAAAAGATTATTCGAGCTCTCAAAGAATGTCTTATGGCTCACCAAGGGCGCTCGGGTCGAAGAACCATATCATATGTCTAGCATTGGATTTGGTCGTGGTATCAGTCACGAAATGCCGCATATGCGTCTGCAGTTCCTTGATGTTCCTGATCTCGAAGATGATGGTGTATCGCGCATCATTGCAGAGAGCGTGCTGCGTTTGCATGCTGCTGAAGAATGGGCAGAAAAGGATGCGAACTTGGATGCGTCGTTGCTTTGGAGCAGGGAACCGGAGCTTGTTTTTGAAAAAGGACAGTTCTTGGTACCGAGAGTTCTCCCTAATGAAGACCAGAATGCCAGATTGAACTCGCTCAGACGTTCGGTCACAAAGACTGTTAATCCACGATCATCACCAGTTGAAATCCGCAGAACTTCTGGTGCGGATGGGTCCGCGATCTTTCAAGAAAATACTTTACAGGGTCAAGGAAACAAAGAGGACCTCGTTCATGTCAGTCACTCGACCTTTTCGGCATTGAGATTGGCCTCGGATACTTTCTTGTTCCTTGCCATTGGTACCTCTGGGAAGACAAACAGCGACGTTCTCTGTTTGTCAGAATCGAATTCCTCTGTTGTAGTTCCCTTGGCTTCCTTCAGTCTCTCTCCACAGGATCTGGCAGTTGGTAAATCTCGACTCCTCTCCGAAACTGCGGCAGGCCTTCTCGCAGATGCTTTGCTCTCCGGGATACCCAGCAACAGCTCTTTACTTGTACACGAGCAAGATCCAGACGATTCCTTCGATTCCGCCTTAGCAAACAGAGCAGCTGCTGAGGGCATCAAAATCACCTTCACCACAGCCGCCTCAGATATCCAAAAGGAGTCCTGGATTAACCTCAACCCCGGCGCATCTGAAAGGATGATTCAAAAGAAGCTTTCCTCGAAATATACTCATTTCTTAGATCTCTCTGTGAATGAGATGGGCGCCCGCATCTCGAAACTTCTACCATCTAAGTGTAAGCAAATTGATGTGTCCAGCATACTCCAGCACCAGTCAGAAGTATTCAACTACAATGAGGGTGCTCTTCTTCAGGCCCTTACAGGTGCCACTGAGCGAGCAAAGACAGCTGTATCTGCGAAAGTGCAGAGCAAAACGATTAGTCTGGGTGAAATTGGAGATTCGTCTTCAAACAATCTTCCAACGAGCGTTGTCGATTGGACGATAGATGATGCCGTCACTATTCACGTACAGCCACTTGAACCCGAGCGCTTGTTTAGAAGCGACAAAACATACCTTCTTGTGGGACTGACTGGTCAAATTGGACAGTCAATCTGCGAGTGGATGGCACGCAATGGTGCTGGTACTATTTGCTTGACCAGTCGTAATCCAAATGTTGATGAGCGATGGATTCAGTCATTCGAGGGTTCTGGAACAACCGTCAAGATCTTCGCAATGTAAGTCTCTAGTGCCCCTAAAGCTACAATTGTTGTATTAACGTGAATAAGGGACATCACTGATAAACAGGACTTGTTGAAAGTGTACGACGAGATCAAAAATACACTTCCTCCAATCGCCGGTGTCGCAAATGCCGCCATGGTTCTACACGATACGCTTTTCTCGGAGATGTCCCTCGAACAAATGGAAAAAGTCCTCAGACCAAAGATCGACGGTACCAACTACCTTGATGAACTATTCTACGACGCAGACCTAGACTTTTTCATCTTATTTTCATCCCTCTCCTCCGTTGTTGGAAATTCCGGTCAATCTAACTACGCTGCAGCAAGCACTTACCTAACCACTCTAGCCGCCCAACGAAGAAAGCGAGGTCTTGCAGGCTCAGCCTTTGATATAGGTCGAGTGGTCGGAATCGGCTATGTGGAACGCGCAGGGCAGGTGGTTCATGATCAATTAACCAAATATGGTTACATGCCAATATCTGAATCAGACTTCCATCAGATGTTTGCGGAGACGATCCTCGCTGGTCGGCCTGGGTCAGACGCGTTGCCTGAGGTGACAACTGGTATTCGTGCGGTAAGAAGTGACGAAGAAGTTAAGGTTCCTTGGTTTGATAATCCTCGCTTCTCACATTGTATTGTGGAGGCGAAAGAGGTGGAGGTGAAGAAGGATGGGAAGAAGACAGTTCTTCCGGTCAGCGTACAACTTGAGGTTGCGACGAGTAAAGAGGAAGCGCTCGAGATCCTGAAAGGTGAGGACCAATGGTATTAATCTGGAATCCGGAAGCTAACGTAGTTTTAGAATGCTTCGCAACTAAACTTCAGGTCATACTACAGCTGTCCGCCGATCAAGTCAATCACGACGTTCCTCTTGTCGAGCTTGGCATTGACTCTTTAGTTGCCGTTGAAGTTCGTTCTTGGTTTTTGAAAGAACTCAAAACAGATATGCCCGTCCTCAAGGTTCTGGGAGGTGGCTCGGTCACCAATCTCTGTCAGCAAACATTGGACAAGCTACCTGAAAAGATGCTGCCGAACCTCGGTGCTGAGAAGCCCTCCAAACCGAAAGCCACAAATATTGAGACGAAGGCAACTCCTAAGGCACCAGAAAGCACTGTATCTGGCAGTGAATCATCTCAAGCAGAAGGAACATCTACGGGGAGCTCAGGATCTCATAGTCCATCATCAACAGGTTCGCCTCCTACAACACTCGCTCCTCCTACGTCCTTCACTGATTTGGGACAGACTGAAAGTACCAAGAATACCGAGACAACAATTACCAAAAAGCCGAGACCAAGCTTCATCAAAAGCGAGCAGATCTCCTTCGCACAGTCGCGATTTTGGTTTTTGAGACTTCTACTTGAGGATCAGACCACGTTCAATGTAACTTTCTATTACAAAGTTCTCGGCGACCTACGTATCAATGACCTTGAAAGAGCTTTCCGCATGGTTGGTCAGAGACATGAGGGTCTGAGAACTTGCTTCGTGGCCGATGATATCGAGGCAGACTTGGCTAACCAAGGTGTGTTGAAAGAGTCATCACTCAAACTCGAGCGGAAGAAGATTTCAAGCGTGGAAGAAGTGGCCAAAGAGTACGAAACTTTGAAAAATCACATATTCGACCTTGAGAGTGGCGTGTTGATGCGTGCCGTCCTGTTAACCCTATCACCAACCGAGCACTACCTCCTTTTCAATTACCACCATATCCTGATGGACGGTGTCAGTTACCAAGTTTTCATCTCGGATCTCGAGAAAGCCTACAAACGTCAATCTCTTGGAGCACAACCGCGTCAATTCCCGGAATTCTCTCGAGCCCAACGCTCGGCGTTCGAGAACGGAGACATGGCTGATGAGCTGAAGTTCTGGCAAGGAGTGTTCCCTGATCCTCCACCAATCCTACCACTTCTACCAATGGCTCATACTAGTACACGAGCGCCTATGAAGACATTCAATGTCAATCAGACTGAGTACAGATTGGATCCAGAGCTAGCAGCACGTGTAAAACAGGCAGCCAAAGCGCAACGATCCACAACATTCCATTTTTACTTGGCTGTATTCAAAGTGATGCTCTTCCGACTCGGCGGCATCGATGATTTGACCATCGGTATTGCGGATGCGAATCGAAACGACGATGATGTGATGGGAACCATAGGGCTGTTCCTCAATCTTCTCACGTTGCGCTTCAAACATGAACCGAACCAGAAATTCGCCGATGCTATTGTCGAGGCACGAATGAAGACATACGGTGCCCTTGAACATTCCAGACTGCCATTCGATGTGCTACTCAAAGAGCTCAAAGTTCCACGATCCTCATCATACAGTCCCATCTTCCAAGCCTTCTTTGATTATCGCCAGGGCGCACAGGAGAAGCAAGCCTTTGGAAATTGTGAATTCGAAGTTGAGACTGTTCATCCAGGAAGGACGGCATATGATATTACGTTAGATGTCACCGATAGTGCGGCTAATAGCACACTGGTTATGTTCCGCACTCAGACAAGTCTTTACGATCAAGCTGCGACTGATCTCTTGATGAAGACGTACACCCATTTGCTTGAGGTGTTTTCGCGGGACGTGAGTTTACAGGTGGAACAGCCGCCGCTATTCAGTGATGATCAACTGAACCATGCGCTTGGACTTGGAAAAGGTAAGTGTGCGATTTGATGGCAAATGAAGGCTACTAACTTAGGTTCAGGACCCGACATGCAGTCCGACTGGCCGGAGACACTACCCCATCGAATCGATCAAATTGCTCAAGCAAACTCGGACACTACAGCAATAAAGGATGGTCTCGGTCGTGTGTTAAGTTACCGTGACATGATTAATCGAGTTGAAGCGATCGCTGAAGCTCTACTGAACAATGGTGTAGCTCCAGGTTCTCGAGTTCTAGTCTTCCAGCAAGCGACTTCCGACTGGCCATGTTCTCTCCTAGCTATCATGCGCGTGGGCGCCGTCTATGTTCCTCTCGATTTACGAAACCCGTTGGAACGTCTTGCGGGCATTGCCGGTGATTGTCAACCCAGCGCGATTCTTGCTGATGGGTCGACTTTTGCGGATGCATCAATGCTGGATGTACCAGAGGCAAAGATTATCAACATTTCTCTCGTCCCCGAAGAAGCTTCTATTCCAATTCCCAACAGCGCGCTTCCTGATTCTCCGGCTGCAATTTTATACACCAGTGGTTCGACTGGAAAACCAAAAGGAATTATGATTAAGCATTCAGGATTGCGTAATGAGATGGAGGGTTATACCAAGACATGGAACCTCGGCGCAGAACGAGTCCTCCAGCAAAGTGCCTTTACTTTCAATCACTCTTCCGACCAGATGTTTACCGGGTTGGTTAATGGCGGCATGGTGTACATGGTTCCATGGAGCAAACGAGGAGATCCACTTCAAATCACGAAATTAATCCTCGAACAAGATATCACCTACACCAAAGCCACACCTTCAGAATATCTCTTGTGGTTGCAGTATGGCCTTCCCAATCTACAGCAGACATCGAGCTGGCGCTTTGCCTTCGGAGGCGGCGAGCAACTCCAGAGTAAAGTAACTGAAGAATTTGCTGCTCTTAATTTGCCACAACTTCGATTCTTCAACTCTTATGGTCCGGCTGAAATTACCATTTCCTCAACGAAGATGGAGATTCCGTATCGGCGAGATCTGTCACAATTCCGCATTCCTTGCGGATTTTCTCTTCCGAACTATGTGGCTTATATCTTGGACGAGGCGCAAAAGCCTGTGCCGGCTGGAATGCCTGGTGAGATTGTCTTGGGTGGAGCTGGCGTTTCTTTGGGATATCTGAACAACAAAGAACTAACCGATCGTCACTTCATTCCTAATCCTTATGCTACATCGGAGTATATCGCCAATGGTTGGACCCGAATGTACCGCACTGGCGACATTGGACATCTTCGAGACGACGGAGCATTGGTTTTCCACAATCGAATGGCAGGAGACACACAAATCAAGATCCGCGGCCTGCGTATCGAACTCGGCGACATCGAGAGTAATATAGTCCGATCATCCACTGGTGTACTACGAGAAGCTATCGTCACGCTCCATGAAGGCGATCCCGAATTCCTGGTCGCGCATGTGGTGTTTGCTTCCCAGCATCATGTCACAGATAAAGAAGAATACCTCCAGAACCTACTCGCTCATCTGCCTATGCCGCAATACATGATTCCCGTCATGGCAATTCCACTAGACCGTCTCCCACTTAGCAATCATTCGAAAGTTGACAGGAAAGCCATCAAAGCATTGCCGCTTCCAGAGCGTACGAAGAAAGATGAAAACAACGTCGAATTATCCGAAACTATGGTCCAGCTCAAACGGCTTTGGGAAGATGTTCTCAACAACAAGAAACTAGGACTTCAGATTCTTCCATCCACTAGTTTCTTCTCCGTAGGAGGCAACTCCCTTCTCATTGTGCGACTTCAATCCCGCATTCGAGACGCTTTCAATATTGTGGTTCGACTTGTTGAACTACTGGGTGGTAACACACTCGGTGAAATGGCGCAGAAAATCGAAGAAGGTCTAGCTGTGGAATTGGTTGATTGGGAGAAGGAAACTGAACTCCCTGATCTACCATCTGTCTCAAAAACTCTTGGCAAGCCCATCAACAACGAGCAGAAAGTCGTGCTGGTCACAGGAGCCGGTGGATTTCTTGCAAAATACATCCTAGCGCAACTCATCAGCGACGATCGTGTCTCCAAGATTCATTGTGTTGCGCTACGACCTAAGGGCTCCAACACTCCACGCGAACTAGTCGTCTCCTCACCAAAGATCATCAAGCATGCTGGCAACCTCTCAGAGCCATTCCTTGGACTTTCGGAAAGTGATTTCGCTGCCCTGGGCGCGGAAGTTGATGTGATCCTTCATCTTGGCGCAGTCCGTTCGTTCTGGGATAACTACCACGTTCTCCGACCTAGCAACGTTGCACCGACAAAAGAACTCGTCAAACTCGCGGCTTCTAGACGTATTCCCATTCACTATACCTCCTCCGCTGGAGTGGTACCTCTAGATCTACTTCATAGCAAGCCAGGCTCCGTTGCTCAATATCCCCCGGCACAGGATGGATCGAATGGATATGTTGCGAGTCGATGGGCTAGTGAACGTATCCTCGAGCGCGCGGCAACTGACTTGGGGGTTCCGGTCCATATCCATCGGTTTGTGCCTGCAGAAGTTCCGCAGTTGGAATTAAAACCGGTTGTTTTGGATGAGTTTGTTCGGTTCGCTCATGAGACCAAACTTATGCCGGAGTTGAAGGGGTGGAAAGGTCATTTTGAGATGACTCCTGCGGAGGATTTAGCCGAGGAACTTTGTCGTGCGGTGGTGGGTGGTGAGGGAACGGGTGTGGAGAACTTTGTGCATCATGGGTGCGGGATTAAGATGGATGTTGGGGAGATGAGAGAGTTTATGGAAGATCATGTGGGTGCGGCAGGGTATGAGAGAATGTCTGGGTTGAAGTGGGTGGGGAGGATTAAACCTTTGGGGTTTAAGTACTTTTTCGCGGCGCAAGATGTTGTTGTGGAGAATAATACTGAGATGTTGGAGTCGAGGAGGTAAATAGTTTGTGTGATAGTTGCATCTAGAATAATTTAGATATTAGTCACCACCAGCGGTATTTGGTTCGTCGCCTTGGAGATCCCTTTGCAGGCTTAGGCAAAAGTCTAGTCGCAACAGGGGCTTTTGTATAAACTACTTCGTAGGCTAATATTGGAATCAAAGTGCCGGAACATCATCATATGCACAGACGACTGATTAAGTACCTTCGTACTATAAGACCCTAGTTAAGGCCTCTGCGTGCAGATACGTAAGCAGAATGCGCTCACTGCTTGGTAGTACAGGGTCACGGGTCAAAGCATATCCCTCATCGGAATGTGGGGTAGCAAGGTGGCACCACTCCAGCTTCATCAACTATTGAATCCCTTGTTACCCTCAACATCGATTCTTACTGTATCGATCCATCTAGTTATAGTCTCCCTCATATACCTCCTACTTCTAAGGTCCTCATTTGTTCTGCTAATGGCTCATTCGTTGGCGGATCGCCAGCGGGTCTTCCTCGCCTATCGTACCGTATTTACTGGCCCTCAGGCTCAGATTCGGAAATCCAAAAAAGTACGAGAGGTTATCGAGCACCACAGAAATTCGTTCATACAATTAATCACGGACGTCGGTTTTGATAAGGTTGTCGATATTGTAAAGGTCCTCTTAGATCAGTGTATCTTTGAGTCCGAATTAAAGGCAAAAAATACATTCCCAGAGCTCTTCCAGACCTCACCAACCCGCGATATTCAACGAAACGAATCCGAAGATAAAGCTATGCGGTCCGAAGATAAAGCTGCGCGGTCCGCTATAGAAGTTTCGGAAGAATTGGCATCTGCACGTGAACATGCAGAATTGGACGATAATCACAAGAATGATACTCACAAGAATGATAATCACAAGAATAATAAATTTCGAGAGAGCAAGTTACCCTTGATTCTGGCCATCACAACCAGAGAATATTCTGACCATTTAAATGAATACTAGAATCTGCTTCAAAGAGAGCTCCATCTTTATACCCCTCCTACCTTCCGTATAAAATTCAACATCTTATCTTGACAACAACTCAGCGTGAGCTAGAGGAGTGCTGTTTTGACTTTGCAGCCAAATGGTTGCCTTCTATATTGGAAGATCATAAATGGGACTGTGCTGAGGCGGCTGAGTTAAACAAATGGACAAGCACTTTGGTTGCACGCAGCGGTAAACTACCTGCTCATGCAATAAACAATGATTCCGAGACACCCTTACAAGAAGTCTTCTTCGCTACAAATGTACTTCGACACACGGCTGTACATCGACTTCCAGTGACTGCGCAAGGGATACACAAAATGATTCAATCGGCGTTACAGCTTGTACGGACTCTTGGCGATCACTCAAGAGCTGCAGATTTAGAAGGCCTACATCTCGAGATCGGAAGTCGTATCAGAGATATGGAGCTTAACAAGAACTTTTTAGAAAACAGGTTCGATGAACAGCTCCAGGTTATTACCGAGAAGCGTGCAGAACTTGATAGACAGGAGAAAGAGGCGCTAGCAACAATGCTTCAAGAAGACCAGAAGAACAAGCAGCTTGTAGGATCATTCCTGGAAGGTGCAGTCAAAACTATCTTTGGACAACGTGAGGAGATCGGAATTATAAAGTCGACAAACATAGTCAATAGTGCACATGAGGATGATAGGAATGATAGAAATGAAATCGAGAATGTTGCGAAGTGTGGATCGACATGATATACATATTGATATATCATTTATTTTATTGCAATCAATTGTGGTTATTACACTTTCTAGCAAAAGGTTCCATTGTATATATAATACATTGTGGTTTTTTAATTATTATTCGAAGTATTGAGGTAGTGGAAAAGTACGCCGCTCACTGACAAACCACGTTACTAATTCGGACATATTCTACCCATGGTTTGCATGTGAAATCCGCACCTCCCTATGGGTGGGTAATGGGACCTCCTCTGTCAGGAAGTGCTGGAAGCACTTGTATAGTGTACTAAGCAATATTGGAAGCAGGTTCCCTTTTGCCCTTCTTGACATCCTCAACCCACCCACGGGTACCCATGGGTGGGTTTTCGATTTCTCCAACCTACCCATTGATCCAAACAGGGGTGGCACACCCTCTATATAGGTCCGTGACAGCCAATAGGTAGTTCCCTTCAACCCACCCAACGGGTACCCACTAGTCATCATAACTGGCCAATGGGTGCCCCCACCCGGTGGATGTTTCGCAGCCTTTCTGTACTGCTGTTAATGAACAATCACAGCCTGTGCTGTACTACCTCGTATTATCGCTCCTTGCTATCGTATCCGCATCCAGGCCCTCATGCACATCCACCAAATACTTATCAAACTTAGCAGCTATATCGATGACATGCTTCAGCTCCGTATATCCCATGGACTTCTTCTTGAACAATGCCAACTGACGCGCAGTCGTGATAGCATTCCGGATTTGACGACCATTCATATCGTATTTCGCAAGACGTGGCAAGTTTGCTCGAAGTTCGTCTATATTAGGAGGGAGCTCGGAATCGGTGGGAGCGTTATTGATCAAAGGCGTGAAATAGATGTCTCCGAGTCGTTCTATGAAATTTGCCCATACTTTTCGTCGTTGGTTCTCGGTCAGATTCTCGTAGCGGAGAGCTAGCTGGATTCGGGATTTGAATGCTTCGTCGAAGGTGCCTACGCGGTTACTTGTGAGGAGAAGAATTCCTGTAGTTTTAGATGAGTATACATCTGTGTATTTGCGTCTGGATGTGGTGCTTCCTTACCATCGTAGTATTCCAGTATACGCAGGAAAACTGCATTCGTGTTAGAACGATGCCATGTGATGTTATCGCTTTTTCCACAAGAACTTACCTGAGACTAATGCGTTTCGTTGCAGATCTTGCAATGTTCGCTGTTCTAGGAAAACATCGGCTTCATCAAGAAGCACGACTTTGAAGTGTTAGTTCATGATTTCGGGTAATATCAACGCTGACGGAAAGGTAGGCCGCATCCGAATACCTACCGCAGTTCCAAATCTTCCCGAGATACAATACACTCTCCAAGTACTACATAAAGTTAGCATTAGATCAAATCGCAGCCGTCCTGGGAATACTCTACCTTCTCCACGTCTTCTGGATCTGTTCCAATATCTCCGCACGTGACGCGATATAACGGTTTTTCTGCAATTTCCGCAACACTGCATAGAACTATTAGTTTGGACTAATCTTTCGGCAACTGTCATCATTTCTACCTTTCTGCTGTCAGAGTCTTTCCAGTGCCGGGACCTCTGCGAGCTGTTAGTATTATTTCCATTCTCCTAGAGTTTCATACAGCCCACCCATGAAGCAAGACGATTAGGCCATTTCCCTTTCCACTAATAAGGTCCGAATTCTTATCCGCAGCTATCTTGTTCTTGACTAATGCTTCAATCAGCTCTTTCGTGGAGTCTTCCATGACCAAACCCTCGAAAGCCCTTGTATTCCAAGTAATTGGGCTAATCTTATCAACTTGGAGTGTTCCTTGGTTGAAATTAGCACTAAGTTTCCATCCAGACTCTTCGGGTTTTCATACTCCATTTCTTTTCATTCATATTGAATCCATCTATCGTACTTGGGAGTAGGAGGCAGAAGTCTCCATTGGGAGGCTCGTCTCGGCTCATTTTTGCAGGCCCAAGATCATCCCGAAGTTTGGTTGGTTGGTTATATGCCGACTTTGGTGGGTGCATTTTTCTGTAAGCGGCCATGTCGATCATATATCTTACGGTTGACTTGAACAATGAGAAATATCTTAGCAATGGATATTGAGAGCGAAACACAGACTGTCGGTACTTACATTATTTTCCGTGTAGGATACATAACGCTGTTTTCTGCAACTCCAGAATACTCTACCTCGCGCTCGAATCGATGCCTCAACACCCTCTTCGGCAAAACTTAGAGGGTAGAGATTGAGACTTCTTATTGGAAATGGTTCGTTGGAATGGTCTGGGTAGAAGACTGAGAGCGTTTCTCTGGTTTCTTGGAAGCTTCCATCGAAAATCCAGGAATATGCATTCAAGGTTCTGCATGATCGGTGCTTCCGGTCGCGGAATTGGGATAGTGGAGCCTTTACGTTAAGGGCAACTGGTGATGCTGTGGAAAGCCAATTATCTTGGATGTATACTCTGGCCATCTCATTTTCGCGTCCGTCATTGAATTTGGTTTGGATCAATGGCTTTCCTGGTGTCTATTTCATGACCGTCTGTTAGCACATGGAACATAAGTTTCCCGTCTAGTTAGCACTTTTGAATTACTCCAGAACCATATAGACATTGTGACCACGAGGAACTCTCATAGTCTGGTGTCTGGGGTGTACTTACGTAGATATAAGCAAGATATTTCATAGTTATCAATTTTTCACTCAACAATCTGTCCACCTTTGCATACGTCTTTCCCCAGTTAATCTCTAAATACTGCAGGAAGAGGTTGACATGACGCTTTTCGTCACCACTCAGTTGAGGCGTTTGTTCCTTCCAAAATGCACGATCATGGTAATACCAAAAGAATGGTGCAGGTATTTCTTGTCCAACCTCGAATGTTGGATAGAACCCGTCGGGCCTTGCGGCTGTGTTTCGGGCAGCTTTTTCTGCCATGGCCTTCAGAGCATCGCATATGCCCTGCGATATGAGCGCCATCGATTCGTTTTCCACGAATGATGACAGCTTTTCCGAATTTGCTTTCACCGGATCTCGAAATCGTGGGCAAAATCGATTGACAGGTCTTTCTATGGTGCAGCACACGTAATCTTTGAAAACTACAAATGAGATTCCACGCTGTCGCTCGATGAACAATTCGAGATTTGTTAGCGGCTGACCACCATGAAGATGGTATGATCTATCCTCATTAGCCATCAAGACTGGTTGACGCTGGTACGTGCCGAATATTGGCTTGCGACTATCCCGATAACATTTTACTCGATGGAGAATCTGGTATTGCAGAGCTACGGAGGTTTTAGTCTCCGTCGAAGATAGTGAGTCGTATTGTTGTGACTTTTCTTTAAGTTCTTGAATCATTGCTAGGAGTATTTGGCGGTTTGTATTGAGGGGCGCATTGATGATTCGACAGATTTCAGAGGTCAATTGAGACTCAGATACATTGACATGTCGGGACTGACTAGACCAGCTTGGTGCGCTCGTGGAGTTGATCGGTTTGCTCGAATTTTTGTTCTGATCTACCTCGAGCCGAGGTGCTTGGATCTTCGATGTAGGGAAAGGTGTGAAGCCCCCAAGCCCGCGTCGTTCAACTGGTGATTGTCCTGCAAATTCCATCATTGAGTCCTGCTCTTGACGGGCCATCATTAAACGCTTCTTGTTTTGCTGTTCCAACAGCATTAATTGCATTTGATAATTTTCTAATGCATGGTTACGAGAATCATTATCTGTCCCTGCCATTGGAAGTGGCGCTTTAGGTGTGAACTTAGGTAACTCCTCATCGGGTTGAGGGGGACTATTTTGTAGCATCTGACTAACATGAGCATTCTGTCAAGTAATAAGGAGGTTGTTTATCTATGTAATCTCTCACCCCTGAGAATCTGTCAGCATTCCCGATCTTTCGAATGTTGTTGTCTTGTTGTCTCGCGAGTTCGCTATGGTGCTCTACGACACGATTCCTTAACCACGTTGGAGCCATAAACGTCTGAGGTGTTTCGAGGTTTTCCTGATCTTTGTTTAATTCATGCATTAGAATCATGATGATGTTGTGTTTTACTTACACGAAGCTTTGCTGCATCTTCGATCAGTTCACTTCCATGCTTTGTGGATACAATGTTAGGATCTCGTTGCATTCGACCTATCAACAAAAGGATATTCTCTTCGATTTCAGCCGCACCGCCGGTTCGATCTTGCGAAACGGTTGAGAAATTGGACGTGTACTTTTTGGTTTTCGATTCATGCTTTGTTCCTGTGTCGGATTGTATTAACAAGGCGCTCTTCGTGTCGAAGTTGGGTCTAGTGCTCACCTTCGTCACTCTCGTACTGGGTTGTAGGATTTTCATCAGCTAGATATTTGCCTTTGCCATGGTCTACTGCACCGCCTTCACTATTATATTCATATTCATCGTCGCTCAACCCCTCGTCTTCGTCCCTCTGGCCCTCTTCTTGATCCCTCTGGCCCTCTTCTTGGCTCCTCCGCCCCTCAACTTCTTCACTCTGCTTCTGATCATGGTCTCTCTGGTCATTATCATATTCACCATCCCATTTTGCATGCTCGCTATAGATAGCTTTGAAATCAGCCGTTTCATTGAATTCCTCGCCCAGCTTCGGAAATGTATTTGCGTAATCCAAAGCCTCATCCACGTCGAAATGATTCATACTGTAACTGAAATCTCCCTGCGTCAAAGTTTGTACTCGCACGCATGAAATAAGTGGAGGGGTCGCAGACAAGTGTAGGCGATAACAAACCTCACGTACAGACGTGATGTAGTTGAAAATGGCGGGTGAAACCTAACCGTGGCGCATAATCGTGCTGATATTTCGATAAAATGTGGTGGGGGGTGGTGACAGGTTGTGATTGGCGCAGAGTTCCAGGGGGGACAAGAGCGGGGGCGGAGTCAAGTTGGGGGTCGCACAGCCTTGATCGCGACACGAATGAATAGTACAAAAACTATATAAACAATCAATCAGCTCTACTACAATATATTTCGCCTATAACATTGTTCTTCGCATCGTGCCGCCAAAGAGTTCCAAGATGAGCGCTTCCTTCTCTCCAGGAGCATGGTATCCCAAGGACATTGAACCCCAGCCGTAAGTTCCCACACTGTATTTTGTAGCCGGATCACATGTGTATTACAGTAAGCCTAACAAAATTGTGGCAATTCCAGCATGGCCAGCCTTGCAGACGAGTCATACAACAATGCCGTGAAGCACTTTGGTGAAAAGCTGACAAGGGATGAATGCAAACGAATATGGTTGAACGACAAGCACACTATAGAAGATGTGCAGCAGGCCATTAAAGATGCCCAAACAGCATATGAGGCGAAGGGGAAAGATTCAAAGACATATCTATGGATCCAGAAATTCTCCTCCCGGGTACTCCATTATGCAGACATATTCGACACCTTGACACAACACCACCCCGAGTATGTTTCTTTGGTATGGGGTGCAATTAAATTTGTTTTCGTCGTGAGCTAAAATCCCAGGTCTAGTGTGATTGTCCCTGAGCTAAAGAGTGATTAGGGGGTCGTTAATCATGGAGAGCTAGTCGCTCAATTGTCCAAGGCACTCAGCTCCATCGCGGACTTCCTCCCACATGTAGAGCTCAAAAGTGTCCTGTATCCAACAAAGCGAATGAGTGAGCTTGTCGCCATCATATATGCACAGATAATCCGATTTGTGATTCGAGCAGTCAATTGGTATAAAGAGGGGAGGTTCAAGCATATGTTAACATCGATTACTCGACCGTACGCCTTGCGTTTCAAGGACCTTTTGGATGACCTCAAGACTTCTTCACGACAGCTCGATCAGCTGGCCGTAGCAGCAGCGATGGTGGAACAGCGTGATATGCATCTGGAACAGAAAATCTCCCACCAGGTACTTCTCGAAGTGCGAAATATGATACAGGGTAAGTTAACGAACTCCGAACTATTGGGTTAAAGTCCATTGATAAGTATACTAATGGGTTATTCTCAGCCAACCACGGCCTGAACATGGCCAGTCTTCTCGATACCAACAAGCGAGTGTGTGATATCCAATTATCACAGATCCTCACTTTTGTCGCTTCCTCAATCCTGCAGTCACCAGAAACTACCCGAAAGTTGTGCTCAGCAATGCGTAATCGTCGTCGATTTCAGCACGGTGTATCGAGCTTCTTTGCCTCAACCCCAAAACTTCAAGAATGGAGTTCAACGAAAAGTTCCTCTCATATCTCGATTTCGGGCTCATATGCAACTCGTCATTGCGCGCAAGACTTCGCTGTCGATGTGATTAGCCTCATTTGTGAGAGCAGAATACCGGTCATTTGGATTTTAAACCCAAATCTGAGTGAAGATAGTACTACCGTTCCCACCACCATAGATATTCTCAAGCACTTGGTGCTGCAAATTCTCCAAATTAACCAGCACCGCTTGACAGAAAAATCCTTATCACTCAGCGCCACACAATTCCAATGTGCAAAGTCCGAGGAAAAATGGTTCGACCTCCTTGTCTCCGCGTTAATGGACCTCCCATTGTTGTACATCGTCGTTGACCTCGAGGTCCTGAAATCAGCACCAGCCGAAAAAGGATTGTTGGTCCACGGATTTTTAAACCTTATGAAAAGGCTGTCCAGTGGAAGTGTTGATACAGTGATGAAAATTGTTTTCATCAGTTACTTTGAGTCTGTGACGTCGGCGGCCGATATTCCCACTAACGAAGTATTGCGTATTCCGAAGGCAACAGACACAATGTATAAGAGTAGGAAGAGGAATAAAAGGCAGATGTATACTAATAGAAGTAAAACTATTAGTACACTGAAGCTGCGATTCTAGTCGCTCATCTAAGGAGGCTTGTACCCTTAGACTGCATCCTGAACAACGAATGCTGCTGCTGAAGTATTGCCTAAGTAAACTAAAGGTGCTAGAGCCAGTCAAGTACTGGTAAGAGTCGTGCCTCCTGCGCAATTGCTTCTGCTAGCACGCTAGGCCTTCCGCTTCTGGGTCTTCCGTTCTTAGGTCTTGACGTGGTGTCTCGCCGTGCGTGCCAAGAATAGTGGAGTTTTCACCCACTCAGGAGTGGCGATCTCGAGAGCTGGAAGCTGGGGGACGTAAGATGTATTCACTCTAGTGGTGGTCGACCAAAAAATTCAAAGTAAACTGATCCATTGTCGGTAAACGGTACCGGCAGTCCAAATTCATCCACCTCCCCCACACCCATCTCCTGCGCTTCCTTGTGTCTCGCTTCAAGCCCCCAGAACGTTTGGATCATTTGGGCGACCATAACGCTGTTCCACATCCCCTCGTGTCGCGAACTCCGCAACAAGAGTTCCATGGCCGCTGTCCGAGTAGAGGCAACAGGACAATTGACACAGACGTAGTAAAGCGGTCCTATCAGGCCCAGATCACTGCTGAAAGTAACCGGCGGCTTTCCATTGTTTGCATCCTGTTCCGCGGTTGCAATTAAAGGTCTCGATAAGTTGATAATAATCTGAAAGTCATCCACATATCCCAAAAATCTCTGCGCGCTCAAAACTTCGGAAAGAGGCCTAATATCGCTCATCTCAGGTTGGATGCCAGCCATGATTTTCACTGTTGTGTGGTGTATTTTCAACAATGCGGCGGCTTGCAGTTCTCTGCTGGCGAGAATTTTGCTTTTGGATGCCATAAATTTTGTGAATGCAAGGTTCCAGAGAGACAACTGGGACGCGTATTTGTTGAATAAAGCGAGGCTTTCAGGTGGTTGTGAAACGAAAGGTATATCTGCACTACGTGTCTTCAAGTCAGCATTTGGTGGCAGAGAAACATAGCCTCGCGGCTTTCATCTCGGGAAATGAGAGAAAATGAGAAGATGTACTTACTCCCACATGTAGAATGCACTAAATAATCCATCTGCAGCCTGATCCAAAGCATTCCGAGCTTCCTTCAAGCCTTCAAATTCTTCCAAAATTATAATCTCTTGCTCGGAGGCGTCTATCAGCTTTCTAGCAAAGGCCATCTTGTCATTCTTACTTTTTGTTTCGACGTAAACAATAGACTGTATCGACAGTCTCTTAAAGAGAGGAGCAATGCTGTCCTCGACGATGTGATTCCCTGTCGACGACCTCCTCATATCCCGCAAGATCCCAAGCCCGCTTTGAAGATGGGCCATGGCTGATTCGAACCAGCCTCGCAGGCTGTCGAAACAAAAAAATAGTATGCAGGACATGAGCGCCGTAAGTGGGTCTTCCTTCCCGTTTGCAAGAGACCGCCGCAATGCCCCCATGGCTTTCCCGTATTGTTTCATTGCGAATGGGTGATTTGGGTCCTCCGCTGGCGGGATTGAAGGCACCATCCCCTTCCGGGAGAAGTCTTCATGCAAGGCTCCTAGTGCTATCACAGCATGCCGCAAAGAAGGTTTTTGTGCACAAGCAGCCAATACAAGTCTTTCCCAGAATGAAGAATCATAGTATCCAGATAGCTCAGCTGCTGTGTTCCGGAGAAAGAATTCGAAGCTTCTCTTTTCCTCTGTAGTCCCGGATATGTGTACTGAGATTCGTTGGATGAGGGCTACAGAATCCTTGAATATCGTAATATCGCTACTATATCCATCGCAGTTGCGTCCGGTCGTCACACACCGCTTACACCTTGGCTTTGCTTCGTCGCATTTGATCTTCCTCACTCTGTAAGTATTGTAAGTTGACTTTCCATCTGGGGTAGTGCAGGCGTGAACCTACTTGCAAGTTGCACATCCTGTCTTCGAGTGTGGACCGCCTCGTCGTGTGCGTCGCTGCACCTGATCTATTGCCATCTCAGGTCTCGTGTTCAACAACTGGAAGGAATTTCGAGTAAGGGAATTGAGAGTGAGTATCTAAGAGATGACGACGGTTTAAGCATAATATCATTTGACATACAGTAAGACTTTAGCCTCCCCACTGACCTCGAACACCGCCTCAATGCTCCATGCTCACTATTCGGCGCAGCTTTTGGTGCCTTGTCAGTTATCCATGAAGATCTTCGTGAATGATAGAAAGTCCGTGCCCAGCTCAGCTATTACGTGATCATATTGCCAATCTTCTTAACCAACCACAGCGCACCACAAGGCCCGCTCTTCTCTATGCTTACTTATCCGCTTACGTAGCTCATCTGCGTCTTCTGATTTGTCTGCTCGGCCTACATACTAGCGCCTTCGTGAAATCTACCTCATCGATATCGCGGAAAGCGTCCAAAATTGGTACTGCAACAGGAATCTCGAGGGTTTGAATTCTTATAAGTAGCCATGGATCCAATCAAGATATTTGAGATGAAGATCGAGAGCATTGCTCCTACTCGACTCAAACCAAAGCCGGATCCATAAGACTCTGTCGCTACAACTTCATCATCTTACTCGATTGTTTCCTTAAGTCCCTGGCAACTCCTCCTATTCACCTCATGGCCATCCAGCCACTCTCAGAAGAACGCACGTCAGCCCAGGAGACCGTCGCGCAGCAATCCATACTTCAGCAAGCCGAAGCTGCCATTGTTGCTCAAACCCATCCCACAAGATCCACGAGGCAGGAGCCCCTCCTGCAAGAGACAGAACTCATCGATGCGGCCGAAGACGATGTGCCCCCTCCTGCTTACGGTGATATCTATGGCGAAATTCACGACAAAAAAGACGCCCTGGGTGCCCGTGTTACTGATGATGGCCGTGTCAACATTCACATCAATCAATTAAATCGCCGTTTGTCCCAGGTCTTTACTCCTGCCTTACGTCAACACGTCCAAAGTGTCCAAGATAGTCGCCCACCTCCTCTCCCTTATATTCCCCCTTCCTTAGGAGGTGAAAAGGGAGTTGCTCCACCCCCGCCCTTGAACGTCGTCATCCAGGTCGTGGGCTCACGTGGAGATGTGCAACCTTTCGTTGCCTTGGGGAAAGTGTTAAAAGATACCTATGGTCATCGTGTACGTCTAGCAACTCATCCTAATTTCAAAGGCTTTGTGCAGGGGAATGGCCTGGAATTCTTCAGCATTGGCGGTGACCCTTCCCAGTTAATGGGCTTCATGGTCAAAAATCCCGGCTTGATGCCTGGCTTTCGTAGTTTACTAAGTGGAGATGTCGGTCAGCGAAGAAGAGACGTTGCCCAGTACATCCAAGGCTGCTGGCGATCATGTTACGAAGTCGATGATGGATTGGGTCCTCGTGCTACCGACGATGAGCTTTCGGAGCCTGCAGCAAGACCCTTTGTCGCCGACTGCATCATTGCCAACCCCCCAAGCTTTGCCCATATACATTGCGCAGAGAAGCTTGGCATCCCTCTCCATATCATGTTCACTATGCCATATTCTCCCACCCAGGCATTTCCCCATCCGCTGGCCAACATTCAATCCTCCAATGCCGACCCTCAGCTGACTAATTATATAAGTTATGCCATGATCGAAGTCCTCATGTGGCAGGGCCTAGGTGACATCATCAACCGTTTCCGCGTAAAGTGTCTCGGTTTAGATCCTGTGAGTCTGATCTGGGCCCCCGGAATGCTCCAACGTCTCAAAGTCCCTCACACCTACTGCTGGTCTCCGGCCCTAATAGCTAAACCCAACGACTGGGGCTCTCACATATCCATCTCCGGGTTCTACTTTCTCAACTTGGCCTCTAGCTATACTCCTGCCTCTAACCTGCAAGCATTTCTCGACGCTGGGCCACCTCCGATCTACATAGGATTTGGGAGCATCATTTTGGACAACCCCAATGCAATGACAGAGCTTATTTTTGAGGCTGTGAAGAAGACTGGTCAGCGTGTACTCCTTTCGAAAGGCTGGGGAGGTATGGGTGCCGAAGAGCTTCGTATCCCTGATGGCGTCTTCATGCTAGACAACGTACCGCATGATTGGCTTTTTAAGCACGTCTCGTGCGTCATCCACCATGGTGGCGCAGGAACCACGGCAGCAGGCATTGCTGCAGGCCGGCCAACTTTAGTTGTTCCCTTCTTTGGAGACCAGCTCTTCTGGGGCGCCATGATTGCGCGAGCAGGCGCCGGCCCCAATCCCATCCCTCATAGACAACTCACAGTGGGAAAATTAGCCGATGCCATCAACTTCTGTCTGAAGGCCGAAACAATGCAACGCGCCAAAGAACTCGCAAGCAAGATAGAGGTGGAGCAAGGCAGCGACATGGGTGCTCAGTCGTTCCATCAACATCTTCAAGTTGACCGACTCCGTTGCATCCTTGCACCATCTCGAGCTGCTACATGGCGCATCAAGCGCAGTCAGGTCAGATTAAGCGCTTTTGCTGCTTTTACTCTGGCCAATGCAAACCTTTTGGATTTCCATGACTTAAAGCTCTCCAGACCACAAGAATACTACACAGACGAAGGTCCGTGGGATCCATTGTCCGGATTTGCTACAGCAGTTTTTGGGGCGATCAGCAGTATGGCGATGGGTGTAGCAGATTTTCCGTCGGAGACCGTGAAAGCTTTGCTGATGCCGTTTGGGTCAAGCCGACAGCAGTCTCAAGCATCGAGGTCGACAATGACAAGGGAAAGTGACACCTCAAGTGTGGGAGGAATACCTACTCCGCCAATTTCTCCAGAACAGAGTCAAACAAGCTTGAATATGCAGGAATCTCTTGCTTGTGTCCAGAGCTCTTCCGACGCTAGCAGAACTCGAGTTCGCAGTCGAAATGAATCCAGCACCGGCAAGGATCATGACATGCTGCGCCAGACCGGCGCGCATACGAGTAAAGGCTTCGGCCGTATCGTAAAGACGGCTTTGCGATCACCTATCGATCTCTCAATGAGCATTACCGAAGGATTTCACAACGCCCCTAAGCTTTGGGGAGACGATACCGTGCGCGCCCCGCAAAAAGTCAGCGATCTCAAGTCAGGCGCCAAGGCAGTAGGAAAAGAGTTTGCCTTTGGCTGGTACGATGGTGTTACTGGTCTCGTCACTCAACCCTTGAAAGGCGCCCAGAAAGAGGGTGCTAGCGGCCTTCTCAAAGGAATCGGCAAAGGGATAGGAGGATTTTTAACTAAGCCTGGCGCAGCTCTCTTTGGTATTCCCAGTTATATGATGAAAGGGGTACACAAAGAGGTGCAGAAGTTATTCGGCAGCAGTGTGCAAAACTACATCATCGCGTCCAGGACAGCTCAAGGATACGAGGAGTGGCTGCAGAGCTCCGATGCAGAAAAGGAAGATGTCATCGTTCGTTGGAAGCTAATTCAGAAATACCTGAAGAAAAAGCACACCTCTGACGAGATGGTACGAGATATTCTGGAATCACAACGAAAGATTAACATGGAGGAAAGAGACAGCCTTCAGACCGACAGAAGTACTGTGAGTTCGGCCCAGTCCGCCAGGAGTGCAGATATCTTCACTCAAGATCCCGAGAGCGTCATGCTTGCTCTAGGTCTTTCAGAGTCCCCTTTGAGTTCTGCCAACGCGCGCCCGGAAGAATCTCCGGGAGAGGCTGAAATGAACGGAGCCGGCCGACCATCAGTCCAGGAGCCTTCACGTGGAGACGTAGGAGAGTATGCCAATATGGAGCGGGCGATTCAGGACAACATATACCAGCTTCAGCGCCAACAAGAAGAAGCTGCAGATCACCAGACACACCAGGAGAACCTCCGACAAGCGATAGAAGCTAGCGAAGCCGAAGCCCAGCGGCACGCGCGCGAAGCATTGGAATACGAGGAACAGCTGAAGCTAGTCACCGCGCAAAGTTTAAGGGAACAGAGACGGACGAGTGGTGACAGTGAATGGGAGTTGGATATTGGTCTCGATGATGAGGAAGATGAGGCGCTCCAGCGGGCGAGGAAAAGATCCGGGAAGATGGCGGAGAACGCAGGAGCCGGGGTTGGTAGGTCATCAGACGTTCAGCAAGCTCATTCATATGATCCGGGACATCTCGCCGGCACCACGCAAAGTGAGTTTGAGGCTCAACAACAGGAACAGCAGAGGGAGAAAACGGCACAAGAGAAGACGGAAGAAGAGATTGTGATGGAGTACGTGAAGAAGCAAAGCCTCTTGGAACAGGACTATCGGAATAAAGGCAAGGGCATACCACAGTGACCGGTGTTTACTTCCAAGCCCTCAAAATTGACTCTTCGATATTTCTTTACACATGTTAAAGCATGAACTCGTGCTGGCTACTCAGCGTGAAAATTCAATGAAATGATTCCTAGTATTCCTCAATTGTACAAATAATCCAGTGGCAGGATGCAGACAACGACAGTTGCTTGAACCATCTGTTTTCTATTCTTAATCCAATCTCATTTCTCACACTTGCGAGTCCCCTCGTCATCGGTTTCACCTTCCGGACATCGAAAACTATGATTTCCTTATACATTTTCTAGATTTATCGAGGTTTATTACTCTTTCTATCCCTTTGTCAAATCCTGTCCCCACTACAAATATAAAACCATCCATCTACAGGAGTCCAAATCATTCGTTTGGCGAACCAGTGTCGGAGTCTCACGTCGCTCATCGCGCCCGCGCTGCCGCTCGTTTTTGTACAGCTTTCAGCGGTGTTGCGGTGTTGAGGTTGGGACAGCGAGAATGAAAGTGGAAGTGGTCATGAGAACATTAGCACAGCGAGAGATCGATATGGTGGTGGTGGAAGCGGATGCGCGAGGATGCCAGCTCGAATCGACTACTTTCAGGACCAGGAAGCCACCGAGCCTCTGCCATACATTGATAGAAACTTCCTATTTCGCGGGATCGGGCCAAACATCTTGGGAGGCAAGGGTTTCTTGTAATTTTGAATGCTCAATTCTCAATGATACATCGTCATCAAATCACGGAGCTATTCATTACCTAGAAGCCGAAGGATTGGGTAAACTGATATGGTATGGACTTTGCCCATGCCATACATAAGCTGAATGCCGGGTATTATCGCGAAAAATACCGCAGGTCCTGGTGAAGCCAATAAGGTTGCGTTCGAAATGCAGATTATTACATCGGCCTATCAGCTCGTTGCACAAACAAGCCTCTTATTTTCATCCGCCGTGCGACCATAAGCAACCCAATCAGGAAATTTCAGATTTTGAATGCGGCCAATCATGAGACGTGAGCATGGGTTATGTGCGCATATACCAGTCCCCATAGGATACTACCTCATGCGTGCCTCGTTGACGAAAAGCACATTTTGTCATAGCGAATCACACCTCAGGAAGATGTTGCACACAACCATAGCCTCATTCTCAAGGGCAAACATTCAAGGTGTGCAATCATCGACTGACCTACTTATGATCCTTCGTTGATAATGCTCTACGTCGTTGAAGTTGAGTTCATTCTCCGAGTCTTTATTGTGCAGCTTCATTGGCAACATTCTCACGATGTCCGGAACTAAAATCAAGGGCAAACGAGCGGCAAACAATGCTCTCTGGGAAAATTATAAACACATCATAGAGAGCCTGTATCTGAAGGATGGCATGTCATTGAAAAGCACCATGGAATTCATGACCAACAACCACGGTTTTAATATGAAGTTCGTCGTTTGTCTGTGAGAAGAGTTCACCATTTGATCTAACTTATTCCTTCTAGTAAGGCACAATACGAAACAATGTTCAAGAAGTGGAATTTCAGAAAGAACATCGCTGCGAAGCAATGGAGTTTTATCAATCGCTGTATTGAGAATCGAACAGTCCTTGACAAGTGTTCAGCCGTCACCATTGGTAATTTCCACGTAAATCAAAAGCGAATTGACCGAGCGCGAGCGCGGTACAATGATCAGACACCACAAGAAATGGTTCTATACGATGCGTCAGGTTTGTTAGCTGGTACGCTTCGAGATTTAAGGCATCACTAACTGCGATAGTACCTATACAAGATCTTGACAGCCGGCCGGATGCACAGAATTATGATATCACAGTCAGAACTCCTCCACCGCCGGATTTAGACTACCGGCATAAGCTCCCCACTAATCTGCCCTGGTTATATTTCCTGAGCAAGTACAACAACACGCGTGAGCAGCTCTCCATATATTCCCTTCAGAACTGATGTAAACAGCTATGCACCTCTCCGCTAGTATTCTCAATGCCGGGCGGGAGATTATTCGATCATCCAGCTTTTGGGATGGATGCAACGAGATCCCAATTTCGGCTATCCGTCGTACAATTCAACAAGAAATATTTGGGCGGCTAAGGCCACTATTGCTCACCAGGCCCGATGGTTATCCCACGATAAATCTAGAACAGGCATTTGGATTGACCACCAGATCGCCCCACTTGGAATTTCTGAAGCTAGCGGCATATATCCTCTCGAACAACATTCAATCTAGCGAAGAGGAGAATATTGGCATGAAGATGATAGAGCTGTGTCATTCCAGAGGCATGCTCCGATTTCTAGAAAGTTTACTCGTGGACAAGCAATGCACAATTCGAGTAATGGCCGAGAAGCTCTTGGTGTGTGCTGTCCGTGCAAATGATAAGAAGATCACTCGAATTCTTCTGAACGCTGGTGCCAGTCCCAAGTCCAAGTTCAACACTCATGAGGATGTGTTAGCACTCGCCATAGAATTAAAACGAACTGAACTGCTACCATTTCTCATATGCGCAGGAGGAAGAGGAGGCAATCACGTGACCCAACTAGCACTCCAAGGACTTGAAGACATCTCTCTTAAATTTTTGTTGAAACTCTCGCTGGAAACAAGTCAGCCTTCTTGTGCCAAGAAATTACTCGAAGCGTACCATCCTTCTCCTCCCCTGGACAGACCTACCCTACTTCATCACGCGCTCAAAGAATGCGATGTCGATATTATCGAGCTCGTGCTAAACTATGAAGCAGGTCGGTTGTGGCAAAATTCATCACGCTCGTCACTGACATGCCTCGAGGTTGCTTGTTCGACAGGTAACATACGGAAAGTCCGGCTTCTACTTCAAAACATGGGCAAGATCAAAGGCTCTGGGTGCGGAGGGTTCCGAAAATGCCTTCCTTATGCGGTGCAGAGCGGAAACCGGCAACTCGTGGAGAATTTACTGATTCATGGAGTCCAAATCAACGACACATCAAGCTCGAGTATGTCATGCCTTCTACTTGTCGATATGAATGACTTGCCAATGGTTCGATATCTTCTCGATTGCGGCGCGGACCCGAACTACACTGCCATGGGTACTAGTACTCCTTTACACCGCGCTTCGAGGTATGGTAACGTGGGTGCAGTTAGATTACTGTTTGCTCGTGGTGCTAAGTTAGGACCTATTTCTGGCAGCCAATGTTCCCAAGATCGTCTGATGGAAGCTGCTATTCAAAGTAGGACTGTCGCGGTAGTAGAGGAGATACTTAAAGCAGGTGTGGCAGCCGATAGTTGGATTCATGATAAGTATGCAACGCCGTTGCAACTTGCATGCTACCAAGGCTCAACAGAGATTGTACGGTTACTATTATTCTCCAACGCAGATATAAATTCACCACCAATACCCTGCGAGGATGGCCTAACCGCATTAACAGCTGCTTTGCGCACCCGCGATATCGAATTGGTTTCATACTTATTAGATCATGGTGCTGATGTCAACAATCCGCCCGCCCAACACAGAGCACGAAGTCCACTACAGACTTGTCTTGAGGTTCTCAAATATGAGATGATGGTGCAACTACTTGAGCGTGGAGCCGACCCTGAGGATTCTGGTGCTCTCTGGGTGGCTACATGCAAGGAAGACCTCGAAAGTGTGGATCTCTTGCTAAACTTGAATCGAGATGTGTTCAGTCAAAGAGACCTGTCCCAAGGAGCGGGCGCTACTGACTTTGGTCGTGCCGCTCTTTGTCAAGCTGTTCTTTCGAACAAATCTCAGCTGGTATGCACTTTTTTAGAAGCCGGAATAGACTTCAACCGAATACCCATGCGGCAATTTCACATGGGTGAAGATATAACCACAAGAAGTCCAGGTCGGTCCGCTATCCTGGCAGCTATAGAGGCAACGAATGTCAACCTCCTGCAGAAGTTTCTCGGCCAAGGACAGTACTGCTCAATCAAAAGCGTGCTAAAAAGTTGCGGCAACCTAGACTTGGTATCAGCCATGCATTTCGTCGATTTCCAAGATGAAGACGCACTTGAGATCCTGAAGCTCCTCAATGGCACAGTTGCTATGGTTAACAGTTATTACTTTAAGTTCGGTATAGATAAATGTGTCCTCCAAAGAGCAATCGAGTGTGGTTGTTGCTCAAGCATTGTTACATACTTGCTTTCTGTAGGAGCAGATATTAACTCGCCAGCAGGCATACGTAATGGTAGAACAGCACTCCAAGCGGCTGTCGAAAATGACAGATATGATATCGTTGAGATGCTTGTAATAAATGGAGCATTTGTAAATGCTCTTCCCTCGCCCTGCCAAGGAGCGACAGCATTCCAGTTTGCGGCCATGAATGGAAACTTCAAGATTGCCCAATTCCTCCTGAAGGCTGATGCAGATTTTTTGGCCCCTAGATGCAAGGACTACGGCCGTACAGCAATAGAAGGTGCAGCTGAAAATGGACACCTGGATATGGTCTTGTATTTGCTTCATCTAGCCAAAGATGTTGAAGGAATCGACTTCGAGCATCAATTATGCCGAGCGACCAGGCTTGCTTGGAAGGAAGGGCACATTGCTTTATCGGAGACGATTCAAGAATGCCAAAAAAGTAGATACAAGAGACTTCACTGCGAAAGAGATGAGAAACACGTCACTGCTTTTGAGGTCAATGGAGATAATGGATTTTACGAAGACGATAGCGACGACCAAGACAGCAGTAATTCAGATACAGACCTTGCCGAGGAGTTAGCAACCGAGGTTTCAACGAGAGTTGCAAATTCGAAATTGCCTATTCGTGGTCTGAACGTTGATGAAATGCCAGAATTAGAAGAGCTGGAGGATTCCTCAATGAGTTGTGATTCTCCAGATATCTACAACTTTCCCGTCAATTCTAACTGTCTGAGGTCTTCAGGTGAGGAAGATACACAACATGAGGTTACCGGAGGTTACGAAGTTGCTACCGACGGTAACGCGAACCTGCCTGAATTTATCGGAACTCCCACTCAGGAAAGGGATAACAATCAAATGGTCGATCCCAACCCATTTCCAGACGAGTATTCAGATAATTTCCTCGACATACCTGGTTCGATGGCGACTCCGCAATGGGATGGATTTGAGATTCCTGAGAAGTCCCAAACCGCTACAGAGAATGACCCCAACTTGCCTGAATGTATGGCAACTCCGACTCGAGAGTGGGAAGACCAACCATTGATTATCCCTAACCTGTTTCTGAACGACTATTCCACCGATTTTCTCGATATACCTGGATCGATGGCAACTCCTAAATGGGATGGTCTCGATGATTTCTACGATGCAGATATGGAAGAACAAACTGGTCGCGGAAGATTGCCACTTGGCTGATCTGGGTTCATCGTATGGGAGCGAGAATGGAGGTCATACAACGTGAATGGTCGGTTTCATCTAGGATTTTTGTTCTACGGGGTATTGATACTTTAAATTTGGCTCTGTTTCATGTATTCTGCGAATTCAACTGGTCAGGTGGGTGGGTGCCGGTTGTGGCATCCATGGGTACATTACGCTGGCTGATGGGTATCCAGTGGGTGCATCGAGGAAGATATGGGCTACCAATTGGCCCTGTAGCCTCTACCTCCTTGATGGATCAACAAATCCAGTCGTTCTCTTAGCTCCGCCCGTTCTACACCCAGCTCCGAATTATCACAAAGCTTTCAGCGCGCCGACCACAAAACACGCCAAAGCCGGTAGATCCGTCGTAAACGTCCTAATAGTATGCATCCTCAACCAAGCCCCCATAGAATACGTACTATTCCCCTTTGGAACATCGCCCCTAATCTCCGCCAACAACCCCAGCGCACGCTTCCCAAATATTGCGATATGTCCCACACTAAAAAACAACCCCATCCAGTACCACTTCTCGGCTCCAACCAGTTTGAGCTGGGGGCGATCAACAAGAAGATTGAGGATGCCTAATGCATAGTTGGTGGGATATCCTAGAATAATAACCCAGCGACCCCGTCGCCCCCAGAGCTGGAACCATGCAGGTAGATGGGCATTTGCGCGGTCGCGGAATATGGGAGCCATCCATGTGCCGAGGAAAATATGCTCGTCGACTGCGAACATTAGACTGACTGTCGTAGTGATCACGGGAAGGATACGGAGGACGCGAATGGAGGTGTCGATGGCAGACATCGTGCTTAGACTGGTTTCAGACGTTGCTTTGTGCACTTCTGAGCCTTTTTGTTGCGAAAATTTCCTTTTTTGAGTGATCTTGAGCTTGTTGAGGTTGTATTCTGGTAGTTGTTTGAGTTGTATGAGTGTGGATTGTTTTTGCTTCGTTGTAAGAGCATTCTTACGTAAAATACTTTGGATTATAACGTGATATACACCTCATCCGAGGATTGGACTGCCAAGTGGGTCAGACTGAATATAATTGGTAGATGAGTCCGGAAAGCATCGAATGAGACTGATCCTGACGCATGTTGGAGGCGAGGTGGTTATTATTCTAACCGCTCTCCACCACTTTCGACTTGCACTGTATTTTGGGTGCACTCCAATCATCTGTATGACATTTCAATGCATCTAGATTTGAGTTCTCGCAAAGTTTACTACCGGTGAGGTTACAGTAAGTCTATTGGAATTCATATCCACTGTCTGAACAGCTCTCTCAGATACATGGTGTCTGCTAGTTTTTCTTGACTTCCTACCTGTTAAGAAGTAGACTTCTTTTACGAGAAACCTCAATGAAACTTCAAGCAATCGACTGGGAGATTTCGCAAATGATCACTGCTGCGGATCGCGAAACTTCCCATGAGCCCAGGAGGTGGTTGGGGACCAGATGGAACTGATTGATAATCCAGACTCTGGGATACTACCAGGAGGTAGTAGTTGGCGACCCAGATGAAACTGATTGATGATCTAGACTTAGAGATATCACCAGACGAAGCTGGGGACTATTGATCGATGATCCAGACCCGGAGATGCTACCAAAAGAAGTTGGGACACTAGATGGAACTGATCGATCCAGACCCGGAAATACCACCAAACGAAGTCGAGACAAATCACACAGAGACTTCATCGTGTAGTCGCAAGGCCAAGGAAAAACCATTTAGCACGTTTAGAGAGCGTGAAGACGGCGATGGTTCTGGAGGTGGGGTTGCCGCGGAGGGAGAGAATACGGGTTTGGGAGTGGGTTGTAGCGGCTGTGAGACGTTCTTGAGTGTCGGAGAGTCCTTTTCGAGAAGCTTTTGAGAGGTTCGGAGATTGTGTCTTGTAATCTGCGGTCTTTCTCTGAAGCTTTTGAAATGCTTGGAGATTGTTGATTGTATCTTGTAATTTACGGTTTTTGCGTGATAGGAGCCCGATTCGTTCGTTTTCGGTCGCTTGGTGCCGGCTGAAGGAGAAGCGGGTGGCTTTGGAGAGGTCGGCTTGGAGGCACTAGATTTCTTGTCTGTATTCATCCACAAGGTGTGATAGGAAGTAGATTCGTTCGTTTTCTTCCGCGGTTTCTTCTCGCGGTCGCTTGACTTCTCTTGGCTTCTACTTAGGAAAGGTCGGCTTGGAGGGACTGGACTTCTTGTCTGTATTCATCCAAAAGGCGTTCTAGCTCGTCAATACGCTTGATTTTTGAATCTTCGATATGTCACCATACCAGGCGACGGAGTCTGCGCAACAGGCAAGGGACATTTAAAATCTGCTGCTGTCAATTGCTTTAGCTGATACCGTTCCTGATGATCCCATTTTATGCGCACTACCACCAGTTCTCGAAAGCGTGCAGGATTTTGCTCATCGGGTATTCGCCTTCATTCTTCATCTCGTTCTCTTTACAAACCACCTCGTTCTTCTACAGACATCCAAGTGCAAAAAGTATGCAGAGAATATCCTTCAACGGCATTCGCGAATTGGTTTGCAAAGCACCGCACAGGAAGATTATTCAGATGAACTGGGAACTGGGTAGCTTTATGGGAGACTGGTCTGTTGAAGGGGAGTTTCAGTGAAGAGGGAGACTGGTCCGCGGAAGGAGAGTTGAAGAGTAGGAAGCCTGAGGATTCCCGCACAGAGACTGGTCAGTTGAGGGGAGTTGAAGAGGGCGGGAAGCTGGGAGAGCCGCAAGATGTAAGACTAAAAAGCGACGCCACTTCTGAGAAGTGACAATTGTGGCCTATATAGATGGCTAACTAGCTGTTTCACACAAGACAGACAAGCTCACCGGGAGAACGTATGAAGTCCAGAATACTCAGAGATTGAGAAGCAGGGTAATTTCTAATTGATAAACGGAAACAAGTCTCGATATATACACATGCTTTCCAACCATTTAAATCGACATACATTCGCTTTGGCCGGCGATAACCTCCTATCCAGGCTGAATCTTACACCCTCTCAGTTCACTCAGAGTATTCCAAAGCTCAACTATTACAGGACTTCAGAACCTCAATGTTCGAGATCAATTCAGACTTTGTCAGTAGTCACCCCCTTACATTATATCCTCGCTCATCAAGTCTTTTATGTACATCTGTATTTCCTGCGTGCCAGCCTTGTCCCTCTTGGTCTGCAGTTCACCAAGTAACTCGCGCTCATACGCATCCCTTTCTTCCGGAATTGTATAATTTGCCATGATGGCTCGACCCTTGGCGCTTAGCTTCGAATTCTCGGCTGGCGTATCCTCAATCTGCATCGTCCAGCTGCCTGCTCCAGCATCTACCTCCTTGCCATTTTTGGGAAGTTTATTGACTCCATCGACATCAATGACATCACCACGGTCCAACAGATCTACCACCATATATGCAAAATTCTTGCTGGCCTGCACAGAGCCGATAACCTTGAGCTGAGAACACCAGCAGTCGAGATTTCCAAAGATAATCAGTACACTCTTAGCACGAGTGAGTGCCACGTTCACCCGATTCCATTCTTTCAAGAATCCAAGTATCGAGCCATTGTGACTATCGGCTGGGGTTAATCCAAGAAGGATGATCTCGTTCTCTGATCCTTGAGTTCCATCGATGGTTCGAAAGCGAGGAAATCCGTTTAAGTCTTTGCCGATTGCCTTGGGAAGTCGTGTCTTGACTTGCTTGACGAGCTCAGTCAACTCTGCTTTGTAAGGTACCAAGATAGTGATGTTATCAGGATCGATTTTCGGAATGCTAGAATGGGCCGATTTGTGGTTCAGCAAGCTAATGAGGTAGTCGATAATGGCGTTGATGTTTGCGAAGTTGCGCTTTGAAGTACCGCCTTCCTTTGGAGCCGATTTGCCATTCTTCACGTTGACAAACAGTCGTCGAATTCTGCTCTCGTTGTTTGCTTGGCCATATGCAGGATCACGGCGTGCCTCTCGATAGAGCTTACCACGGCCAGACTCGTACCATTCTTTGTAAAATGTGAAGGTATCGCTCTCCACATTGGTGCTCCCAGCACAAGCCATGAAGGTGTAGGTCAAGATGCCTGGGAGATGGGCAATCTCTTGATGCATCCGGTAGTTGACCTTCAGGCGGATAGTATTTACCGCGGGAAGATTACGGAATCTAGCAAAAATAGTTTGGCCAAATGTAGCAGCAAATTCGTTGTGACCCATACTGCGTATTTTGGGACCAAGTTGTGAATCATCCCCTCCAAGAACGTTGTATTTGGACCCTAAGGTCAGAGGAATAAGAGCTTCCATCATGCTCGCAGAGGCAGCTTCATCAACTATTGAGGCCACGGGAACGTAGTTATATTCCTTCAAAAGTCCGGCGTTGTTGCAAGTCGAGACTACGATACGGACTTGGCCGTTTGGGGAGAGAATCTTAGTCGCCATTTTGCCAATTCCATTATAGAAGTTCTTCTTGTCATCAACAGCTACGGTACGACGAGCAAGGAGAGAGCTATGCGACTGCAGCCACTTTTTCGCAAAAACTTGTTCTTCAGCACTAGCAGCTGGGTTCTCTGTAGCCTGGTAATTGTAGCGAGCAACAATCCTGGTCCAAAGCCGGTAGCTATCGACAACTTTATCGCCCGAACTGGCATTGCCTTCAACTACCAAGTCGGTGGCCATTTGCTCCAGGCCAAATCTTTGAAGCTCAGCGTTTGTAGCAGCAGATGCTGGAACGAAGATAACATCAAACCAGTCTTTAGCTGATGGTTGAATCTTGTACAATTCATCCAGAGCCTGGGATAGCTTGACCATCAATTGTTGTGCGGCCATGTTTGAAGGGGCAGTCAATAAAGTGCGGAAACCATACTGAGCGAACAGGACGCCGAAATTGGCCATGAGTTCTGTCTTTCCACCCCCTGGAATGCCCTCAATGACTGTCATGAAGTTCTTGGTGCTCTTAAAAATAGCCTTGAAAGCTGCCTTCTGTGGTCCATCAAGCACTGTACTCAGACGTATAAGGTAACTCCGCAGAGCTCCTTGTTCAGCGTCGGACAATAATGGCCTGCATAACTCATCAATAGTCTTCGGTGAGATGACCTGCTGGCCATACCCCATCATGAATTCCTGCATCATCTTCTCGAATGGTGTCTCCGGTTTACTGCATAACCGACCAATGGCTTGAAGTTGTCGCAAGGAAGGAAGCGAGTTTCGTGTCATCGCAATGCTGACATCTATATTCTGGTTCTTGTTAAACGCCTTGATCTCATCCTTGTCCTCGACATTGAAGCCAATCACGAAATCGTGAGTGTCCTCGTAATCAATGCATCGAGCCTTGTACTGCTGATTGGCTGCCCAACCATACAGAGGAGGCTGGGTGTTCTTTTGCTTCTTAGACTCCACTGTTTGGAAAGGTTGTTCTGCATCCGTGGGGGGAGCGGTAGATGGACTAGCGGGAGTGGCAGGTAGTGACGGGTAGGTGTACGCGTTTGTTGCGGGAACTGCGAACGGGTTCTGTCCAGCCTGCGCCTTGATGATGGGAAGAATTGCCACTTTCATGCTGCTGCCAACAGCTACAAGTGGCATCTGGATACCTTCTAGCTTCTCTACAGTTAGCGCTAACATAACATATGAGCCTCTGCGATCGAGAACCCTGGCAACATGTTTCACTCCGTAAGAGAAGTACTTCATAATGCTGTCGCTCTCCCACATCATCTCTCCCAAAACAGCAAGGCTGAACGCCATTTCCATTTCTTGTGCTGTGCCATAGGATCCTTGAATAGGATGCGTTGCAAACTCCATTGCACTGCGAGAGGTTCCAATTTTTCTCATCCATTCTTGTCGTCGAACGGAGGTTTCTGGACTCTTGTTCCAGTGCTCGAAGAGTTTGCCAGCAACCTCACCAACATACTTTCGATAGAACCAATACGGACCACCCTCACAAGCACGCAATACGTTATTCTTCCAATGATTATCTATGGTTTCGAACTGCTGGGCGCCTGGACGAATCAAAGTGACATGTGCTAGACCGGAGTTCAGCAGCTCTTTAACTTCATCGATCTTAGCCTGCTTCTCTCTAGCCTCAGCATTTGTCCTGTCGACAGGAGCACTTCGTTTGTCGAAGAAGAATGTCCCTTGATGGTGAAAACCAAGTATATGTACAGCTGAAACTGCGCCGTCTTCTGAAGCCCCGAAATCGACTATGCGCTTCACCATGCTCTTCGCGACAGGACAGTAAAAGCGCTCAGATAAGATCTTGCACCACTCGTCAAATGCAGCTTCCTGATTAACTTCTGGCCCAAGGTCCATTCGAACTTTCGTCCCCTGAAATCTTGGTAGAGGTTCCGCAGCAGGGTCCTCTTGGGCGGGAACAGCAAAGTTGTTGTAACGGAAGGTACCCACGTCCGTAGCTACCACATTATCTGCGTCTTCGTCATCAAAACCGAAGATAATCTTCATTGATGGTGCCTGACGGAACATTTCGAACTTGACTCTAACGTTGAAGTCCAGAGACCATGATGTTCTGCCATATCGAACAAGTAAGATAGCCCTTCTCGCTCTGTTCATTTTACCAATCTTCGATCGGCCACCAGGAAAGTCTGCACCACGAGGTTTATCGTACCAGGTTTCAAGAATCTTCTCCAGCTCGGCCTTCTCGTCGGCAGCAGACATTTCGCCATCAGACAGTTCGCCAGCAGATATTTTGCCAGCAGTCTTTCCTTGATGAAGCTTATTCTTCTTTCCAGGGCCAGATCCTTCATTTCCCTGCTGCTTCCGCTTCCTGGAATTATCCGCAACATCCTCCTGTGTGTACAGCGGATTGACAGCGGCTGGTCCGGCTGCTGTGACTAGTGCGGGCTGATTAGCTGGGCCAGCACCCGCAGCCGCATTGTCCTTAGCAACGCTGGAGTATGTTGATGGTTGGGAAACCATGTTGACAATCGACCAAACGAGACCGATTTAAATATTGCCTCTAACACAAGTGTATGAGACAGAAAAATTCAATGTCTCACTTCTATCGAACGGGTCGGTTAGAAGTGTGATAGACAAAGAATTAAAAGATAAATAAAATTCGAAATCGATTCCCTGCGACAAGGTCGACAAGGAACCGAGATAACGAACTTTGAAGAGAAGAAAATTCAATATCTTGCTCTCACGACGACTGGGTCGACGAGTTACAAGACAGAGAATTGAGAAGAGAGAGAAAGAAGGTGGTGGTAAAATATATCTTTGATCCCTAAGGCACCGCAGGTGGAAAATGGTCGTATTGAGTAAGCCGACGGAAAACAAAAGGTTGATGTGGAATCGAAGAAATTGACTATATAATGAGCTTGGTTAGCATATGCTCTTTCATTTTCTGACTGGAGTTTGA
Organism: Rutstroemia sp. NJR-2017a WRK4; assembly: GCA_002946385.1. Taxonomy (NCBI): domain Eukaryota; kingdom Fungi; phylum Ascomycota; class Leotiomycetes; order Helotiales; family Rutstroemiaceae; genus Rutstroemia; species Rutstroemia sp. NJR-2017a WRK4. Next base: position 227,975 of record NJPR01000119.1, on the reverse strand, counting down.
ACAATAGATCCACGACATAGTCCATTCTCCGGATTGGGCTGAGAGAATAGGCCGACGATATGTTCAAATGTCTGGCCAGTATTGAAGCAATATTGCATTGCCCGAATGAAGTTTAAACAATAGGTCGACAATATATTCCGTTCTCTGGACTGTGTTGAAGCAACATTAAATCTCTGAATTGAGTTCGAACAATGAGTCGATAACTTGTTCCATTTTCTGACTGAATTCGGAGCAATGAGTCGAGACCAGCTACCAAGGAGCTGATGGACAATATCTGGACGTCTCCACGGGAAACTAGCTGTGGCTATTCCATCTGCGAGACTGCGAAGTCATGAACACAACGTTGGAGCTCTCCAACTAGCAGCTCGTTGTGAATATGCAGTCTTCGAACAGACGCGGACGTGTTGGTTTTGTTGCGCTGGATGAACGTATCGATGTTCGACCGTATACCCACGGTAGAGCAGCTGGAATATTCATGGAGCGACCTCAAGTGCCGGCGTGATGATGTCGTTTCTGGAACATCTGCCGATCTTATGACACGAAAGGATTCGATAACTAGAAGGAAATGGGAATTGCTTACAGTTTGTTGTCGTGGTTGATGTAAAAGAAGAAGAAAGAGAGAAAAAAATGCAGAAGGGATTTCGAGAGGTGCGAAAAATTACGCGGGCTGGAGGATACATTCACTGCTTGATTGTACAGTAGTACTTTTGTTTACTTTTCTGTAGCAAATATCACGCGTTTAATAGGCCATTTACGTAGTATGAATAATTACCTATGATCCACTTCACCACCAGAATGATATACCAATCTGTGTTTTGATATTAGCATCATCTGAGTGAGTCACGTGGTTGTAACTTCCACGACAGCAACAAGTTGAATTCTATGTTGGATGCAGTTCAGCCATCTGTATAATATTAGAACACATTTAGGCCTAAGTGTACTCGGAGCTTTCTCTGCTAGACTGCACGTCCTCTATGTGAATAGCTTTCTCAGATGCGCGATTTCTACAGACTGCAGGTCTTTCTCGACTTTCCTGATACCCCAAATATTCGTTCTTTTTCTTAATTTCGTGCCAATATCAATGGAATTTGGCGGTAGGGAAGACCATATCCCCGCTCATCTTATACTCAAAGGTCTTCTCACGCAATTGTCCTGCACAGAGCTGTTCGATGCCAGTTTACCCCAGGCAATGTGGCAAGAGACCTCATCATGACCGTTCGGATGGAGCGTATTGCTGCTCGGACAGCGATACTATGATCAAATCAGCTGTAGCCCAAGACAAAGCTATGCAGGAATTAAGGGACGCAGTTGATGCTATGGAAGAGGAATTCAAAGCCATTGAGGAAACAAGGTGTAGGAAGAATGGGATACTCGAGGGATATATGGCATTAGCGGATACCCTTGCCGCGCCAATGCTGTTAGCAGGCACTCTGTAAATATCATACAGATTCCGAAATCTATGAAAGTAACTCAACAAGCAAAGTTTTTTGGTATGTATGCCCTAGTGATATCTACTTCCTGGTCCTCGAAGCTGAATGTTTCGTTCAAAGATTCGAGGAAACTGAAAGAATGAATCCGTGCTAGCCTGTAGTACCAAAATGAATACCAGTTCTAGCGGAGTGTTTGTTATGGTATATGTACTAGTAGGCTATTCTCACATACCCGTTCACGCGTCTGCGTGTCGCGCACGTGAGGTCGGCGGCCGCAACCACGGAGCCAAAATTGATATGCCCATACTTCTTATTTTCAGCTTTGAGTTTTCATCCCATGACACGACATTTCCAACAGCCAATTTTCAATATTGACTGAGAAATTCGCCGCGCTATATCTTATTTTCTGTATTTATCTTCGACACTGTCGTTGATAAGGAAGGAATATCGGATCCCAACCTCATTTCTCTCTTTCCGGTCTCTTGGACCGCTATATCTGATTCTCTGTACTCGTCTTCGACACTGTCGTTGGTGGGGAAGGAATTTCGGATCTCAAACTTCTTTCTCCTTTTTTCGGGCTTTCGGGCCGCTATATCAGATTTTCTGTACTTATCTCCGACACTGTCGTTGATAGGGAGGAATATCAGATCCCCACTGCCCCAAGCCCCCAACTCAGACGGTTTCGTTTAATCGTTATTTATTGTGCTTTATTGAGCCACTAGCAATGGCCATGAACCCGGAATGGAGTAAAATACTTGGCGGTCAAGGGAGACCACCACCGAAGGCCCGTAAGACTGGAACTCTTCGGCCTGGTCAGGACGCGTATGACCGTGACTATCCTCCGGCGTTGAGTATGAACCGAATGGAGGCCCAAGTCCTCTCGCTCCTCAAGGACTCAAAACAGAGCAAATTAGAAGTTGATTCTGTCGCTCGAGAAGATGATCCGAGGGATGTTGAATCTATGAAAGAGGAATTGAAAAAACGAGATAAACAGATAGATGATCTCGAAGCAATGCAACTCTCTTGCGATCAATGTCTTGAGTCTATCCAACAGTCTTTGAGTGCTAGCAAAGATAGCACGGCTGGCACGGCTGACAAAATCAAGCAGGCAAAAGCCGTTCTATCGGCCATCTCCCCTAAGATCGAATATGACTTGGAGAAACTGTCAGAGCAGCAAACTTGTATCCGTGAACTGACCCTGAAGAACGATTCGTTACTGATGCAAAAGGGTGCACTAACTGCGCAGATCAAGGACCTCGAGTCAATGAATCAGTCCGACCAAATACAGGGTCAGCTCAAGGACATACAGAACAATAACACAGAGCTCCACCGCCGGATCGGCCAGTTTGAATCTCAAGTTGCACATAACGAAAGAACCTTGGAAGATACGCGAAGAGATCTGGAACAATCGGAAGATCTCGCGACGAAGTTGAAGAGCGAGAGGATTGCGTTGCAGGCGGAGAAGGAGGATCCGGAATACCATGTCAATGCTCTGAAGAACAAGTATGCTTCCTTCAAGGATGCAAAGGAAAAGGCGATCGCCACAATCGATGTACAATCCCAGATTATCGAAGATCTGAAAAAAAAACTGGCGAAGGCACAACTGGCGAAGGAATAATTGGCAAAGGAGCAGTTGGCGAAAGGTCGACTGGCGAAAGAACAACGAAGTATTCGAAGCGATGTCCAGGAAATCGCGGAACTGGAGCAGCGCGGGAGGGAAGCAACGGCACCACAGTCTGGAACACCCTCACCTGCCATGTCGTATGGTCATTCTGTTGGAGCACCGTCCTCATGTACACTGCATAGTCCCTCTCTCGGAGCCCAATCTCCTCAGACGCCATTCGGCAGCTATCCTCAATCTCCTATCAACACACCAACTCCGCAGCCATACTATTCTCCATATCAAGGCTACGTCCCCTTCTATCCTCAAGGGCAAATGATTCACCAGTTTGATCAACTCGCGGTTCCTTCTTATGTTCAACCAGGATATAACTTCCCTCAGCAAGATCATCCTCAACAACATCCAACTCCGCCTCTTCAATCGCCCCAGGTAGCAATTCCTGCACGAACCTATCGGTTCCTCGTCAGTGGAAGTGTGGAAACCGGACCGCTCACCACCGATGTTTTGCAGGCTTTGATTCCACAAATGGATGCCCAGATCAGCGGTTGGGATACCAGACACCCCCGATGGAAGCGCAGAACCACTATGGGCCTCTCACGTTGCATCGATGTCCGGATGAAGGCTGTAGGCTGTATCCACAAGCATTGCACCACAGAGCTCTGATGAGGGAGACAAATATGCATGCGCTTATTGCACCAAACGGAAACAGCTCTGTGCCCTGATGAGATCGAGGGGGGTCGTTGTTGCACCATTAGCTCCTTCGTCTAGGGCAGCTGGTTCTACTCCTATGGGCATTGGATATTATGTGTTGGAATAAACGCTGCAAGATGTTGTTTTGGAAATAGTGTAGAGAAATTATTAAATGCTATTTTGTGGTACTTTTTCATGACCTGGAAGTTGTCGCGTTGTGCTCCCTCTCTCGCTAGCTTCCATCATGCAAGAACATCCGTATACTCATAGATTTCATGTCATGACTGGTGTATGGAAAAGACAGTGCTTGAATTTTTCTCCCGTCAGACTAAACACACTATAGACTCGATACAGATTATTTTCTCTCTCAACCAAACCATTTTTCTCTTCGCAATTTTCCTCATTTTCAAACCCGAAATCATCTTTTCCTCAAGCAGTCTCCTCAGCTCAAACTTCGGTCCAGAACTCCACATCAATCAATCGCTCACCCACCAACCATAAAAACCACTCAAGCCCCATCAATCAACATTCTTATCACCCCTCACATCACATCGTAATCTCTCGCCGCAGAAAACTTTCTCTAATTCCCATTCTTCCCAGCACCTCCACTAGTCTGCCCATTGGTTTTAGCGCCGCTGGAAGAGGTGTTATTGGTGTTGCTAGCATTGTTCCCAGCGGAATTAGCTTGGAAGGCAGCGGCACGATCCGCAGCTGCTTGGGCACGGGCTGCGAAGCCGGAGTCGCCATCTGCTTTTGCGCCCTGGGAATAAGGAGTGAGAGGTTAGTTAAGGGGGTCCAAGTTGGGGAGGTGGAGTAATGCATTGTGCATGGGGAGCTTACCTGGGTGGTGGTGATTCTGTCAGCTGCTTTTTGATCCATTGCGATTGGAGTGGTGATGGACTTGAGTTGTAGGAGGGGATTTCTTGTGCTTGGTGAAGCCTTGAGTGTTGCAGTAGTTTGTTTGGTGTGAGACTGGTTGAAGAGAGTGAGCGAGGCGAGGTATATGGGACGGGAGTATGGAGGTGATATAGATATCCAGCGAAGCCTCGAAGGGGATCGAATTGGTCACGTGCAGTATTCACCACAGAGACTCTCAGAAACTAGACTGCCAGCAGCCGTCCGGATACGAATCTAAACGGAAACATCGTGCTATCATCCGCTAGTTTGCCGCCATGGGTATAAGTACATGATAAGTAAATTGCTAAATGCATCACTGAACAAAAGTGACAATGACTGCCGCTGAAACGCAGCATCCCGTGACTGAGTAGATGCCCCTTGTAAAGGACGTTTCCACTTTTGATTCTGCATGATTCCCCATATGCATATATCTGATCACTATATGCACGATCTGAAATCCCGAGAAGTCTGATCACGGCAACCTACTCTTCCCCAATATGGAAATATTTTCCTCAGTCACATCAATGCACATGCCGCTATATCTTATCGAATGTGACCAATGGCTAGGCCCTTTCACTGGCTGATACGCAAGTAACGCAACGGAAATGATAAACGAGATCTAGATTACTCGCTGCATGTAACCTCGAAGCTTGGAATCCGGGACTGTGCTGGGGATACAGAGATGAGCAAGATTCGCGCGTTGGATGTTTTCTCCTCCCACCCTGGTAGTGGGATGTTTGTCTGTCTCCGGATACACGAGATCTGATATCTCCTTCGGGACGGTTCAATTAATACAAAACCGAGGTTGGGAGTAGGTTGTTGTTTGCCCCTCAACCTTGATGCAGCAGAAAATGAAAAAGTGATAGTATTAATCTAAGCAGCTTGGATTGAATTGGGATTGTTTGCTTCCAGAATGAGAATTCCCATTCCCCATGTCACACCAGCTACAACCACATATAGCCAGAAGCGAAAGGACGCGTGAGGAAGGACGCGTGATGCCACGGCCAGAAGCGAAAGGAAGCGCGAGGAAGAACGCGGAAGGACACGGCAGGAAGCGTGCGGGAGGAAGGGCAGCATGGCCCAGGGCAATTCGGGCAGCTAGAGTAGTGAGATCGGGGCAGTCGTGTCGTGATATTCGGGGCAGTTGTGGTTTGTTGTGCATCCACATCGTCACTGTTGGGGTCCATGGTTTTGGAGTTGAAGTCCGTCGGAATGCATCATCGCAGCATCGAGGTGAAGGTGAAGTGATCGAAGAGAATATAAAGAACTGTCAAGTACAAGATGAAGATAGCACAGTCGCCGTCACTCAAGTAATGATTATGTCTTATTGCAGATGAGGAAGTATGTCAATTCATCGATCAACTTTGGATTTCTCGTTGCTATCGAGAACCCATATCTGCTGGTTCGCAACTGCACATTCCCTTAACACTCCTGCCTCTTACCTCTTGAATTTGCTCCTGCGAGCTCCTTCCAGAGGGTCACAAGACAACGTTCATAGCTGATATTGGGGAGGAATATACTTTAGCGAAGCCGTGAAAGGGGCCGGCGGAAGGAAGCAACAGAGGTTTCATCTATATCCTTGGTTATATATGAACTTACCGATCAAGCATCACGTATATTTTCTCGACGTGCATGCGGGGTCGTTGTGCTAAGTGGATGAATAACCTCACGCCGGTACTTCCGAAACTTCTCCTCTGTTATTCTTCAGCGCAGAGCACAATTTCGTTTTCCGGACACAGTCATTCAGAATGTCGCGAGGCCGTTCTTTATATCAGCGCATTTAAAGGCAGTAAGAGTAGCACGGGTAGATCACATTGAATCATGAAGAAAATGAAATGGTGGTAATCCCGCTGTATTCCAAAGCTGGATTATCACTTTTCAACAGATGTTCGAGACGGTGGTAGTTTGTGGTTGGAGCTGGGCCATCACTTTTCGATAGATATTCGAGACGGTGGCAATCCCGCTGCTGGACCATCACTTTTCAACATGTTCGAGATGCTTCCAACAGGTATTCGAGACAGCGGTGAAATTGCTTGCCGTTAAGTCATCTGCCAGGACCGAACCAAGGTCATCAATTCTTAGACGGGTTGTAAAACTCTTTCGCCAAGCTCTTCATATGGAAGTGAATGGCATTTGCCTTTTCAGGCTTCAATACATTCACTTTTGTTGTGCTGATGGTCATCCGCAAAGTCAAGGTGTGATCTTCGTATATTAATTAGTGAATTGAATGGTGGCTTCAATGCCGCTTCATAATTTCTCGCCTATAAATATCTCTAAGCTTCCAGTGCATCTTCACGTCAACTAGAATTCAGATGCAGTTGCATTAACGAAGGGTGTTCTCCACTGCCTGTGACGCTTTACGTCGGGAAACTCTCGGGTTATCACTATGGAGGACAAGGCAGAGAGAGAATCCAAGATCATTTGCGTCGAGAAACTCTGGAACACTGGTAATAAACATGATAATAACAATAAGAATGACAACAATAAAAATAACAATAATAACAACAAAACAACGAAAATGATAATAACGGCAACGGCAATGGTAATGGCAATGGAATAATAAATCGTGAAGTACGAAATCGTGCTGTCTTCCGAACTTTCTTTCCTTGTTTTACAGATTCCAAGTGGTATTCCTTGGTTTTAAATGCTGTACTGCGATCTTGCTTTGACTTCTGAATTGCAGCAATCTGCGCCGCCTCACTCTGAACCTTTGGTTTTGAGGTCGAAGTAGGAGATCCAATGGAGTCACGTGATACGGTCCGACGTTTATCCGTTGCACTAAGCTGGGATGGCCAACCACTTTACTCGCTGCATCCACAAGTGGCTGCCCATGATTCTTGATTGCTGCGTCTACAAGTGGGTGGCCGCTGCCCATGGATTCTTGATTGCTACATCTACAAGTGTGCTCGATGGCGTCGTTCGTGGATCAATGGGCTTTTCCTTATCGAGAATCCTATGAGATATCTTGCTCTTAATTGTTGAACCAGTTGGCCATGGATTCTTGATTTCTGCGTCCACAAGTGGCTGCCCATGGATTCTTGATTGCTGCGTCTGCAAGTGGCCGTTGCCCATGATTCTTGATTGCTACGTCTACAAGTACCTACCCACAGATTCTTAATTGCTGCTTCTACAAGTGGCTAGCTGCTGCTCATGGATTCTTGATTGCTGCCTCTACAAGTAGTTGTGTATTAGGTGGCTGTTGCAGAGTTGCAAAATATATGATATGGAGATATCAGGAGGAAAAGCACTCGGAGAAACGAAAGAGATGTAGGCGCATCAGGCGGAGAAGCATGTTGGGGGAAACCTTGCAGCGAAAACAGAAATGCAAGTGCATCAGGTGGAGGAGTATGTGGGGAATGCTGAGCTCTGCAGAAGATGCACGTGTATGTGTGGCTTTGATTACCCTGTTTCCGCGATGCCCATATACAGAACCATCCGATGTTGATGTTGCTACGCCGCCGTTATTCGGTCCGATAGATAGCATCATTAGAGATGAATATTCCATTAATTAGTGAATGAAATGGTGTTCCGAAGACATATAAAGAGAGCGATTCGTTCCATAAACACGATCCGGCTGAGAGTCAACTATCGCATGCATCAAGAGATTGCTCGTCTCCCAGGTATCTTGACCTACAGCTTCATAGTCAGTAACTTCGTACAATCTCATGATTGATCAATGATTATTCATTGCTACTACCACTACCATTGCCATTAGGCCCATTACTATTGCCATTAGCATTATTCTTATCATTGTTGTCATTTTCATTGTCGTCGTTGTCATTTTTATCATTTAATTTACTAATATATGAAGATCACGCCTTGGCTGTGTAGATGACATCAACGCAGGTGACATCAACATAGCAAAAGTGAATGCGTAATGAACCCTGAAGAAAAGGTGGGATGGCACGTGGATGGAAAGGGTGAACGACCCGACCAACTTCTGATTGTTCAAGTGAAGTTTGGATATTGGTACATTGAGGCCACAAGGCGACCCAGGCGACACATCACGAGTCTGCAAACCTCTTAAAGATATCACTCGTCTCTTCTTGCAAACGCTTCACAATCACACCAGCCGCTTCCACGCCATGTATAAGCCCAACCGCAGCGCCCGCATACGTCGCCAACCTACCCTCCGGACCCCACCCACCATCACCCGCTTTCATAGCATCGTCATGAAGCCGCTTGAGCTCATCAAATGGCACACCCGCGTTATGATCATGCCAACTGCGATTAACCACACCGCGCGGACTATACTGTTCTGGCCATCCATTTGTACCTCGAAGTTGATTGTACAGCGTTGTGCGTGTAGTAGATGTAGCTCCATCTGTCGCCCGCACGATTTCCTGTTGATAACCGCGACTAATACGAGCCTCATTTGACGCTAGAAAACGAGTTCCAAGTGCTACCCCTGCGGCTCCAAGGGTAAGGGAAGCAGCCACTCCTCGACCGTCTGCGATACCCCCAGCGGCGAAGAGAGGTATACCAGAATCCCGCACAGCGTCTGAAATCTCGGGGAATAGCGTCATGAGTCCCATTCCACCCGTAGCCATACCATGACCGCCAGCTTCAGTGCCTTGCACAACTATGGCATCCGGACGAAAGGTGCTATTCGCAGCTTCGAGAGATTCCCGTAGGGTTCCAATCTGAAGCCAGACCTGGGTTTCTGGAGAAGCATCACGTAGAGACTTTGTCCATTCATCTACTTCAGCCTGTCCATGACGGGGTGCAAATAACCATGCTGCGCAGGGCCGATATTCTCGTACGGCACGAGTTGCAGAGGTGAGATCACCATTCCATAGCTGGAACCCAACCCCAATTGGTAGTATAGACTTGGAATTTGTAGATGCCGGAAATGCCGGGTTTGGTGCGGTGTCTAACAATTTCCGTGCTGTGATTAGATCGGTGATAGTATCGTCTGGCTTGACACCTGGGCCAATAAACCCTAGCCCGCCTGCTTGCGAGACGGCGAGGGCAAGCTCTGGACCGGACATCACGCGCATAGGTGCGGCAATGATACATGGTGCGGTCATCCACGGAAAGGAATGTAACAAACGTATTGTCGCCTTGGACCTGAACGCTGCCATCGTGACTGGGTTTTGTATGATCGTAGGCCGATCTCGCCGGAGCCTCAGTGACTTGGAAGAAGAGAGAAATGAGGCACGGCAAACCTAGCTTTTCCTTGTAGAATCGAAATGCAGGAACGATAGAAGCGACAATATCGAGTCAATTCTTAATGATAGTCCAATTCATCAGTGACAAAGGTCAACTTATAATCCGTAGAGTTAGGTGGACTTTTGCCGTTGGTTCCAAAAAGTTTGCTCAAAATGCTGCTGAGTAGGATATCTCCACGGAGATACTTGAACCTGCCGTTTTTTGACCGCCTACTTAGATTGAACTGCCTGCTGCACCGAAATCCGATTTATAATTCCGCTCCACAAAGAATCCTGTTGACGACGGTCTTCCGGCTGAATAATATAACATTAGTCAACAATACTGAGACCTCACCTGCTTCGTAAGACTGTACACCAAACCCAGGTTCGCCATATGCGTCATATAGGTCCCGGAAGCATACTCAGGGAAGAAACAATCTGTCAGATGAACTTCACCCCTTTCCCAATGTCTGAATTGTAATCAATGTCCTCCAGGCTATCATTAGTCAAAGCCTTATGAGATGACCTGCGTGGATGAAAGAAGACAGGGACCACAGGATCCAGCGAGGCATGAATGATTCAAGATGTAAGTAGTCTCTTGTCAGCATCCGGCATGGAATCAGCACAAACGTTGCTACACCTCATCGCCCTCATCGTCCTCACCGGACGTCGTTACCCCAGTTGTCAGCCCCAGCTCAACCACTATACCGCATCCAGCCTAGCCCCCCAGACCCTTACCGTCGGCTAGGCTTAATTTTTTCAAACCTCACCTCCTCCCATCCCATTCCACCCCAAACCCAATTCTCAAAATGCCTATCTCCAAGAAAGACAGAGTACTTACCCATCCCATTCCTCCTCTCTCTACTAAGCTCACCACCTCACAGATCCAACGCGAGCACAAAAAAGCCGAAAAGGCAGGCACCCGCGCCCCGGTCAAGGCAAACGGGCTCCCGGTCAAGGCCGCGAAGCCGATGGTGCAGGTACGTTTGTTTTACAGATACTTTTTCTCGCATATGGTTTCAATGCGCCTGTGAATGCGGATGCTAATCTTCCACCACAGTGCAAATACTGCCGCAAAGAACTCGACAAAACAAACATCGCCATCTTAAAAAACCACGCCGAGTCGCATGCGGACAAGGGATGGACGCCGCAGAAGTGCTGGCCGGAAGAGTTTCCCGCTTGAAGGGATGGCGAATGTCGATTTGCAGTTGGAGCGAGAATGAACGACATGAAGAATATTGGAGTGTTGGCCTGGGATGACACGGGTATGGGAATTTGAACGATGGAGTAATAAGGCGAGATTTGAAAACTGCTGACGGACGGACTGCGGAACAGCCGAGGGTGGCAGGGCGATGGGGATAGATTCCGGCGTGTCTGCTCCACTTAATGGCGTTTGCTTAGAGCGATGGAACTACAATACTGCGATTGACTTGAATATTATGTTTATTTGGTGAGTATGATCAGAACGGTAAGGACTTTTCTTTGTTTGTTACGCCGGTGTTGCATATTCTCGGATTTATCACTGGAAGTTTCTGGAGACTCGAGCTTGGATGGTTTTCTTGAGCCTGGTGCAAGCATAGTTGTGTAGCATAGGATTAAGAAATCTGAATGACAATTCCATTTGTTTTCTACCGATGAGTCTCCTAGAGCTCCACCCTATAACCGTGATTTCAATATTATATCATGAGAATTCATCTTCACAGCATTTTCAATGCCACTACCCAGCCTCCATCCGTGGTATTCCGTTCCCAGCAAAACGCCAAGTAACACAACGCCAAGCCACAGCACCTTAATATGTCTACCGGGCCATAACCATTTCCCGTTCAGCACCTCAGATATTCCCACCATTTATCACCAAGCAACGCCATAAACATTTCCCATTCAGCAACCCGATCATCTCCACCGTATATCAACCATATGCTCAGAGAAACACCATAACCATTTTCCGTTCAGCGCCCCGTTCAGCACGCCCATCATGTCCACCATTTGTCCACCATATATCCACCAAGCAACGCCATAACCACTTCCCTCCAGCCAATATTCCCAACCGCAGAACGCCAATCAGAAACAACTCCCTCCCTCAATCCATCCACACCTACTCAAGTCCTCCCAACCCTCGGAAAGGGCTCATAAATCGGCACCATGAACTTCTCACCATAAATCTCTGTTCTCGCCGCAGAAGGATGAACATAAAACTCCTGAATCGATTTCTTGGCATCGATGACCTTGGTTTCTTCTCTCGACTGCTTTAGTAAAGCTATATGCTTGTCAGCTTTGGGACGGGCTAGTGAGAAGGGGAGTTGTACCTCGATATGCATTATCCAAGCGTTTGTTAGTGTTGCGTACGAAATCGCTGTTGGGTTCGCAGACTTTGAGTTTGGCTCGTCCTTCTGGGAGTGGGTTAGCTTTGCTGGGGAATTTGCAGAACGAGGGAAGGGGTAGGTGTGTCCTGATTCATCGACCAACTTCAATACTTTGCTGTTCAACCTAAGCATATATATCCCTTTGCGATCCCCAGTTTGGCAAGTGTATATGAGCTCTCAAATGTTGAAAGCTCACTTGAACAATGAGATGCATCGTGTAGGTGCATTGAGCAATGAACATATTCTCACTTGGTTCGCATTCTGAAGTTGATCGACGAACCCGCGCACCCACTGATGAACCGTTTGAAATCAGTAAAAACCTACCCTCAATCGCCGCCTTCTTCCTCTGCACCCTCTTCAACAACAAAAACCTCGCCTCCTTCTTCTTCTCCTTCAACCTCGTCTCCGGATTCATCCAGGGAATCACCGACGCAGCCCCAACCTTATACATCTCCTCCACCAACTGGATAATCTTCTGACTCAAAGCATACATCCTTGACTCGGGCGCATATTGCGAAGACTTCGCTTTCCACTCGTGGGCGAGCATGCTAGGGGCCGTGTTGCGGTCGCAGGCTAAGCGGAGGATGCGCTCGGCTTCGTCTTTGACGGGGATGAGATTGCCGTAGGGGTCTTTGGTTTCGTATTCGGAGTTGGGGGGTGCGTAGATGGGTTGGGTTGGAGAGAGGCGGGCTGGAGGGAGGGGGTTAGTGGGGGGTCTCGTGGGCGGGGAGGGGGGAAACTTACGGACTGCCCAGCCGAGGGAGATGGCTTGCTTTTCGCTGTGGAGGGGAGGGCCTGGTGTGACTTTTTAGATCGTTCGCCCGATCTAGTGTATGGGAATAGTGCTTACCTGGTTGCGACGATGGGTAGAGGAGGAAGGAAAGCCGCGATTCCTCCATTGCTTGGATGCCATTCTTTTTTTCAGGCCCAACACTCCCAATGGTGCAAGTGGCAGCAGAATAGCTGTTGAAAGTCGGTGACTTTTGATTGGATGCTACAAATCCTTTAGCACGTCTCCAAAACTGTATGAAATGAAACCAGAGGTACCTACCTTGTGGATACATGTGACCAGACGAATCCATTATCAGTGAGCGGGAGATTTTATTCTTTCAAAAGTATTAACAGCAACTTTAACCATTCTTCGCAAGCAATATAAGACCGAGTGTAATGTGAATTGCAGAATTTGTTATTTTCAAATTGTAGAAAAGATGAAAGGTTAAAGATCAAGAAGACATCACTCGAAGATATTCAATTCGGTTGGTGCGGCGCAATAACATTCTGCCGAACACCGGTGCAAGACTACTATATACTTTCCTCTACTACTCGTCTCTACCCGTGTTATCTGATGGTTCAGGTTATCTGATGGTCAGGCAAGAAATGAAGGTAGATCGAAAAATATCACGTGACACAGATTATATACTTGTCCATCAGGGTGTAGCCTTCTGATAGATCCGGTTTGCATCCGACGTAGTGTAAACCACATGCAAGTAACGGCATCAAGTATATATACAGAGACCTACATCAATTGTGATCAACACCCACATCTCGAGCTTGTGCTATTTCAGCCCAAAGGTCGACAAATTCAAGATAACATGCTCACATACTCCCAACATCTACAAAAATCAGTCGTCCGCTTCACGATGCTGCAGTTCTTAACCTAAAGATGAAAAGCATATGTTATCATGCAAGTGATCTCTCCCCCGATAACATGTCAAGGACCAATAATAAGCAAATGGAGTTGGTCGTCCAATACCTTGAAGCAACGTGGTAATGCACCAAAACGCAGATCAAACATCAACGTGGACCCACTACCCCAGTTTGCCAACAGTCTCGCTCGCGAAGAACTTAGAGGGGTTGGGATTCGAATATCTTGAGGGGATTGTCCTTGATATTCTTTCTTTATTCAAAATCTGTGGTGATTCAACAACTCAAATTTGGCAATTCTTCAACTCAATCTGTGCCAATTCAAACAACAGCTTTCTACGACTCGCCAGATTACAGATAACTTTCCTCGATTACAGATATGACTGCCTCAAGATCATTCCAACCAATGCCTTCACACGACCAAATTTGGACAAAGGGAGAGGAAGAAAAGGAACAGTTTAGACGGATGATGGCAAGCCGATTTGCAATCCAAAGCAAGCCCATTGCTTCCGAGCCGCGTGGATTCAGTGAGTATCAAAGTTGCTAAAGTTGGAGTCTTGCTAACGTAGATACAGGAGACGAATCCATTAGAGACTGGGAGTTTGATCATTTACGTAGCGGGCTTCCACCACATGAAGATTATGAGGGTAAGCAAGTTCCACATCTTTAAAGCTATTGGGTTGTAGCTCACTTTTCCCAAGAACAATCGCAGTATCAATTGACTGCAGGAAGAAATCGACAAGGACCAGTTGGTCTACCAATCCCTGTGCGACCACAAACAAGGCACTCTTCACGTAGAACACCCGCTCCAGAGGAACGCTCGAGGCAGCCGTCACATCTCTCCAACAGCGCGATTCAATACGACTTACAGAAACGTCCTGCCACTGCAAACTCACATCGAGCCGAAAGACCAACCCTGATACGTGCTACAACAGGAAGCTTCCACGGAAGCCGGACTCCCACTATGGCCAGTATTCAACAGTCCAGCCAAGAAGTACGTCGAAGATCGTCGCCAGCAGATTATCGCAGATACGAGTTGGAGCAGAGAAAAGCTAGTCAGCCACGAGCTCGACCGTTATCTCTCTATGCTGTACCAGATCCTCCACAAATCCCATTCCACAAGTATCCCCAGAGACCAGAAAGCCGAAGCCATTTCAATGGAGGGCAGACTCCTCCGATGGCACTCTCATCAAGTATGGACGCCGGCCGTCATTACTTCCGAGACCAAGAACCAGAAGCGAGAAGCTACCGAGCCAGCCAGTTTTCTCAGCCCCTCCGGGTGGATTGGTTGACCGAAGCGAATGTCAATAGGAATAGGGATTACGACATGGAGATGGAAGAGGATAACGAGTCCATCAGTTCCATTGACCCCATGGTTCCAGATTGCCAACTGCAAAACTCGGGACCGCCGCGATGGATTTGAAGAATCGGACTTACTGGTCGTACTTTGCCTGACATCTCCCCGCAACTTTCCTGGAAAGAAATGCCAATTCGCTGGCGATGGATCATCTCTTTCTTGTTAATCTCATCTCACATAATTCACAAGCCCTGCTCATTTTCCGGAAAATAGACTCTGCGTGATCGTACGGTATTGGTTAGGTGTAACAGGCACCTTCATCGGGGAAAATTGGAATCCTAGGGTAGCAAAAAGGAGTTAGGAGTTAATGTAATTCATCGTTCTTGCCAGCATTCCAGTGCCACTTGTATCCTGTGTCTCAATCTGTGACGATGATGCGACGATGAAAATGTCTCACGATTTGACTGCATAATTAAGCTGCAAATTCCGGCCCCATCATTCTTGAGCAAAGATGTAGATGTACACGAAATGTAAGGAGGGGAAGTTAATTTAGGTCGGAAACTATACTTTGCTGAGGTGGTCACGGGCCGACAGTTAATCCGGGTGGATACAGGGTCGTGGCGCCATGAAGTGGCTCTCTCGGCTCTCCATGTATGATGATGTTCGTAAGCGTTATGGGGACTGTGGGGAGCCGGATAGGTGCGGCAAGATTATTGGTTGGAGATCCAATACGATATAAGTATTCTGTTCTGCTCGAATCGCATCTGAAGATCATGTCGGTAAACCCTCACGATCGTCTAGCTGCATTTTAAGGGATAGGCCAAGACAGTCCAAGCTACTCGTGAAACAAAGGGTGACTTTAGGAATCGATCATGGACCTCCATAGAAACGTATCTAAGATCTGACATCCATTTACTCCTTTGAAGCCCAAACACATAGATCAAGAAGACAGTACGTGTAGCCCAGTAAGATGGATTTGCTTGTGCAATGCTTCTCATATATTTTCATGACACCACACAAGTTTGAGCACATTTGCTTCTGGTTAACCAAGATCATTGGCTTCGGATAGGAAGTTGGAGTTCGTTGGCAACGAAGATGTACTACGTCTGCCCTTGAGACGAAGTGATGAGCACCCCTACATGCCCCATATGCACCACTAGATGTCGCAGCTTCATGCACGCCATGTGTCTATCCTCTGCACCTCTGGGTATTAATGGAGACTCCGGCTCAAGACAACCCCAGGCAACCCCAATCTTCCCCACGTAAGTCCATGATCTGGCACATTCCCATGCCAATAATCGTAGGTGTGACGGGGTATATTATTTGTATGTAACCTAAAGCTTATGACTTTGCTTCCTCTTTCTTCTCTTCGGCTTTGTCCTTCTTTTCCGGGTTTGCATTTTCGTAAATCCAGTCATTGAGTCCCAGGCGGTTTCTAAAGAAGTCTTAGCAAACTATAGATGGTGAAACCAGACCTTCCTTACCTGGCAATTTCGATGGCATAGAACTGCATTCGAGGCACTATTCAAGACCCCCTATCAGCCACATCCCATCCTGACTCGTACGGCGCAATACATACCGAAGATGGTCTCATCTTGGCCATATTCCCATTTTGGATTTGACCTCAGCATTGTACCAAAATTGAAGTCATCAACTCGGTTTTCATATTGCATCATGAATGTCCTCCATCTTTCCTTGCCTGTCTTGCTCTTCATTTCATCTTCGTTTATTGTAGCCGCTGGATCGAACTCTGGGAAGTCTTTCTTGAGGTGATCATATATTTCATCATCGATCTTGGTAAGTCGTAGAGCGGAGCCGCGGACTTTCTCGAGAATTGCCCAGTAAGTGGACATGTGCTGAACGACTGGCTGCGGGGTTAATAACGAGGTAGCAGATGAGGGATGAGGATGTGCGAACCTTTGACTGCAAACTGCTTCTCGATCTTTTCAAAGTCAGTATGTTCAGCTCTTGAAGTTGCGAGGACGCGCGCGCGCAAAGGAATCTTAAGATCTTACATCTTCAAAGTTGTCTGCCTCTTCCGGGTTGAAGTTGGATGGTACCGGCGCTTCACTCATTTTGACGGTTTCAGGTTTGTGAATAGAAGTTTAATATAATGTCTTGCTTGCTTGTATTGCTTTGTAGGCAAAATTTGAAATGCGCGATTACTGTGAAATGCGAAAAATATCTATCGCTTGCTTGACCGTGGAAGGAAAAAGAAATTCATGACGGAGGCGGGGTACGGAAGAACCTTTATCCGATATAATCCCGAGGAGACCTCATATTCTCTGAAAGCTGTTCGTTTACCACTCTGCATGTACTCATCACTCATCACCCATTGCACTGCCAGTCAGCCGACAACTCTGTTACATTGATGTATGTATATGTATACCGAGTATACTGGCAGTGCATCTATGGAAGATAATGCATTGTGCGATGGTGCGCGGAGGAATTCTGTTGGCTGCGAGTATGGTTTATAAATATCTTTCCGTCCTTGGGATACTTAGCTGCCGACTTGGGGGAGGCTTATTGGCCTTCTGAATGCATCAGTATCAGAGATGACACACCTGGTTGGCTTGGGTAATGTGTCGTACGTGTGGTGGTGAAAATATGCGCGCTCATTGGAATCCTCATGACTAGACATCAAATGTGGTGGAAGGTGCACTGCATAAAGCACAACACAAAAGCCTCGAGTCCAGGTCAAGAGTTGGAAGATTTCCCATCACAGGAGGTCTTGAAAGGAGTATAACAAATCGACAGCGATAGCGATATGTCAGCCGTTAAGTCTTTCCTCAAATATAGAAGCTACACGATGGTCTTTCTTTCCTTGACTCAACATACATAAAGTTTCGATTCCTGGTTCTGTCTCTTAATTTGGAATGATTGAGACTGGTATGACGAATCAAAAGTTATTTCGCATAGACTTAGAATCATTCACTCATCCGAGGCTTGAAGGCGTATTGGTCGCCATGCAGTTCCGTCAACATTGTAACTATTCCCGAAAATTATTTCACAGCTCATAAACATCACTCGAAAGTGGTCGCATTGACTCTGTTTACTGTGGTCTTTCTTCTATTTGCTTTGCATCTCCAGATTGAGCTTTTGTTCGTTCTCACTATACGAGCCGTCGAATCTGAAATTTTACCTCTATTCACTTCTCAGCCCTTGCATCTAGCATGAGCGAGTCTTTTCTTCTTCTTTTTTCTACGGGACATTTACATCGTAAAGTCAAGATGGATTCCGACAACAAGAAAAGTTTGACAATACTGTTTTCCACAGAAAATCGAACTGACCGTCAATAGTATCGCCGCAACGATCTATCATCGAGTCTCTTTGCAAATCAATGACTCCATTTTCAAATAATTCCACTACAATCGATCCAATCAACAATCGCGACCCAGTCCAACCAGCTCAGAAGTTATCACACGGGAAACGTCCCAACCGATTACTTTTGACTCGAGCGGCATCCACAGCTGGCGGATATGCGAGCGCCATAATAGAAAAATCATCGCCGGATCAACCAACTCACAAATCCCAAGAAACCTTACAGAAACCCCACGAAACCTCACAGAAACCCCACGAAACCTCACATTCGCAACGACAGTCAATTGTGTCGTTTACGCTTCCATCACCCATGGCTCTAGATAGCCCTTCACAAAATGATAGCCTCCTAACCATTAAACCCCCTTCGAATAGTGGCAGGAACAGCCCATTGTTCAACACTTGGATCTTTCGAACTCCCTCTATCATAAGTCGAACAGTTCCCAATTCTTGCGTTCCCTCGCCACGTTTAAGACCGCGTACTGGTCGAGAAACGCCATCATCACAACGGCAATGCGATAGCAGGGGAAAGAAAGAAGTTGAGGAGCAATATCGACCATACAATCCACCTTTTGAAAGAAGTGTAGATATTCTTTTTACAGATGATAATGAGACTGTCGACTCCGACACTATTTTTGAGCAAGTTCTACCACCACGGGCGGAGGTGACGCCCTCGAAAATATTCGAACTACCTGCGTGCATTCGGCGAAGAATATACTTCTACTGTTTCCCCAGCGAAGATAGAAAGATTAGTTTATCCCCTCGATTTGCGACCAAAGATTGCTTTTCCGACGATTACTTTGCTTCACCTTGGGATGTTCTAGAACCAGTCAAAGGGGCAATTTCATCTTCTGCCATTGTGCGAAATGAACTGATGACATATTTCTGGACTGAATATCACTTCCATGTCACATTAAGCCCGTTCAGTGGACCTATTTTCTCCCCATTATCCCACGTTTGGTTACATTCTTACCTCGGCCGGATCCAGTACCTTACGATTGAGACAGATTTCACAAGATTCGGATGTAGCGCTTTAAGAAGTGCGAGGCAATTTGGCTATGATATGAAGAAGATGGAAAATCTGCTAGGCGGCATTGTCAGTGGTTTGCTGAAACGGAATGGTCGATCTACTATGGCCGAACTTCACTTGATGTGTAGAAGATTCAAGGGAAATCGCCCAAGGGATGAAAAAGAGCCGTGGACCTGGAGCAATGGAGATTTAAATGGTAAATGAGATTTTGCTGCGCCATGAAACCTGCAAATGATTCTCTGCTAACCGAAACTCTAGAATACTGTCCGGAAGAGACTATGTGGTTGTGCGATGCGGTAATTAACCTTCGCGGAATTCTGAAAAGGGCACGTCTATCCGGGTTTAGGATGGATTATACTGAGACTCTGCTGCAGTCTATATTCGGTGAAGGCAACGATTCTCCTGGATGGACTGTTCCAATCGCTTCTGCTTGGCCGCCCCTTCCACCTCAACAAAACGTGTTTGCAAACCAGAACATCAAAATTGCTACACCAATTTCGATGTCCCCAATCGATACATGCAAAAGTGCCAGTGCTAGTTCGGAGACTTTGCGCAGCAGACTGACCCATGAGTCGTCCTTTTACTCGCATCGCAGAGTTAACTGTTCCGAGGAGCTTTCACCACTTACACATTGTCCAAGCCAGCCTGGAACATCACAATCTTCTTTAGTTGAAGAAAATGTAAGAAAATACCATGATACTTTACCTCTACTTACTTCCTCTGATACTTCAGGAGATACCGATCGCGATGAGCGAGATTCAATTAAGACGCCGAAGTGCTCCACTCCCATGGATCACGATGAGAAAAAGATGGTTTCAGGGAGCGGAGATCCCAACATTGTCAAAGATCAAGATCCGCAAGAAATAGGACAGTATAAACCCAGTCTCATATCACGTCTATCTAGCACGAATAAGGTTTCGAAGTCGAGACTGCCTAGAAGAACCGATGGTCAAAATCGGAACCTCACAGCGACCGCCTCATCACTAACAGATGGTGATCATCAACTGACTCCGCATAAGACATTTAAATCATCGAGCAAAACCAGCTCATCGCCAACTGATGTACTGACTCCGCATAAGACATACAAATCATCTAGAAAAACCAGCTCCCCAGGTGACAAGCACCACACACCCATTCTCGTCCAAAATCGGAACCTCACAACAACCAGCTCATCACCAGCAGATGTTGATAATTCACTGACTCCCCTTAAGACATCCAAACCATCGAGCAAAACCAGTTCCCCAGGGGACAAGCACCACACACCCACCGTCGTCGAAGATCGCAAGCTTCTCACACCATCGCCGAGTGCACAACTCTCATCGATATGTACCACGTCGCCCAACACACAGAATCGTCTCAACGAGCAGGATCCTGCATATCTTCGAAGTCTTGAAGCACTTCGCTCGGCGTCTGCTTCGGGAACAAGCGAAATATTGTCTCCAACTCCTGTGGCTAGAGATTCTACAAAGAACGCTGGAAGTCTGCCAACTTCCATGACGCATTGGGCAAACATGAACATAGAGTTTATGGGAACACCTGATATAAGCTTTATGAGTATGGGCATAGGAGCTGGAGCAGGTCAGAAGATGGGGATGGATAGAGACCAAGAGAGAGGAGATACTCAAGGCGTTGGCAGAAGATACTTGAGGTTTATTGACAGGCTGAGGGGTCGTAGGAGTGAATGAATTGGAATATTGATATTAGGGGCTTTTCGTGTCTGGACCTTGGTGGTGAGGTAGTTGGAGGCATTTGCTGATTTTATGAGAGGGCCCAGAATGGGGGTTAGGGGCACGTTATTATCGTGTAGAGCTCTAGACGGTTGATTCCCTGGTACATTGAGATCTGTCTGCTTCCATCCACCCATAGTGATTGAGTGTGAGAGCTTGACACGGAGATTTCATGAATTGTACTCTACAAATTAGTTCAATAGAAGCAGGTTTCAGATGAGGAGTGACGAATAATGAGGATGTGCACCAAAAGTAATGATTAGATTATTCATCCTACTTCGAATACTTCAGATGATCCCGTTTGTACAATAAGTGTGCATCTCCGCTCTGTTGTAATGTTGACAATAGCTTCGCTGTCGCTATCAGGTAAGTTTGCATTTCCGCGGGGTTGTTGCGAGTTCGGAAATCCCTTGACGGTGAGAGTGCTTGCTGCTTTAAAGAATGGGTTTTGTGGGCAAGCACTAAGATTGGTTTTCTCCATTCATCACAGCCCAAGAATTAAAGCGGCAGCGATACATCCTCCAAATGCGTTAGTCAATCAACCCCGCTAGTGTGGAGGGGCAAGTGAAATTTCTTATCGGTCCCGCGATGGCGTTATCGCGCGTGGGTGAATGAAATTTAATGGAATAGTAATGCAAAGTTCAAAATACCGAGCTAGATGCGACGGGATTTGGTGGAGGGAGGTATTATTTAGTTTAGTCAATTAAATCATTGTTTATTCTCATCTTCTCTCTTCGCCTTTCTCTTGTATCATATCTTCATATATCGTCCGTCTTATTCATAACTCACGATCATTATTCTTTGTTCTCCTCCGTGGCGACGAGTCTGCCAATCTAATCATGACTCCCATTTCTCTCCTCACAGCTGTGGACTCTACATCTCATGTTCATCTTATAGTCGGATCGAATCCATTAGCAGGAGCACGATGCGCGAAATCACTTGAAGTTGGAGCAAAACCACTCCTTGTTGCTCCTGAGACCGCAGAATTACATTACACATTACAGAAGAGAATTGACAATGGCGAAGTGGAATGGCTGAAGAAGTCTTTCGAGGATGAAGATGTTATGCGACTAGGTCGAGAAGAAATAGGAGGAGTAGTTGATGCAGTATTCGTCACTTCTGGGTCGAGAGATCCTATGAGTATGGACATCCTCCCTTTTTCTTCATCCGGCGACTAATCAAACCAGGTGCGCATATTTCGCAACTTTGCAGACGGAATCGCATACCAGTTAATGTGGCAGACGCTCCAAGTCTTTGCACATTCTCCTTGCTCTCAACACATACAGACGGTCCTTTACAAATTGGTGTGACAACCAATGGCAAAGGATGTAAACTCTCCTCTCGAATACGGCGTGAAATCGCCTCCTCTCTGCCTACGAATCTAGGAAGCGCATGTCTCCGACTAGGCACAATTCGTCGGCGCATACAAGAAGAAGATCATTTGTCACATATGGCACTGAATGGAGATCTCAACAATGAAGAAGAAATCGACCAAACAGCGACATTCAACAAGCTCATCACAGAAGCGGATCTCGATGCTGCGAAAAATAGACGTATGAGATGGCTATCACAAATCTGTGAATATTGGCCCCTACGACGACTTGCTTCCATCACGGATTCTGATGTTGACTCTGTCCTTAAATCATATGCTACAAACCCAGCGACTTCTACGCCCCTTGATACCTCGTCTCTTGATTCTCGTGCCGAAAAGAAAGCACAAATAATACTTGCTGGATCCGGTCCGGGCCATCCTGATCTCCTGACACGCGCAACACATAAAGCCATCCTATCCGCCGACATTATTCTCGCAGACAAACTGGTTCCCTCCGGCGTACTCGACCTCATACCCCGTCGCACACCCGTCCACATTGCCCGAAAATTCCCTGGAAACGCAGAACTAGCCCAGGAAGAGCTCTTATCTCTCGGACTAGCTGGTCTGAAAGCTGGAAAGACAGTTCTCAGACTAAAACAAGGTGATCCATATATATATGGTAGAGGAGGAGAAGAATACGAATTCTTCAGAAAGGAGGGATTCGCGGATAGAGTGGTGGTACTACCTGGTATAACGAGTGCTTTGAGCGCGCCGCTGTTTGCTGGAATTCCTGCCACACAGCGCGCCGTTAGTGATCAGGTACTTATATGTACCGGGACGGGAAGAAAGGGTAAACCTACAGTTCCGCCGGAATACGTCGGCACACAAACCGTTGTTTTCCTCATGGCGCTCCACAGGATCAAAGGACTAGTAGCAGATCTCACGACACATGACTCGGATGACGCGAAAGTGGTAGACGAGCAAACAGGAGAAGTTGTAAGAACGAGAAACCTCTGGCCGAAAAATACGCCCTGTGCGGTGGTGGAGAGAGCGTCGTGTCCGGATCAGAGAGTGATAAGAACGAGTCTGGAATGGGTTGTGGATGCGGTGGAGGAGGTGGGGAGTAGACCGCCGGGGTTGTTGGTTTTGGGACGGGCGTGCGAGGTGCTGTTTAAGGGGTGTGAGGGGGGGAGGAAGTGGGTGGTGGAGGAGGGGTTTAGGGGGTTGGAGGGGTTGGGGGTGGAGGGATTGGGGTTGGATGATGTGGGGGAGAGGCCGGAGGGGCTGGTTAGGGGGGATAGTTATGGGAGGGAGTTGAAGGTTTAAGGGTATGGGGTAAGGTGGGTGTAGAGTTATATACCATGACCAGGGAGTGTACTCACTATCCGACCGACTTCAAACTTCGATATTCCCAATATCCAAATTTCACTTAAACAATCAGATATCTATTAGTCCATAATATTCAAATATCACTTAAACAATCAAAAGCTGGTTGGGTAGTGAGTGCATCTCCTGGTGCATTTTTCGAATATATCTTGATTCTAATATCATTTTGCTTGACTTGCGTTCTGTCTGCTTTACAATTGGGTATATTTGCCTCGAAGAACGCCGAGTATTAAATCGTTTCTCTGAATATGCACCATTCTGCCTTCAGCTTCTGTTTTTCCTCATGTCCGTCTTTAAACTCCACTCGGCGACTCATGCCTGAACCATATCCAACCTCTTGATCATTCCCTCACGAATTGCCCTTCATCTGTCATGTATCACACTTAAATCCTATTCTCCCCTCCACGCGCATCCACCCATCCTCTTTCGTCTATCTCCTCATCCCTTCTCCACCTACTTATCCCGCCTCCCTGCTCTCCTCACCCACTTATCTCTTTCCTTCCCCCCTCTCTCCCCCTATCTAATCCATCATATTACCCCATCCCACCTAGCTTTTCACCCACCCATCTTCCCACTCACTCAATCAAACCCCCCCATCCCCGGCGCAATACTCTTCCTCAACTGCCTCTGCCGCTGCTGACTCTGCAATCCCAACCTCTCAACCGCATACCCCAGTCTCTCCTTCTTCTGTCGCAAAACTTTTAACCGCATTGCTTTTTCTTCTTGTCCTTCTTTCCCCCCCAAATCTTTTCCTTTCCCTCCCAATCCCCCTCCTGCCATTCTCCCACCTATTCCTCCCCCTCCCATTCCCCGAGCTCCCTTCCCACTCATCCCTATACCCCCGACTTTTCCTCCCTTCGAAGCATTACTCCCAAGCCGTCCTTCCAATAAATCGCCCCGCGCAATCAGCCCCTCTTCCCGGCGCTGCAACCGCGAGATATGCGCTTCGGTGCGGGCGAGCAGGGTTTCGATGGCGGGGGAGAGTTCTTCGGAGAGGGATTTTTGGGCCTGGATGAGGTGGGATTGGGGGGTGAGTTCGAAGTGCTGCAAAACATTAACATTAACATTATTCTATTTACAATTCTGTGGAGTGGAGTTGGGAGAGGAGGGAGGACAAGAAGTAGGGGAAAGAGAGGGGGAATAGGAGGAGGATATTGGGGGAGAAATGATAGGATAGGGAGAGGATGGGGGGATGTAAGGGGACGAGTGGAGTGAAAGAAGAAAGACATACCCTAGTAGCAGACAACACAGTCTTCAAGCGCGGAAAATCCGAAATACCAGCATCGAGTATGGAGATACTATTGTCGAGGGTGGTGAGGGAGGAGCGGAGGGAGGCGACGGAGGAGGAGAGGAGTTGGGAGGGAGGGGGTGTTGACATTTGTTTTGCTTTGTTTTTGAGCTGAGGGGTTTTTGCTGCGATTTGCGCGAGGAAGATGGATGGTTGGTAAGGGGTGGTTCTGAGGGTGTGCGATATAAGACGATTGGGTATATGGTTCGTTCGTGGTGGAAGTCGAGATAGGTGGTTTTTGAGGGTATTGATGTTCGTGGAAGTAAGACGCGACGAGATCTAATGCGGTGGTTGCTAGGGGCAGGTGCAGGGATGTTTTCAGTGGGTTTGGTGGGGTGAGGCTTGACTTTAGGCTTGGGTCTTCAGCGCTACCGACCTAATTTCTTCGATACCGGGTGTAGAAAGGCTTTTTACATAGCGAAATATCGGTACTGGATACTCTTCAATCGTCTTAATTGCAGAGGGAAAGGTTCCCATCGATAGTTGCACATTAGTATATCCAGACTGTTAAGTGAAGTTACGAAGTCTTCCGCGAGGGTGGACGTTGAGGACCTGCGGAGTTAACAGACTGCTGCTGCGTCTGGCGGGGAGAAAGACAGGATGTCTTGATCATTGCTTAGGGGGTTTCTTAATGCCCTATGGTGCAGGATTATGCTATAAGATTCCCTACACGGGTAGGATACGAAGTTCCTCGTGCACTGAACTAATATGGCCTCGGAAGCGAATTCCAGGTTAGCATATTCACCAGCTTACCAATGGTCACGTTCCCTGGAGAAAGACGTCTGAGGACTTAGATATTGGTAAGTAAATAATTAAATTATAAGATCCTACTGAACTGTCTATACAAAAGGACCATTGAACCAAGCAAAACCACTTCAAAAACTCCTCTTCCGAATCCAAGTCCCCCTCGCCCTCCTCTCTCTAATCGGACTATCGATCATACCCTCATCACTCGACCCGAAATCCAAATCCACATCCGCCAAATCACTCTCCACACTCTGTATGCCTGTCCCCTCCCCCTCCCCCTCCCCAATCAACTCCCTAAACCTCCCACCCCTCCTCCCCTTCAACTCCTCAAACCCACCCACCTCCACCACCTCCCCCTTATCCATAACCACCACACTCCCCGCCATCCGCATCATCTCCACCGTATGACTCACCACCACTGTAGCCATTCCCTCGACTCTCCTCAGCCTCCCCACCGTCTCTCTTATCGTCTCCGCGCTGCTTCCATCCAGTCCGCTTGTGGCTTCGTCTAGAATAAGTAATTTCGGTTTGCGCACTAAAGCTCTTGCTATTACAATCCGTTGCGCTTGGCCGGGTGAGATGCCTTGTCCGCCTTCTCCGATTAGGGTTTCGTAGCCGGAGGGGAGAGAAATGATGAATTCGTGGATACTGGCTGCTTTTGCGGCGGCGGTGACGGAGGATTGAGAGCGCATGGAGGAGGATTCGGGGATGCCGTAGAGGATATTTTGTCGGATGGTGGTGGGGAATAAAAGGGGTTGTTGTGGGACGAGAGAGATGTGGGAGCGTAAGGAGGGAATATGACATTTTTGGATGGGGACACCGGCGAAGGTGAGGGCGTCTTTGGGAGTGGGATCAGGTGGGTAGAGACCGATGAGCAGTGCTGTCAGAGTCGATTTGCCGCAACCAGATGACCCGACGAGTGCAGTTGTTGTGTTGGGATGGAAAGATAGAGTGATGGATTTTAAAGTTGGAGTCTCGGAGCGCGCTGGGTAGGTAAAGGATAGATTGCGAAGACGAATGGGGAACAGTGTGGTGAGACGATGGGATCCAAGGTTTTCGTGGGATTTGGAAGGAGAAAGATTCGCAAGGTGAAGCATATGTGTTGCTGTTGTACGAGAGGAATTGATTTGCGGAATCATGGTCAGCATATTGGTGCTATTAGCAATGCCGAAGAGAAGGAGATTGATGGTTTGTAGAGCAGTAGATAGGCTGAGGGACTTCTGTGTTACGAGAACTGTAGCGTAGTAGAAGATTGTGGCGGTTATAAAAAACGTTAAACCGTCGGATAACCCGAATAGAAGTCCAGAATATCTTGCCCGCGATCGACCAACCTGAAAGGTGTCAACAGCGGCGTTTGAATGCTTTTCCTTGAAGTAATTCTCCAATGTGAAGGCTCGAACAACCTTGATGTTTGAGAATGTCTCCGAGAATATACTGGTAGTGATTTCTGTTGCATAATTGCATCGATGCTCCCACTTTCCACTCACGCCATGATAAAGTCTTGTGACGCAAACTATCACAGGCGTGCAGGCGACGAGCACCAAGGTGAGCTTCCAACTGTTCACAAAAGCCCATATAACGGATATGAAAAGCATGATAGAAGCCGTAAAAACAATCCCAGCAAATCGACCGATGATATTCCTCATTTCTTCGGCATTTCGATCAAGAACTTCATTCAGTCGTCCAGGCGAGTTCCTCGATTCTTCAAACCAGGATTTAGGTTGAGCAAGGATTTGTTTCAAGGCTTCTACTCGAAGTGCGTTGACCCATGCTTGGCCTGCATGCTCGAGGGCGTAGTGAGAGCAGAAACATGCACTTCCATCTATAATGGCCACACCAAGAAGTGCAAGTGACCATTTTTGAGCTTCAGCTGATCGATTGGTGGAGTTGTAGAATGTATCAAGAAGACGTGCAAATATGATTGAAAATGCAGGTGTCGCTGCTGCAACGATAAATGCTGCGAAGAATCCACTGAGGATAACTACGCGCTCCTTCTTGTCGAGAATTGGCCACACAGTGCTAAGGATATGTTTTAAGGAAGCCGGCTCAATTTTGTCTGGCTCGTTGCTCGATGAATTCTCATCTCGCTTCGAATTTCCTTCCTTTTCAATGTCTGGGTCTATCGCTGAACATTCGGCGATCGGAAAGTCCGTCCTAATGGCAGTGAGTCTTTTGCCCTCCTGGATTTTTTGAGTTGATGACTCGGGAATTATTTCGTAATTATCAGAAATTACATTCTCAACTCGGAACAACTTTTCCTCGGGATACCTCTGAGGTGGTGAACTGTATCGTGTAGGGCTGTGTTTTCGTGCTCTATGTCCCCTTGGCTTTGAATGTGGTTTTTCGAACTGATTGAACCTGGGACGAGGACGAGGACTTTCCGTTGGCGTTCCCCATATTTCTTTCGCTCTCAAATCATTGGCGAAAGCTATTGGATAATAACTACTGCGAGACATTCTTGTAGACGAGAAATCTAAAGATTGACGATGACGGAGTGCAGGCAGGATCGGGTTCTCGAATAATGTTGGTGCGGCTGAAAAACGATGGTCGATATCAAAAGTATCAAAAGTCGAGGACGTGGGCGTAATTGGTTCCGACTTTCTCCTCTTACGATTAGTGGTGCCTTGATGAACGTCAAACTTGTGCAAGACCTTAGGCTCTGGTGTAAAAGTTGCAAAGGTGCCATTCTCCTTGGCCGACAGCTTGTTCCGATATCCTTCTTGTACCACTCGAGTTTTGTCCATGACATAGACATAATCATCATCGAGAATTTGAGAGATGTCGTGTGTTATGATAATTGTCGTCTTTCCCTTCCTCCATTTGCGAATGTTGTTCATAACTGTAGCTCCGCATGTATGGTCAAGAGCACTAGTACCCTCATCGAGGATGAGAATGGGTGCATCTCTTAATCGTGCCCTCGCTAGAGCAACCCTCTGTTTCTGTCCACCACTAAGTTGCCTCTCTCGAGATCCCACAACAGTGTCCAGACCCTTCGGTAATCCGACAACAACATCGTCTAGGCTGCTCTCTTGACAAGCATTGATGATGTCGCGGTCAGATGTTTCTCCTTCTTTGCCAAACTCGACGTTTTTTCGGATCGTTTCATTGAAAACTACACTCTGCTGCAACACCAATGTTATATTCTTCCGGAGCCAGTCTGTGTCGAGGTCTTTTATTGGATGGCCATCAATCAATATGCTTCCTTCATCCGGGTCGTAGAATTTGAGCAACAGGTTGCCCAGTGTGCTTTTTCCCGAACCGCTTTTGCCAACCACGAAAGTCGTTTCTCCTGCAGGGAAGAAGAAGGTAGTTTGACTAAGAACGTTTTGGTGTGGATTCGAGGGATATGCGAAAGTGACCTAGAAATGTTAGCATCGTCAGGGGATTCACTCAAGCGAAGCCTTACGTCGTTGACCTCGATATCTCCATCGCATGAGGCTGGTTTGATAGATCCTTCTACCTGGCTCACATTTTTTCCTCGGTCGACCTGATCCATGATAGATTTGAGTGTTTCACCCGCAGACATACCCTTCGCCAAGACCAGCCATTGAGGTAGTATAATCTCCAGAGCCTGCATACCCATCATGCAAGCATAGAATGTTGTAAGCACACGACCGGCGCTCAGCCCATGGTCAACAAGCGATATGCCATACCAAAAGCCCTGGACGAAGATTGCTACCATGATGAATTTCGTAATTCCAAATTGTAAGGCACTCGCCCTAGCCTGCACCATGTAATATGCGGTAGATCGTTTGATTGCGGAGAGATACTGCCACACCTCCTGGTTCTGCCCGTTGAAAGCTTTGACAGTTTCTATTGCGGTAACGGCTGTATTTGCGAGTTTTGACGCTTCAGTAAGTTCTCGTTTCTGCGCTTCGATTGCTGGGGTAAGTTTCCGGGAGATCAAATAAAGAATGCCGCCAGCGAGTGGGAACGTCGCAATAATGACGAGTGTCAGATTCCAGGAGAAGTATAAAGCGGTTCCAAGGGCAGTTATTGCAGAGACAGTTTCGAAAAGAAGAAATCCGAGTGGTTGAGAGACGGATAGTTGAAGTTCCCGGATTTGACTATGGGCCATTTAGCTCGGTCAAGTTTATCCTGAGAGAAATACTCACGTTTCAATTCGAATCAACAAAGAACCAATGCCATCTTTCCGAAGATCGTACCACTGTATATCCTTGTTCAGCAAGCCAGTAAACATCTTTTCGCGTACACTTTTTGCTTGGAGCTCTCCAAACACCATCCACGAGCATAGAAATATCCCCTCAGAAAGCCAGGTCGCCACACCCAGAGCGGTGATAGCTATACACCATATAGAGACTTTGTGTAGAGTTTCGCTGCCTGTGAGAACACCAGCTCCATAATTTGTAAGAGCGCCGAATATATTTCCATAAAATATTGCTGAGATTGGCTTGAGCGCCCCGCTAAGTATTCCAGAGACTATGCAGCAAACCAAATCGAATGTGTGATTTTTCGTTGCGAATGAAAATAAAGAACGCAAAGATGGTTTGATGTCAGGTTCATGATCGTGACTGTCAAGCTCCTGCATCTCAATGGATGAAATTTGGCCATCATTCGCAAGCGGTGTGTTCGAGCCAGATTGGCTCTTTTTGGTGTACTTTTTCAAACGCTTCCCCAGGGAGATCGTCATAATGCAATGCTGGAAACTACATGTGCGACAAAAGTGTGTAAATAATTTGAAGAAGGTACCAGGACCTAAAATTACGGAATTTACAGCTTGATAAATACATCTGAAGATTTGGTACAAGCAGCAGGCCACTACAATATAATGGTACTTGGAAGTTGATTGTCACTTCACCCTTAATATTGTTCTCTAAGCGAAAAATGGAAAGAATGAAGAACAATGCAAACCGTCGACGAGATGTACTAAAATTTTCGCTTCTTCACCCGAAGAATTTTTCTTTGAACATAGAAATGCGTTTCAAAACCATTCGCCATCTGGCTGAGTCTAACCTCGGATTGCCTAGCAATTGAATGAGGTGTTGTGGCCGAATGAACTTTTCGGCCGAAGCCGACCGGACGTATACAAACTTCAATGGTAGTCAACATAAAGAAAATGACGTGCAGGAATACGCAGCCGATGCACCAAGCCAGATCTGTAATCGATGAGATTCCGAATAAGCAGACTCCATAGAGTCAGAAGGTACAGTGCAAGCAGGTGGGTACCCCATAGGGCGGGCTCACGAAACTCGGGTGTTCAGCTCCAGCATCTTGATTCGTTACCTCTCTGTGTTCTAGCGAGTTGATTAAACGAACCATATGAGCAGGGAGGGAAGCCATATGAACAGGGAGGGGGCCAAGGGAATAATGAGGCTTCCCAAAATCCAAACATAGTCGATCATTCGTAGTACCTGCAGATGCAACTCAACGGCCAGGGACCAGCCGCAGGCCTTCCCTAGAAATGAAATGCTCAGACACATGGGCTGGACCCCTAAATATCTAAAGGCAGGCCAAACCCAAGGCCATGGTAAAGCCAAAGACGGTTGAAGTGGATGCACCCTCATAATTGCTTCATAAGGCTATCAGCCCGGGACTTATATTTGGATTCCAGGAGGATGGTAAATGCAACGATACCATGGTATGATACTGTGACCTGCAGTAACAGAGCCACTTAAGATTCCTTTTCAAAGTTATGACCGGGCTCGTAGCCTTCGGTTACTACTTTTGGGTGAATCCTACCCGCCGTGCCCCCATAGTCGTATTTTGGAATCTCACTCGACCACTTTGGCGACTTTATCGCTCCCCGCGCACTTCAATGTCGTTAGAATTGTACCCAATGTGGAAGAGAACCAACAATCGACGACATACTAACGGCCTCCTCGCAGTGATGTCAAAATATCGTTAGTTGATGTAAGGGAGTACGAGTAGGAATGGGAGTGGGGGAGAAACCGCTTGTTTCCTAAATTTAGTGTCAATCCAATTCAACCAATCAAGTGGAGGCTATGATATAAAATGTCAGATCACGTGATATTAATAGCTGCCGGACATCATTTTTAAGTTGCCGACATAGGGCTCAGAAAATAAGCATGACATGCATGTGATATTGACGTGCATTCATTGTTCTCCCATGAGAGGGAGAGGATCACTCGCAGTTCATCTCTCTTATCCTTCAGAATCTGGATTCCATTTCTTGCTACTTGCTGCTTACTACCTTCTGCTTGCTTATTCCTTTGCTCCTCGATTCCTGCATTCTTACTCCTGCTTCTTTTCTTTCTCCTTCCGCTTGTGGGCTCGGCAACATGCAGGTCTCATTGAGTTGTACTGCACAGTGCACATGCGACTTCTCAGCTGTCATGTCCCTGAGACTACATCTCGCTACCTATGGTAGTATCGGTGCTACCATGAGG
This sequence comes from Rutstroemia sp. NJR-2017a WRK4, assembly GCA_002946385.1. Taxonomy (NCBI): domain Eukaryota; kingdom Fungi; phylum Ascomycota; class Leotiomycetes; order Helotiales; family Rutstroemiaceae; genus Rutstroemia; species Rutstroemia sp. NJR-2017a WRK4. Next base: position 195,707 of record NJPR01000119.1, on the reverse strand, counting down.
TCTAATACGGAAAAGTGATTGGGCGGAAAAGGAGGGGTGCAGGGGAGGTCTAGCTTCTGCACAGATGTTCATAACTTTACCCGAAGTATGCATCGATGCACAATATCCCTACTTCTACCGCCCGTTTATTGGTCGGCTAAAGAATAAGGATTCCCAAAGCAGGATCTAGTTTGAAGCGAAATTAGTCTTTTCCGACCCGCGAGCTCTCACCCAGCGCGCCAGCAGACCACTTCCCAACTTTCTTAACACCACCCTCTTCACACCGTCTTCGGCTGTCCCGCCCAGCCGTCTAAGGGTCCTCTTGGCTTACCGCGAAAGGTGTCTAGACCTCTGGATGATTTTCGAAATTCGCACAAGTGGCGAAAGGGGGCTCGAAATCAGTGCTCTAAGCTCTCATTGGCCCAGAAAACGATCGCCGCGGTGTCACCTAGCATGCGAGAACACAATTCCTATGTTTGACCAATCATCTGCCGAGACTACTTCATGCATTGAACAAACAACAATGAGGTCTCGTTACTTTCCCACGTGCATATTTCTGCACGCATTGCGGTTCACCCAGTATTCGTATCTACATAGCTACTTCCGATATATCAAGTGATGTTATCATTGGACGATCTTCTTGAACACAGGTTGAAAGTAGCGCTTGTGATTTGATACCGGTACTTTTTAAAGTATTGAATATTCCTAGATCACGCAAGTGTGTCGATCCAAAAGTGGAAGGAGCTGGGCACGTTCTTGCTACTACGTGATTTATTTGATTTCGACGTTGGCCTTGCAGTTCAGAACTAACCTCACATGTAACTATTATTACCATGCAAAAGTAGATCGACTTATCACTGCATGTTATTTTGAGCTGGCACATCCAGATCCTCTCGCCTACACACGCGCCACCTCTCCCCATGGCCCACTCTTCATACCATTCCCTATTAGAGAAGTCAGTGCGAGACTATCGATATGGTTCCTTGAGGCTGTATGGACCGACTACAACCATAAAACCGTGTCCTAGGACGTCCAGCTTCTCTATCCATCGGTTCGGTTGGTTTTCATTCTTAGACCATGAGACAAGCTCGAATCATTCCAATACTCACCACAGTCGTGACGGTGGTTGAGGCCCAGTCTGATTACACACAATATGTAAATGTATTGTACGTACCGCAACTTCACTGTCGAAGAAGAATCACTAACCGCTATCAGCACTGGCTCACAAAATGGAGGCAATGACTTCCCCGGTGTTGCCAGACCATGGGGAATGGTCAAGCTTGGACCTGATCTCCTCGTCTCCGGAACCGATTCATACTCGGGCTACCTTCCTAATGGCAACTTTTCTGGATTCAGTATGATGCATGAACAAGGAACTGGCGGCGCACCAAAATATGGGACAGTTGCTCAGTTACCTCTAGTTGGCCATATATCAAATCCCCTCTCGAATATTACTGTCGGTCGAGCAGTTGCTGATACAGCTTCCGTGGGTTATTACCATGCACAAACAAGTGACAATGTCATTGTTGAGCTTGCTGCTACCTCGCATGCTGGCATGTATCAGTATACCTTCCCATCTGGAAGCGCGGGAAACAACATTCTCGTCGATGTTGGTCATGTGGTACCCTCATTCAGAGGTCAAGGGTTGAGCCAAGGCTACGATGGAGGTAGTTTTGCGATTAAGTCGGATGGTCATTACGAAGCTACCGGGATATACAACAACGGGTGGAACAGATCTCCAGACTGGAAGATATACTCATGTAAGTATACTCCCTCGTTCGACTGGGGATTCTAACTAACTCTGTAAGGCGGTTACTTTAACGTCACACCTTTGGCTGCGAATGTCTACAGCAATGTCAATGGTGCTGGAAGTGTTGTGCAATCGAGCCGCTCAGCAACTGCAAGCAACGGCAACACAGACGTTGGCGGTCTCTTCACTTTCAACACCACTGCAGTCTCGTCACGTGTTGGGATATCATGGATCTCCATAGAGAAGGCGTGCCAGAATGTTAATAACGAGATCCCCCACGACACTTCATTTTCCGCTGTCGTTTCAGGCACAAAGTCAGCATGGAACACTAAAGTGCTCTCTAAAATCACGACCACTTCTACAGATACCACAAATTTGGGGTTACTCTACACCTCGTTGTACTTCATGAGTCTTATTCCCACAAATCAAACCGGCGAGAACCCGGGCTGGTCATCAACAGAGCCATATTATCAGGATATCTTCACACTTTGGGATCTCTTCCGTTGTGGTACCGCTTTATTCCACGTCCTTCAACCTACAGTCTACGAAGAATATATCCGCTCCCTCATCGACATCTGGCGCCATGATGGCTACATGCCTGATGCTCGTTCCTCCAACTACAACGGACGCACCCAAGGAGGATCCAACGCAGACAATGTCCTCGCCGATGCCTACGTCAAAGGCGTTCGCGGCAAAGTCAACTGGAACGACGGCTACGCTGCAATGGTGACCGATGCCGAAACCCCACCCCCAAACACCTCACCACCCGATCCCATGGCACCGGATTCGTCGACCAAAGAAGGACGAGGAGCTTTGCCCGATTGGAAAAAATATGGTTTCATCACACCCACCTACTCACGTGCCGGATCTCGAGCTGTCGACTACGCATACAATGACTTCGCGCTCTATCAAGTTGCTACCGGATTGGGCAAGAAATCGGATGCGGCTAAATATCTCGCTCGATCACGAAATTGGAGGAATCATTGGGACGCAAATTTAACATCGATTGGATATTCTGGTTTCATTGTACCAAGAACGACGTCTGGTTTTATTTCGGTTGATCCTTTGAACAATGCTGGGTACTGGGGTGACCCATTCTATGAGGGTAGTTCGTGGCAGTATTCCTGGGGAGATATCCATGATATGGCTACAATTGTGGAATATATGGGTGGTGATGATACATTTTATGATAGACTGGAGACGATGTTCACTGTTGGAGCGAACCCAAGTAATCCTACGGGTATTATCTTCGATGATACTAACGAAGTGTACGTATATTCTCTAGCGATATTTCTTCCTCGTCTTTTGTCAGCTTCGAAAAACTAACATCCGATCAACAGGACATTCAACGTACCCTACCTCTACAACTTCATTAACAAGCAATCCCGCTCCTCATATCAATCACGCAACATTGCAAAGAATTACAACCTTTCACCATCCGGTCTCCCAGGGAACTCTGACGCCGGCGCAATGCAAACATGGCTCCTGGTAAGTTAAAACCTTTACCATTCTTATATCCCCCTTCCTCGCTTCTCCTTCTTCCTCAAAATTCTATCCCCAACATACAACCAAGCTAACTCTTCCCCCTAGTGGAACATGATCGGTCTCTACCCCATAACCTCCACCCCCAACTTCCTCATCTCCTCAACCCCCTGGTTCTCCTCCCTCAGCATCTCCCTCCCCAACTCCAAAACCCTACAGATCACCACCACATCCGTAAACTCCACTGCCTCTACCGACGCTATCTACATCCAATCTCTCAAAATAAACTCTAAACCCTGGACCAAGAATTGGGTGACGTGGAGCGATATCTTCGCCAATGGAGGCACGATGGAATATGTGCTGGGCACCGAACCGAGTGATTGGGATAAAGATGGAGAGAGGCCGCCGAGTTTGCCGCTTGTGACGGCCAGTGGGAAGAGGAGTATGAGGTTTGAGAGGTGAAGGTTGGGGATTTGTGAGTGGGTGGCTTTTGGAGTGGGTGGAGCGATTGGGGTTGCGGGAGTGGCTTTTGCGTGGTGGAAGGGGTGGAGGTTTTTGTATATATGGAATGGTGGGAAAGGAAATGATACCATGGCATAGTATGGTTGGCGGATGTCTGAAGAAGTTTCAGGGATCTGGGTATATGGGTTTGGGTGGATAATGACTGGATTTGGGAAGTACATATTCTCTGGAGTCGAACATGGTCCAACAGTACATAGGATGGCGCTGGGTTATGGCTAGATATGACAGGATGAGATGGATTGTCTCTAATCCTTACAAGTAATGAAATGAATGCAAACTTTTCTACTCTTCACACACAATGAGCCATCAGGGGGTGTACTCACTTACCGACCAACTCCAACTTCGATATTCTCAATATCCAAGTCTTATTTAAATACTCAGATATATAACTATACTAATCTATAATTTTCATTTGAAAAATTAGATATATATAATTATATTTGATTATATAAGTTCATAATGTTCAAATATTACTTGAGCAATCAGAAGTTGGTCGGTGAGTGAGTACCCCCCTGGTGCTCCGTATTTCATCGCATACAAACCTAACCCCTAAGATCTACACCTCAAACCATTCCCTAACCCACTTCCTAATCCACTCCTCCTTAATCCCCTCCAATGCCTCCAACCGCGCACTCGCTTGCAACGTCTTCTCCCCAGCCAACTTATTCGGTCCCTCCTGCCCCGTCCCCAAGAGCCCTTCGTAAAAATCTAACAATTTCACCGCAGGATTCGCCCTCAGCAAATCCTCCATCTCCCCATCCCCCAACTTCCTCCCTCGCCCGGCAGCCCCCTCAATATCATCCCTCACCCTCGCAATCCATTCCTTCAACGGAATCTTCTCAATCTCTTTCCCTGATATCAGCGCCAATTCCCCCACAACCACATCCCTCAACTCCGCCCACGAAATCGGCTTCGGATGTTTAGGATGGAAAACTTGCACTGCTCCTTCCTCTGCTCGTGGCCCCATCCCGAGAGCTAAGTCAACAAGTACTCCAGAAAGTAAATCAATCGGCACCCAATCGATTTCACCCCCCAGCAAACCCCCTCCTATATCCTCTGGCACAGCACCTATATGTGTAGAGCTAATAACCAAACTCGGAAACCACTCATCCCGGTTCCAGGACCCTGAACGCTGAACCGCACCGGCGATTTGGCCTACGCGGGCGAGGGAAATGGGGAGGGAGAGGCGAGCGGCTGCGGAGAAGAGGATTTGCTCGGCGATGTACTTGCTCTGCGCATAGCCGTTGGGGGCGGGAGCGGAGGGGGAGTGGATTATGGATTCTGGGATTAGGGATGAGGAGGTGTGGGAGAGGACGGAGGAGATGGAGGAGATGAAGAAGAATTGGGGGTGCAGCGGAGAGGAGGCGGTGAGGGTGAGGAGGTTGATTAGGCTTTTGAGGGAGGGGGTGAAGGAGGGGAGGGAGAGGTTGAAGTTTACGGGCCAGGCGTTGTGGATTATGAGGGTGGTTTGTGCGGATAGTTTCTCGAGCGTGGGTTGGTCTAGACCTAGGGATTTCTCGGAAAGGTCAACGTGTAGGAATGTGACTCGAGAGGGATCGAAGGTTGTGGAAAGATTGCGGGAGAGGTTTCGCTGGGATTGGAGTTTGAGGCTATCGGCAGATCTGTTGAGACAGAATATATGCGCTATTCTAGGATTGGCGAGAAGAGTATCAAGTAAGTAAGATCCCAACGCGCCGGTTGAGCCGGTTAGAAGGACTGTCTCCTTTGCTGGTTTTGTGCTGTTTGCTTGCACGACGGGTATTTGATCTATCATATCCTTGTACTCGGAAATCATTGTCTGAATCAGGAGGAGTTGTGTCTCCTTATCTGCTTTCTCGGACTTCTTAGTTTTCTTCGCAATCTTGAGCACGGCGAGGGTAAGTGCTGCCACTGATGGATTGGCATACAGATTACTCGGGCCGAGCTCAGATAATCCTAACACGTGCTTCAAAGATCTGACAGTCATGAGTGCCTGCAAGGAATCCATTCCGAGTTCGAACATATCAGTATCATATTCTAGACTCGACCAACCCGTCGTGGACTGAACCGTGTTTCCAATAATCTTTGCGAGTTCACTCGTATCGTCGAAGCTTATAAATGGCCTGGCTCCGTCTGAGAGGTCATCCGATAGCTTTTCTGCATCAGCGTAAAGCTTTTCGATCTCGTTCGCATACAATTGTACCGTCCCAGCTCTCTGGATCGTTCCTTTACCAGCACGAATCATTGGTTTTCCAGGCTCTGTGAACAGAATGTGAGATCTCGCGATTCTGGCATGAGCTGGTGCTTCACTGTTTGCATCCTCGATGCTGGCCCATATCTCTTCAATGAAAGCGGCTTTCTCTGTTGTGGATAACGCAACATTTCCCGCCGGTTCGATCAGCAAAGCTGCTTGGAATCGCTGCGAGCCAACCACTAAGACTGCACCAATATTGGAATTCTGAAATAGGATTTGCTGCTCCATAGATATCGGGTTCGTTTTTTCCCCGTTGAGAAAGACAATGATATCATCGGCTCTAGCATGCCATCGCCAAAGATCCGATTTGGTTTTGTCCGGATGCCGAATGAAAAGATCACGGCTTGCGTACTCCTGGGCGTCTGGGAATAGTGTGAAGGTAGGCTGATGAAGACTCTCAATTTTTGGATCACGAACCATACAGAGCTCATGTACATCTCCGGTAACATGCCGCATATCTACGCCGATGTCTGGGTGAAACTGGACGTATTTCCAGTCTTCTGGATCATGCGGTCCTCCAGCAGGTTGTAGTAGGGATTGTAATCCGAGTTCTGTGGCACCGAATTGGTTCACTAAACGTATTTTCGATGCCACGATGTCGCCCATGGATTGTGGGAGATCGCCGCCGCAATAGATTAATGCATCTAAGTTTTGCGCACAGTAGTCCAGTAGCGCGGGAGCTTGACTTAATTCTTGGACGATGGAAGGAACAATGTACGCAACATTAGCGGGGCTTTTCTTGAGTCCTTCAACGAGCCCTTCAGCACTGGGAATTGCTCCGGAGATAGGGGATACGATTACGGTTCCGCTGTGGATTGCCAGGAAGAAGTGAACGGCTAGGTATGCCGCCTCAGATTATGTCAGTCGCATGTGCTTCAGGGGTACTTTTCGAGCTTACATGGAATGGCGGAAACGTCATTAGAACTCGCTTTCCACGATAGATATCCTCCTGAGCCATGAAGCCGGGGGGTGGCTGCATCGCCATCAATCTTGTATTTCTAGCTGCAGTATCATGGGTAAACACAATAGGTTTCGGTACCCCTGTGGATCCAGAAGTATGGCTAGGGAATCAGCTGCCTGCTGCATCGGCATGGAAGGATAACTCACACAACAAAAAGCGGCTCATCTCGAGCATCTCCAAATGTCTTCTTGAACCCGAAATGAGGATGTTCTTTGCCCAGCAATTCATCCAGGTCTGGAACCTCCAACGCTTTCACGGGCAAGGCCTCTGCGATGGAGAAGACGGGCGGTGGTCGTGGGTTTGGGAATAGAAGAGTCATGCATTTCAGTCGCTGGAAAAGCTCTTTCTGAGCTGCTACGCTGTTTCGCGGAGATGTCAAGAATATCTACCTCTTAGTCAGCCATATGACCCCTTGATCCATCCTTTACTGTCAGGAGGAGCCTACCACATAACCAGCCTTCACAGCACCCAGAATCAAAGCGGGATATCTCAGATCATTAGGTCCAATGTATGCCAAAACCTGCGAGCCATCACCAGGACCCAGAGATTCTCGCAGCCACCATGCCAAGCCATTTACAGCATTTGCAAAATCCCGGTACGTGATCTTGCGATATCCTTCAGCGTAGGTTTGAGGTGAGTTCGGATATTCGGCATAGAGGGCATCCGGGGTAGTTCTCGCTAGACGGTCAACTATTTGTGGGGTGAGCTCTGGGTTTGAAGACATGACGATGAGGATCTGAGATGCTTCGAGGGTATGAACAGAGTTATCACGTAAGATTGACACGAAAGTATTGAAATGCGGCCGATGAGATGCTGAATTATTGCCGGGTGTGAGAAATTAGTTAGCTTACGTGCCGCAATACCAACAGCCCTATATGTTGGTTCAAACTGTTGGAACTCTCACCTACTAACTTGGGAATCAGACCCGAAGTATGGAGCTGCAGTTCCAGGATTAGAGCGGAGACTGCATCACTTTCCAGTGGCGCAAAAAATTTGACAGCGAAAGGTACTTCAAATTCAAACATAGCATAGTTCAGCTTCCAGTGCATCAGCGAAATATATAATCTAATCCAAAAGATAAAATAATTCAGACGGAAAGAGATGCAGTTCCTCTTTGAAGTCGAGGGACGAAAACTGGTCTTTAGTGAATAGTCGCTTCCCATTACCACCATCGGTACGAAGTGCCCTGAGGTGCTGGGTTGATGGTCCAAGGCCTCCAGTCCCAACTAATTTCAATCTATCCGAGCCAGGCCGTAAAACGGCAACCTTTTTGAGCCCATCAATTATATATATCCCATCACCTGTCTGAGCATTCGATGGCCCCAGGCCAATTCTGCCGAAGAATCCATTCCCTGGCGTATCAAGAAGATACAAACAGGTCCCGATTGTCTCATTTGACTTGAGACAATCGCGCTGGCTCTTGTTCTTGTCTTCAGCGGATGTCCCAGATAGCGTAGGATATTCAGAACGACAAGACGATACAATCGCGAGATGCTTCTCATCTAAGTCTTCGAGAGCCTCCATAAACAGATCTGTTTCCTCCCGAGCTTCAGGCTGTTCAGATGCGGGAAGGTGCGTTTCAATCAGCCATCTCCATTTTGCTACCATTGATGCATCTCCGAGAATCTGAGGGTATGATGGGCCTGTGCACAAAATGCGTCCAAGTGCATGAACAGGGAGCCGTAAGTCTGACGCAGATTGGGACTGGTTCTGGGAAGTATCTAAGGAAAGATCCCGCGCCAACTCTTCCGTTGATGCTATCTCTTTCACCTGGAAACAATCCTTCACAAGCTGGCCGAAAGAAAGTCCACGTATAGAAGGACGGTTCGGAGCATTCTGTTGGAAGAGGACAGTGTCTTTCCACACTTCGTACAATGACTTTCGGTAATCCACCGGAAAGTACAGCCAGCCCGGGTCTAACCCATGTAAACCATATACTTTGTCCTTTGGGTCCTTGCATAAAGCATGCTTGTGGGCTTCCAATAGGTGCTCGAGTGTCTGAAATTTCTCGTATTTGGTTGCCCAATGTCTTTCTAGAACTTGTGCTCTGGAGCTTTTGAAGTACGGAGAGCGACGGAGAAGAGATAAAAACTCATCCCAGTCCATTTGGTCCTCATCAAGATGAACTCTCAACTGTCTAGCGTTCGCAACCTCTTGGATTATCCAGAGTCTCTCCCAGTAAGGGTTGCCACAAATTGCCTTCATCAATCCGTCGTCAGAACCCAGCCTCAACCCATCTAGGACGGGCTGTGCTTTCGAGTTCGTCTCATACAGCCCTAGCCATACCAAAACAGTCTGGGCCCTCCCGTAGATAGAAGCCATGATAGGCAGTTGACGATTTCGCTCCGGAATGTCCGTCTGATTAATACAAATCGCATCAGCCCACAACTGACGAGGTTCAGAAGCATGCCGCAGATAGCAGAGAGCATCATAGAGATTCTTCGTGACGGAAAAGCTGTGCCCGCCAAGAAGGATATCCCGCCTTTGCGTTTCATCGCCCCAAGTGTATGAAAGCGCTTCATACTTTGGGAGTTCCCCAAATGCCACATGCTTGAGGGTACATTTTGGTGTCTCCTCTCTTGCTCCGGGCTCTAAAACAAGCAGCTACAGAAAAATGGTCAGTACGACTAATTCCAGTCTTTCAATACAATGTTTCGAAGACGCACCCGTATTCCATCGACTGATGGGTCAAGTGGAGAGTATTGAAAAGCCATCGCAATGCCAGAAGTTGCAGCACCAGATCGATCAGAAATACTTCAAGCTCGCTGAAACCGAAGAACAGAGAGCAAAGTTAACAAACCGAAGACGAGTGCAAATATCGATGCTTTATGTGATTATATGCGCCCTTCCCCTGCGCTAGGCGTAACGGTACCCAGTCGAAAACTCGCACGAACCGCGGACCACAGAAACCAATGTACCAATCACAATTCATTATTCAGGATCATCATTCTCATTAACTTCAGCTTCATCTTCTTCTGGCTCTGGCTCCGTTTCAGCTCTTCTCTTTCTCGATGAACCAACACCAACACCAACACCAACACCAACACCAGCCCCGCTCTTCCTTTTCTCCCTCAGATTGTCTTCCGTCTGGGTAATAACCCTCTCCCCCACAAAATGCCTCCCATCCCACTCCGTCTCGCATTTTGGACATTTCTTATTCCTTCTCGAATTCCAGTACGCCGTCTGACAAGTACCATGGAGCCGCACACTGCAATCCCGTCTCGGACACCTCTCGCCCACTGTGATAATCCCTTTACAAGCCTCGCAATTCTTGATCGGTTGCCATTCCTCCGGTTCGTCGGGGTCGTTATACATTTCCAGAAGCCAGCCTCGGAGCTCTAGAAGTGCGCGGGGTGTGAGAGAATAGTATCCTTTTCTGCTTCTCTCGAACCAGCCTTGTGCGACTAGATTGGCGAGAACTCTTTCGGCTGCTTCTCTTGTGACGCCGTTGTCTACTGTCTGCAGGTCGTCTCCGCCCATGCTTTGTCGGCCGGCGCCTTTGATTAGTGATGAGTGGATAGCCTGCTGACTGGTAATCGCCATCACTTCTCTACCTTTTGTGTTGAAGGTTTCGAACATCGCGTCTAGGACTCGTTTTATGTAAAACATTTCTTCGGTCGAAAAGGCTGTAGCAAGCTGTGTGAGAGGGTCGCTGGTACTGTTGACTAGTGCCCAAATCTGCTCGTTCGAAATTTGATGCTTCGTGCTTCTTATTTCGTAATCGAATGGTGATAGAGCGTCGGCGGCGGCGGATATGTATGACATGATATCCTCATGGGATACTTCATCGGAAGAGGTGACACGGCCATCTATGGACTATTAACTCTGTAATTCCATATTGCTCTCAGAATTGACTTGCCGTTCTCTTGCGCTGTGAAAATATGCGCGAGGAGACTTTTCGCTTCTTCTATTGTCAAGGTCCCTCGCGCCATAAACCCCTGTAGAAACGCGCGATTGCTATCATTGTACTGCGTCTCTGGTTCTTCCGATGACATGGCGACGTCGTTGTGTCGTTCCTCTTCCAGTAGTTCGTGGTGCGAAATCTGAAGATGCGGGGAGACGCGTTTGCAGTCGCGGTAATTTTTAGCGTGTTCTCGCCATTTCTAGCGACTTATCAAGCCTAAAGCAAGGGGCGTACTTTAAAATCTGACAGATTTTATTTACAGGGCTTCAATTTTGCGTAAATTTGAGAAAAAGAAAGAAAAGAAAGAAAATGCAAGAGAGGAAAGAAAAGATGTTTTCTATCTACGAATTTCCAATTGTTTCCAACAACTGTCAAAATGGAATCCATCCACAACGTCGACCATGTTATCGAGCGATTTTTCACGTGCTACACAACAGTGACCAGAACGGATTGTGACGAGTTAGCCACATATCTCGTCGGAGGTCGAGTCACGCCGGTGGCTATACAAGGAGGCGTAAGCTACACGTTAGTAGGTGGTTCCAAGGAGGACAAGATCGTACAATTCCGACCAGAGAGCTCGAGGCTTGATATGGAGAATATGAGACTTGCTCGCAGTATCCATGGCGACTGGGTGGCCGATTGTGAGCTCTGTGGAGCTATAGGTAGCGGGTCATCTCGTCTTCACGTATATGTCATCCAGCGGCTTCATGGTGTCACATATTTCGAGAATGAAGACTTCAAGGACGGTTCGAGCGATGTTTTGTTGCGTCGATCGAATACTATTCGTGACCTTGCTATGTGCGTGGAACGTTTCATATTTACTTCTCAGTGGGATATGCAATGATGAGAGGCAGTGGATAGAAACTCATACTGACATCACCAGATTCTTCGCTCAGTCATGGACAAACGAGCAAGAGGTACCGGAGCATATTGTACGTGAACTCCGCCGTGACCGGGAGCACAAACTAGATGTCCTCATCAACCACATGCCATCTCGATTCACAGGGCTTTTAAAGATGCTTCGCGAAGAAATGACCTCCTTGTTCGTTTCCCCTTATCCATTAGTTCTCACACACGATGACCCTTGCAAGATGAATATACTCATCGATCCCGATACTGGACGCATCACTGGGATAATTGACTGGGCTGATCCATCGATTGAACCGTTTGGCTTTGCTTTATGGGGCTTGGAGAATCTTCTTGGTTACGAGGATGAATCGGGATGGCATTATTATGCAGAAAGTGATGATCTAAGGAAGCTATTTTGGGTGACTTTCGAGGATAAAGTGGGCAGTCTTACCAACGCCGAGATACACAATATTCAAGTTGCAAGGATGCTTGGAATTGCTGTTGGTTACGGCATAAGTTGGAGGCATCGGAACGAATCGAAACCTATCACTGAGGCTAGTTCTTCGATGAAGTATCTAGATGCATTCTGTTTGCAAGCACCCTGGGTTCTCACTGAGCTATACCCTCATATTGAGTGATGAAGGGAGATGAGAATGCTATCCCTCGGAAGCTGGTAGAAGCTCTGTAAAGGACTTTTGATTACTTGAAAAACAGGAAATCCTAATATGTATACCAGCTCCGCTAAGTCATATCACGGTTCATCCAGCTTGTCCAGCAACGAGGCTCTCGTCCATCAGCCAACATAAATTAGCTACCATAATTAGCCAGCATCGATTAGCCAACATCAATTAACGACCATGAATTCGCCACCATGAATTCGTTTCCTTCTGCGTCCCCTCATAACATCCATCTGACCTACTCCTCCGCCTCAGCCTTGACCTCCACCAAATTCTTATCTAATTCTCATCAGTCTCCTTTCTCCCATGGTAGAGTGCAACCTACAAAAAGCGACATGGTCCTTAATATTCATCGCCTTCTCCTTTGGGTCAGGGTAATACCATGCGGCATTCTTCAATTCGGTTTCTACTCATCGGTCACAGGTCAGCAAATCACTCATTCAACATTATATCATGCAAACAATCTCATCCCAAGCTCACATCCAGGTTCCAAGTAGCCAAGAATGGAAGAATGGGAAGAACTTACTATCCAAATTAATCGTATAATACGACGCATCTCCCTTCCACGGACAATGCGTGCTATGATCCGTCTTCGCCAGCATCGATTGATTTACAGACCTTTCCCCCCATATCAGTATATCAACCCACAGCATCCAGTGCAGCAAGAAACTCACGATGGTGGAAACTACGACCCCAAATATTAGCATCCCCTTTCTCCATCAAAAATACATCAATTCAACAATATGAGATGATAAAACATACATATACATTCCCCTCGACCACCTCCCAACTATCCGTCTCAGCAATCGTACGACCGCTCACGGTGGCCGTAGCTTTCCCTTTGATGGCAGGCATATCTGTGTTTTCGTTTGCGTAACGGGCTTTTCGTGCTTCGAGGTTGAGTTTTTTGATTTGCATGTATGATGTTTGGGAGGGAGGGAGTGATTGAGATGTATAAAGGTCAATGGAGAAGGTTTGAGGTGGAGGGATTGGTAATCAATGATGATGACGATGAGGGGTAGATTCCCCGCGTTTGGCTGTTTTGGGGTTAGTGCGGGGTGGGATGGGTGGGATGGGTTTGCATGTGAGATGGGGAGTATCGCGAGAATTGATCTAAATACGTAGGTATAGAATAATAACATAACATAATTTGTTGAAAAGAAGTAAAACATTGGTATTGGAAAAGTACAAGTGTGAGATTTGTGAAATTAACAGCAATCATGTCCCTCAGGACAGGACGCCTTTACTATTAGTACAGAGGACAACATCATCAACCCATGCTAATCAACCACCAAATTAAACCGGAAAAGTAGAAGTACATCCCACATCATAGCTAGCAGGCGACGCAAGATTCAAGCCAGTCGAATTTCCATACCCCAAACGAATTAACGTGTTCTTCTCCGGATCAAAGACAGGCCACCCCAGCCTCCTCAGACCGTTTTCCGGATCCTTTGCAAAAGCAGCCCAAGCTTTTCTCATATAATCTCCGGTTCCCTTTTCCGCCAAAGTCTGCGCCGGAATACCAGCTCCACTAGGTGTATTCCCAAACAAAGTAAAGACTTCAGAGCTATGATACGCACCCGCGTCGATGTTCTCCTGTAATTGCATATTTGGATAGTCTCCGAAATATCTGTAGCGCCAGACCGGCACATCGTTGTACACAGAGACGTTCGCACGAACGGCGGCTGGACAGAAGAACATGCTAGATTCGTAGCTGGCCCAGTATGCATCTGGGACGGTTGTCCCACCCATCTCGGCGATTAGGGCGAACAATTTGGCTTCAGCATCGGTATGGCCCACGAGCATAGGTTTCTTGGTGAAATTGCCCGCCAGGGAACGAGCTGTGTAATTGGAGAATACGATGATTTCGTCGGCTGTTGGGATGAAGCCTGCGTCGGCGCCAATAGTCTGAGTGATTTTCTCTGTTGAAACGTTTCGCATACATTCTAGCACAGCTTGGTTATCTGAAGTACTGTTTCCACAGCCAAGTGCTGAAGACACTGTGAACCATCGATTGGCGCTCGCGGAAGGTGTGAGAGCGGGCTCGAGCTGGGTGGTACCGGATTGTGCGATGAAGCCTGCGACTAGTGGATCCTTGACAAAACCATAGCTGTAAAGATCCACGGATGCACCACCTGCACTTTCTCCAAAGAGGCTTATGCGCGATGGATCACCACCAAAGGCAGCAATATTGTTATAAACCCACTCAACCGCTAAACGTTGGTCGAGAAGGCCAAGATTATTCCTTCCAAGTGGGTTTCCAGGGAATCCGAAAATGTTTAACCGGTAGCTATGTCGTCGTTAGGTTCAATGACAATGAAGATACGGTCCCAATACTTACCTCACAGACACAATTATTACATCTTCCTGATCAGCAAAGTACTGACCATTTTAGGCGATTGATGTCGGAGATCCACCAACAAATCCACCGCCGGGAATCCATACCATAACAGCCTTTCTCTTCTCTCCAGTTTGAGGCTTCGTCCAGATATTGAGAGTTAAGCAGTCTTCCGAAAATTTCTCATCGACTTGAGCAATAGCATTGAGAATTTGAGTTCCCCCAACCGTAAAGTTGAACCCAGAATGCTGTTCTGGAGATAATGTAGCTACGTATGTAGAAGCGACTGGACAAGAGAAGCCCTGCTTTGGAGTTAGTAGCTACCTGGCTGTAATTGTTTTGAAACTTACATAGTTGGTGCCATTGATTGTAGAATTGGAGGTATACTTTCGAGGAGGCTCGAATCTCAAAGCTCCAATGGGAGGCTCAGCATAGGGGATCTCAAGGTACTCCGAGACTGAGGTGTTAGAGGCGGCATGGCCATATACTAGACCACTGGTTGTCTGAACTGACTGGCCAACCTTCCACGAGTTTGCGGAAGACAACAGGGAGCCGAGTGTGAGAAGAGTAGCAGCACTTATTTCGCGTCTCATTGTGACAGAACGAGGAGAAATGATATTGAACACAGGAGAGGAAGATGATGGAGGTGAATCGAATTAGGAAAGAAAGAAATCTCTGTACGGTATATATAGCTCAACACTCCGACTCAGAGCGTAGGCACAGACATATCCCTTGAAGTCATATATCATGCTATATGGGCGGTATGCGTTCACTTCTCTCTATCGAATGGTCGACGTCGTATTAGGCTGTGCAAAATCCATTTATCGACCTACCGTGAGAGGCTCTGGTTTGATACCTCCCTACCGAGTCAGACGGGGGGACGGATAAACCCATGGTGCCGACGACACCGTCATTGTCATAGGGTTACACGGATTCATGATTGGGTATCGCGAAATCCTTCGAATAGACGAAATGAGAACGAAGTATAACCCCAGAAACTTCAAGGGAGACGGAGTGGCTGTGTTCGCGACAGACACTCTACATCGTATTCCGGAAAGGGTAATTTTTCGGATACGAAGCATTGATCGAGGTTTAATTGAGCTGGAGTACTTGTGTCTGTAGAACTTCTTTCGCTATGCGGTCCAGGTGAGCACTAGACTCTTCCACCCGATGTTGCCAAACCATCAGAAGGTAAGATTACTACCGCTGTCCTGTATGACTTGCTTGTGCGGCTTAAGTGGCTTATATCAGCCACAGCGCAAAATCTGATTGGTCGCATCGCCTTCCCTTATCCCGCTCTCATCGACGTTAAGCGTATGTCGCAACGCGCAGCACAAAGAGGTGTTCCCTGAGAACTGTATCTCTTTCGTCGGGTGAACTTCATTAATCCATCACTTCACCAAGACTAGCACCGGCTCGGCTTTACGGCTTTACGGCTCTACCGTTCTATTCAGTTGCGCGTCCGCGAAAATGTTGGATTCCGCACTTTTCTGGGAAAGACTGCGCTTGTCGTTGAATACATGACACAAATGTCAATTGGTCAATGCAGATTTCGGGATATTCCAACGCTTTCTATCTGAGGCGCGGACGATATCGGCACATCACGAGAAAACTAGAAAACTTTGGAAGAAAAGCGGACCAAATTCCGCAGGACCCCGCCACTAAAAACCTAAATTGGTGACAAACATGCATTTGGAGTCGTAATTTTTGACATGTAACGATATCTCACGCCCTGTGAAGACATACATACAAGGTGGCCGATTTTGTGAGGAGACGACAAGGTGTATCGAATAGACGACGGTATTGTAAGAGGTTGATGGGCAGTATATAAGAACGCTCGATTTCTGCTTGAGTATTTCTATACTCCACACTCATTTCCCCCGCAATCAACAACCAATCATGGACTCGAAACAATTCAAAGAAGCGGCGACATCTGCCATCGATGAGAGTTAGTTCCTCTGTTTTCTCCAGTCATCCTTCATAAAGGCTAACAACCACAGTCATCAATTACTACGACAACATAGAAGATCGTCGGGTGGTGTCTAATGTTGAGCCTGGCTACCTCAAGAAACTTCTTCCCGATGGTCCTCCTCAAAAAGGCGAACCATGGGCCGATATCCAAAAAGACATCGAGGAGAAAATCATGCCGGGTCTGACACATTGGTAAGTCTCTTGGATCCTCGTCTGATGTTCAAGTGCTGATTTACCTAGGCAATCGCCAAATTTCATGGCCTGGTTCCCCGCATCCTCTACTTTTGAAGGCATGCTTGGTGAAATGTACTCCGCAGCTTTTACAGCTCCAGCATTCAATTGGATCTGCTCACCAGCCGTAACTGAGTTAGAAACCGTCGTCACAGATTGGCTGGCGAAACTCTTGAATCTTCCAGATTGTTATCTGTCCACTAATCATGGTGGGGGCGTTATTCAGGGATCAGCCTCCGAAGCAATCGTCACTGTAATGGTCGCAGCACGAGACAAGTACCTTCGTGAAACCACCAGCAATCTATCAGGCAATGCGCTCGAAGATGCAATTGCGTACAAACGCAGCAAGCTTGTCGCACTCGGAAGTGAATTAGCGCACAGCTCCACCCAAAAAGCTGCACAAATCGCTGGTGTCAGATTCCGATCTGTTCCCGTTCGCGCAGAAGATGACTTTGCCATGACAGGCGCCGGATTGCAAACAGTGCTCGAAGAATGCAAAGCCCAAGGACTCGAACCATTTTACCTCACCACCACCCTAGGCACAACCGCAACCTGCGCAGTCGATGATTTCGGCTCTATAGCCGACGTCCTCTCTAAATTCGCCCCACCAGACCACCCCGGCGAAATCTGGGTACACGTTGACGCAGCCTACGCCGGCGCCGCTCTCGTCTGTCCAGAATACCACCACCTAACCTCCCACTTCCAGCACTTCCACTCCTTCGACATGAACATGCACAAATGGCTGCTCACTAACTTCGACGCCTCAATGCTGTATGTCAAAAAACGCAAAGACCTCATCGACGCCCTGTCCATCACCCCCAGCTACCTGCGCAACGAATTCTCTGAAAGCGGTCTGGTAACCGACTACCGCGACTGGCAAATTCCTCTCGGTCGGCGTTTCCGCAGTCTGAAAGTCTGGTTCGTGCTGCGCAGCTACGGGGTTGAAGGCTTGCAGGAACATATTCGCCGGCATGTAAAACTTGGAGAGTATTTCTCTGATTTGATTAAGTCGAGAAAAGATCTATTTAGCATGATCACGGGGCCGAATTTCGCGCTTACCGTCTTTAATGTGGTGCCGAGGGAAGGAGAAGGAAAGGAGGAGCAGAATGCGTTGACGAAGGAGGTTTATGAGTTGGTTAATAAGAGGGGGGAGATTTTTCTGACCAGTGGAGTGGTGAATGGGACGTATGCGATTAGAGTAGTGAGCGCGAATCCGAAGGCGGAGGAGAGGTTTCTGAAGAAAGCTTTTGAGATTCTGGTTAGGACGACGGAGGAGGTGAGGGATGGGAAGGAGGTGATAGAGAAGGTTAATGGGGTTGTGGTGGATGGAAAGGGGGAAGGAATCGGTGAGGTGGCGGTTGTGAAGGGGAATGGTGTGGCGAAATAGATTTGCTTGGTTGGTACAATGGTAGATATCTTTGAAATTTGTATATGATTTATGTTTAGATGATTGTACATAAAGTAGACAGTTTTCCACTCAGTTAGCAATTGGAAGTATTTACATCTATTTGCTGGCCCAAATCGAAGTTTGGCGCTTGGTTTCTAGTGCGACTCCTCACCAGAGCTCCAGATATTTGGAGTGGCTCTTCGGAGGAGAAAAACAAGCCGATTTAGGACACTATATTGTTGCTAATATCTGTCGTCAAATGAATGCCCCAACTGATTCTATATAATATAATATATTCATTAGCCAACTGTCTTTGAGAAATTGTCGTCGGCCTGTTATTTCTACGCCGGAGAGAGTGGTTATCGCTCTCGTCCTAGGGAAAGATTTTGTCTCGAGCCATACCACCACTAAGGAGTCCGTGTTCTGTGGGTGTTGTCTCATTCGAATGAATACTGCTAGCGATGTCTGCGTCAACCATGCCATACATCACAATCTTCTACCAGAAAGTAGCATCTGTTGAAGCACTCAATTAATGACGGAGAACCTTGTGAAAGATGCTACAAGACGATTGAGAATTATGTTCGATTTCATGCAACCCGTTCCACAAAGTTACACGGAACTACCAAAAATTCGCCTGCCGTATCTCCAATCCTCCTCGCATGTACAACAAAAAACCGTTAATCTCCAAAAGGAAGTAACCTCTCCAACGTCCTTGTACAAAAAATCGTACAAAAAATCACAAAGACTCCGGCAAAGATCTAAAAGATAAATACCAAAAGAATTGTCCGCAGGAGATGAATTCTCCCTCGGGTGGGCTCGAACCACCAACCTCTCGATTAACAGTCGAACGCGCTAGCCAATTGCGCCACGAGGGACGAAGCAAGCGAATGCTTGTTGATGAAGAATTTTGTGCTTAATGGTAATTATATAATAAACTCCACATGATGCAGAGCATCAAAAATGCTGCACAATTAAAAAGAAAAGCTGGAAGGCTTTACGAGCTAGATTATTATGTCGTGGGATATTTTTTCTGGGTTGGATGATTATATTTGAAAAAGCAGTTAACAAAGATATTGATGGTCGATAATCTCGTGTGGAGGTCTCACTTCATAATTCTTTCGGTGTGATGGCAACGCAGATTTTGTAAGATCTTACAGTCTCAAGAGGGGCATCGACATCATTATCAACAGTATTGAAGAGCAAGTTTCACCAGCACACAAAATCTTGATATCAAGAAACGAATATAAACATTGAATAAAGGAGCGATAAGAGTCGCGGATATGTACAAGGAAGAATATATACAGTTTGAAAGAATATAGGAACAAAAGATCCTAGCAATTTGTGCAGCCAACATTTTCTTCTTCAATAGGAACTTTCCAGACGGATAATGATCACAGAAACCGATCAATAACCTTTCCCAACCCCACCGAATCGAAAGTCACTCGCCTCTTAACTCTCTACAAAGAGCAAGAAACCCCACCAGATGTCGGGACGTTCACGCAAGATGAAGAGGTCTTTCCACCAGTAACGGAGACACCAGTCCAAGTCCACTAATATTAAAGTCAGCTCTATTCATCTAAATCTGAAATCCAAAATAAAAAAAACTCACATTAGTGCAGCTACCGCTTCCACACTCAACCAAAATGTTCGTAGCAGTGGACTCCACCGTTCCAGTAACGTTCTCAAGAATGAATTTGCTGATCGTAACACCGTTCGTTGGGCTACCGCTGGTTCCATCGTAGGCTTGGTTGACGACAATACCGTAGTCGGTGATACCGGAGAGGGAGATGTCTTGGTAGGTGATGCCGGAGACGGTTCCGGTGTCGCCGGAGATGGTCTTGATGCGGACACCTGGGGAGGGGTTAGTATTTTGTGGAGGGGATGGAAGGAGTTAGGGGAGACGAACCGTTCTGGGAGTTCTTGATCTCGCTGTTGTAGAAGAGGACGGTCTCAACTGTGTTGTCGCTTCGGCCTCCGACGGATCCGATGGAGAGACCGTGGCCACCTGAGCAGACGCCGTTTTCGAATGTGATGCTCTGGAGAGAAATATTAGCATTAAACATGGATAAAAGGTTGTAGCCAGCTTACAGTTCCAGAGTTGATAGCTACACAATCGTCTTGGTTGTAGACATTGGCACCAGTGATCGTAATACCAGTGCTAGATCCGATATCGAAACCATCAGTGTTAGCACCAAGATCACCGGTATCACCAGCTGTTGCATCAATGGTGACTCCGCTAACGGTCAGATCGGTAGCGGTGTTGATGCTGAAAACTTGAACAGGGGGGTTTAAGATGTAGAGGTTCTCAATCTTGGAGGAGATCATGCTGTGAGCGTAGAAGAACTTGGGCTTCGTCTTTCCTCCGTTCGAGCCCTCTCCGTCCCAGTACTTGGCTCCTTGACCATCGAGCACGGCGCCAGTGGTTTGAGTGACGGTGATGTCGGTTCCGGATACAGAAACTAGGGGACCGGCCCATTCTTCGTAGCCGAAAGTTGTGGTACCTTCGAAGATGACCTATTCATATGGTCAGAATACCAAGCACTTCTAGAATTTGGTTTGTTTCAACTCACTGTGGTTCCTTCATTGAGACCAGTCAAGTCAAGAGTAGTACCAGAGGGGACAGCTCTAAAAGGTCGGTTAGTGATGAGCTCCAGTGCAAGAGTGTTCGGCAAAGCAGTGGGTGGTTGATCACGTTAGATATTCAGGGGTATGCCAAGACTCATGGATGTGAACAGAAAGATATGAAAGAACTGGAAGTGCTTACAGTGCCGACAAGACGATGGTAGAGCAAGAAGTCTTCGACTTGCTAGCAGAAGAAGCTCCTCCAGAGCCCGAGAAAGTGCAAGTAGTAGCTCTCTCCTCAAGGTTAGGAGCCGCAGTAGGAGCTGGTGCGGGAGCAGCCGCGACCAGCGAGGACAGGGCACCCAAAAGAAGGAAGGAAGATAGCTTGGCCATTGTAATGAAGACTGAAGAAGTAGAAAGATGAAGGGATGATTGCTGTGTGATGTCTTGGCTATGAAGATGCCGACTTGGCATCTTTATATAAGTTCTTGGCCACAGCTCGGCATTCACGTCGCCCCTTTCGGAGAGACTCTAAGTGCTGGAAGAATATTAGATGTGGATGTTACCTCCGCTCTGGTAGGGGTATTAGGAAGACGGAAGATTTCTAGATTGTTTGGAGTGGGTATGTGTGGAATGTGAGGGTCGCATTACCACACTTTCCCCCTTCCCTTCCCTTCACTTTGAAAGTTTCAGGACTATTGACGACGTAGTCATGTCTCCAGCTCGCATCAACCGCCTCTTGCAGAGAGAACGTGCTCGGTGACTGGACTCGGGGGGACATGTTGAACAGTAAAAGGAGCATAATTCTTCCGTATCAGATCTCGTGAACATGTTCGCGTTAGTCGTACATGTCGATGGAAGACCCACTTTCCTGAATCGTGCTCCGCGCGAGCTTTTGCGATAGGTCAATTTGAGGTCGGCACTGTGATGTTTCCCCGGATTTTTGAGAAATTAAGTGTGATGGAACACGTAACGATTATCCCCTCATTTACTTCTTGGGTCTTTATAGCCTAAGTAGCAAAGACTCCTTTGATTGGACTTCCCCACAATCTGGCTTGCTTCGGATCTTATGGAATGATCATAGAACTAAGTTAAGCATGTCGTTGCCACTGCGGGCTTTTCAGGTACCCAGCATTTTGGATGTCAAAATCTCTTGTCCTTACTTGGCGCAGTAGATCTAAATTGCAAAGTGTTTAGTTCCCGTTCAACGATCGTCGACCCGGCTTGGCTCGCAGTGTGTATGTTCGTAAGGGACGAGTAGGGTAAAATGCTATCACCGGTCGCGTCGTCCAAATAGAAAACTTTGCGCAAAGGAGTTGATCGGACATGCACACGGCAGATGGGAGGAACAATTAGCCATGCAGTTCGCGCATGTACCGAACTTGCCGCTATCAAGCACTGATTGGTGGATGTGGACACATCTTTTCGTAGAGAAAACATTTCCTCCAAGCAGCAGCGAGGATTTCGGTGCCGAATCATTTAGCACCTTGCAAGCCAGACCACATCCTGGACCAGGCTTGTTTCATGGGAACAATCTAGAAGGTGAATAGATATCGCTTTCGGAGATGGGGTTAAAATGGTGAAGTCGTGTAGATGATCCGCCACGCGTTTTCTCGGATGTTATTACAATAACTGGGGTGCAGTAATTTCCGAGCCACATTGGGGACACAACATGTACTCCGCAAAAGTTTCTTCGTTTCTTGGGTCGATTTTTCTCTCGAAAACCATGTGTCGCTGTCGTTGCATGCAGCAAGAGCAAGCCTCATTCGTCAGTGGCTTTTACTTTCCATGTATTTGCCTTTTTGAAGTAAATCACGAGGTGCTCCCTTTCGCGCCAGGACAGGAATAATTCAAGAATAAAATCTTTCCACCAGTCGGTTTGTTCACTTGGGTCCAGCAGCACATCCGGGCGAAGTAACGTTCGGGTCACATACCTTGCGGCGTCCTTGACCATCCGGGCTGCCATCCGTTCGATTGACTGAACGCTTCTTCGATATCGATACACTAACCTCGGTTGATGGGTCCTTCGGTGAACCTTTATCAGAACACCTTAATGCGGTAGATCCGATCCCAAAGTGCCCGAAATCTCGTCGATCTTCGTTCTCCGCTAAATGAAGATAAGAGCAAAGCATACAGTCAGTCAGCTATCCTGTAGTCAGTACATGCAGAAAAGCAGAAAGTGCATCTTCCATATATTGTCTCACAAGAGTTCATTAAATGAAGGCACTGTGATGACTCGAGCTCCACGGTGTGTGTTGTAGTGCATCGAATGATACTCCGATACGTTGAAATGGCCCCAGAGGCCTCGCCGGACATATGGGGAATTCTGCGCTTACCAACCTTTTACTGGTTATTTCACAGCAATATCTCCGACGACGATGACCCTTTTGAAGTCTTGGAAGTCCCATATGTAAAAGTCGGAGACTAACATATTAGATGGCGGCTTCAACATAATGATTGCATTAAACATTGCACGAGAAAATCAAATGGATTGGGTATAATTTTGAATTGAGAAGAAGGAACTATATCAGAAAATGCACAAGAAAAACAACGACCGGTACATCTAAGCTGATGAGAGACATGGCAAACGATAACATATGGAGCAGAACTATGAAAAATGTAAATGGAAACGCATTAAGATATTAGACCTAGCCACCAAATCTCGACTGTTTGTTAGATCGGCCAAAGTCCTTCCTTGACTGACTTTCGGAGCAGTGAAGATGCCGTATACTTCATTCTCGTACGACTCAGGTACGGCCAACGTTATTATATTACGTGCAATAGACGATAATAACTTTTGGGATGTGAACAGTTCCATGGCTGTTCTGATCTTCGATTGCGTTCTTCCGCAGCTCAAACTCCAATTTTGTTTTCCAAATGCTGTTTGCCGTGATACCGTTGCGTCCCTGCCAGCTGATTCTTTCGCACCCCTTGTGGCACGGTCTTCCATTCTCAGCTAATGGACAAAATACCAGTCGAACTTGATTTAGATTTTGAAGCATCTCCAGTGGACAAAACTGAAAGTCCCCATTAAGACGTTGCAACCTTGACGCGCCCCAACATCGAATATCAATTGGTTTTACACCGGCCAAGCACTTAGCATCCTTTATAGTGCCCATCATGGACGGAGTTATAGCCCATTTGGTGCCACATTTTGTTATATCATCAATTTGAAGATAGAATGAATCACGCTTCGGGTCGAAGTGAAACAGGCGGAAATCTGCGGTGGGCGGACCTGGTGTCTTGTCTTTCAGATTAAAAACCCGATAACGTGCAAGAGTTTCTGCACGACTCTCTCTATTGACGGCGAGTGTAGGAAGCAATTCAGCGGATCGCTTGGCGCATTTGCACAAGCCACGGATTCTTCGCCGACAGCTTCGATAGGGTCTGAGATTGACTTTCCGGGGGCCAGGGAATGCACTTCGCCATATCTTCAGACGCAGTTCGGTAGGAAGCCGTGGAAAGCAGTGGAATGACTTCTCGATGTGTTTTTCCGGGGCCAGCTCTACGGCTGCATCGAGTGGGAGTACGGAAAATAAGGATTTAACGTCGCTGGCTTCCTGGGACGCTGCCATGTCTAAATGGAAATTCATCAGTGGACGTCCTTCGGCCCAATTTTGGAAGCGTTTGACTTGCCTTCGTCGTTTTCTTATGCAGTCTAACCGGAGAGGAAATGTGTACCAAATGTTGGTGTGGGAGTGGCCATTAAATAGACCTGCTCTCCCGTGCTACATGGAGTTGTCCTTTGAAGGAATTGTATTTGAACAAAAACGAAGGAGTTGTTCTGAAGCCACCATTTAATTCACCGACCCATACGCGAACAGATATGACCGAACAAGTAAGGAGGTCCATCCCTCAGCTCCGTATGTCATATAGACAAATCACTCTAGTATATGTACATCCTATATTTTGATAACATCCGGCCATGTTTCTTCTGCGAGCATCTGTGACCTCGTTGACGCGGTATTTTCATGCCTCCTGGGGAGCTGGGCGATGTCTATTCTATATATACTATCTCATTTACATCCATTAATCGACGGCGAAGATCTGACCGAGTTGAGCGCTATCAACGTTGTTCGCCGTTGTCATTCTAGTATTGTTGCTGTCGTCATTTCTCCAGTGCTGTTGTCATTGCAGAGTGAGTATCGACGAACATTACCTTCTCTTCCGTTCCTGTGACAGAATAATACGAATGTATATTGGCGAAGCATGATCAGACTAACTGTACTCCCCGTGCTGCGACACGTCTAAACTTGCGCCTTTGGGCTTCTAGCATGATCCCGAATCGCCGAAGGGTGAGGTCTATATAGTAGGTAGAGGAAGCTAATCCAAGGGGGATGCCTGGGGAGGGGGTATGGATATCCAATTGAATATCACCATAGTGTGGGTGCTTCATTCACTAGGTAGAGAACTTGGGATGGCTTTGCAAACAGTAAACCTTGGCTTATATTGTATTTGTTATTTCAATCATTGAAGGTGTATAAATTACCTTCTCCATCCTCAAAATCATTCCGCATAACGTTACAAAGAAACATGACTGTTCCTAGACGTACCACCGCCGAGAAAATGAACGAGTGTTTACTTCCTAATACTGCTAGTAACTAACTGTAGACTCCACGGGTATCTAAATGCGCTGATACGTGGTTTGGAGACACAATATACAATTCAGCGATGCATGTCCTTTGCCAAATCATGATCGCTGTCATCCGAAACCTCTGAATCTTGTTCGTGTAGATGTTTTCCATGGTGAATTGCTGGCGTGTCTTCATCATCATCATCCTCGTCGGTTGAGGCCTCTGAATCATGATGTTGCTCGTGATGTCCGTGGGGGTGCAGTGGAGTTCCTTCTTCATCATCGCTTGAATTGTCTACGTCCTCGTCACTTGAATCCTCTGCTTCATGATCTGAGGAATCTGAATCTTCATCGCTGTCGTCATTTTCGTCGTGAGAGTCCTCTTCTTTGCTCATTTTTAGAAGCTTCGTTTTATCATTGCCGTCTGAGTCATCTTCACTGTCGCTGGCGGGATCGTCGCTTTCGGTATCAATCTCGGTATCGGGATCACTCTCTGTATCGCCGTCACCATCGGTATCATTCTCTTTCCCCTGGGCTTTCCCGTTCTTTCCATGTGCACCATTTGCAATTGTTTTGACTTGGGCAGGTTCAACGTGAGTATTTTTAACGTGACGAGGGTTGCCGTGAGTAGCCTTGACAGGAGTAGGCTTAATTTGGGGAGGCTTGACATTGTGGCTGGACCCCACACGAGGGTTCACATGTGGGGACTGAGTTCCATGCCCGTTTAAGGCTCGATTCTTAGCAAAAGACCATAATGAACTGGAATGTGGACTTTCTTGCTGGGCCACAAATCCATTTCCATAGTCATTAGCGTGATCATTACGGTTCGCCCCCATACCGGATAAGCCATGTGCAGGCTGTCTTGAGGGTTGAGGCTGTCTTGGTATTTGATTTGGTGTGCTATGGGCTTCAACCTGCCTAGACTGGGGCAGTGGTGGTGCCATCCTCTGGTTCTGAGCAGGAAGTTTGGCTATGCTCTGGCTTTTCTGTTGAACTGACTGTTGAGGGCTAGCTATAGCTCGACTTGCAACCTTAAGCTTACCTGCAATCGATTTTAAGGAGCTGGATTTGCTACTTTGGCCTAATCTGCTACCGGCAGAGGCCCCTAATTGTCCGCTCTTGGCGATAGAATCGGCCTTTTGTCCAGCCCTTGGACGTCCTTGATTGGGTGCAAGTTTGGCTGCGGCTTGGTGGACCGGGATCTTAGCCGTATTGTGAGCTTGAAATGGAGACCGAGCTGTAGTTGGATGTTGAACTGGGAAGTTGGCTGTATTTTGGGGTGAGGCTGAAGACCAAGGTGCAACTGCATGTTGATTTGGAAAGCTACCCGTAACTTGGGGTGGAATTTGAGGCCACGCTGCAGTTGAGTTTTGAACTGGGAAATGGCGTGTATTTTCGTCTGGAATTGAAGGCCACGGTGTAGCTTGGTCTTGGAACGGGAACGTGGTATATTGATGTTGAAATGAAGGGCCAACTGCTGCGTCGTATCCACGCATGCTGTCGTTCTCCGCTATCATCTCTCTGTTTCTATTGAGGTCCAGAGGTCCATTAAGAATTTGTCCTCTGCTATTCGCATCGAAGGATCTGTCGTGGATCTCTCTAGCCACTTGGAGAGGCATTAGCTCAAGTCCGGTTGGTCCATGGTCAGCTAGAAGATTCTGGACATCTCTATTCCCATTCTGACGAACCAAGCCGACTGTATTGATAGCAGTCTCGTTTTGGTCCACACCGGCCTCCATCAACTGCATGATTACTGCCTGGTGGCCCTTATTCGATGCCATAATCAGCGCTAGGCCCTTTGACTTGATATCCTTCGTCAAGAGAACCTTCACAACCTTCTCGTGTCCATTTGCTGCTGCTAGAACTAGTGGCGTACCATCAATGCTCGTATGTGCAGGATTGGCGCGATACTTATCACTTAGAAGGAGTTCGACGATGTCAACATCGCCAACAGCAGCGGCCTGGCACAGTGGAGTCATGGATAACTCGTCGACCGCGTCTGGGTCTTGGCCTTTTTCGAGCAACCTCTTGACGATACTATTAAGTCGGAAAGACGTAGCGACGTGTAAAGCAGAGCTGCACTTGGGAAATATTTGCTGGGTGGTGTTGAAATATACCAACTTGTGAGAACTGGATTTGTCGTAATTTTGAGCCTGGCTTGCAGCGCCAACCTTGAGACGGTCTTGAAGGAAAGAAAATAGGATTTCTGAATCGCTGGGGTCCAAACGATCTATAACATGTTTTGCGTGGAGCCCCCAATTCTCGGCTGCATACTTGTAGAGGGGGTAGTCTTCGAACCGCCTTATGAGCTCTCTTTCTGTGCGGCATGGGCCGGCTCGGAACTCGTCGAAATTTAAATAAGTAACGCACGCCATAGCCAGTTGCCGGTGAGCTTCCATCAGAGACATATCAAGATCCTGCGAGTTTCCGGAATCCTGGGTACTGCTGTCAACTGATTTGGTATTGATGGCACAGAGCTGAACACGGAAGAAGTCCTTGGCGGTGGAATGGATAAACCCAATAGTATCGTTCTCTCGGTCGACTCTCACTAGACCGGCACAGGCAGATAGAATTTCATCGATAGGATGTAAATCCCGCTCAGGTACGTTCGAGGATGATATTCCAATCTTTATGGCAAATGCATTCCTCAATTGGACACTGGTGAAGGATGTCTGAGCGAACGTAAGCCATGTAAATATGGCTTGCGCAAGCCGGCGAACATTCAACGTCCGGAGATTGATTTGATCTACCGCCTTCGAATACACGAGCATCACCTTTTCTTTGTATCCCGATTCATTGAGGTCCCTAGGGAGGGTTTTCATTTCATCCAGTGTAGCTGTGATGTCGTCTGTTTTTGGCTTGTCTTTGAGTAGACCCAGGAATAGATGAGCGAGGAGAAACCTATGACCGGTCAGTTAAGTAATCCGTGAGAATATGGCAAGTAGAGCTCACGATCCATCTGACGCATCGGAAATCGTATTCACAACAATATCCTTGAATTCCGGGCTCTCCTTATCGAGGAATTTAGAGACCTTTCCTACATTCTCTTTAGCATAAAGAGAGATATCTTCTCTCGTAGCGTTGATCGTCAAATGGACGGCATGTTTGAAGCGGCTTACGATCTCATGATCGTATCTCGAAGTCGCGAAGATGCTCACCCTCGAGCTCTTTTGAAGATCAAACAATGTATCTAGGAACTTCTTTCGTTCGCGTGGCTCGCACTCATCAAGGCCGTCAACGATGATGAAGGTCTTTGAATATGCTTTGGTCGTGTATTGGAGGGCCTGAAAGGCGTCTTTCAGGTTTGGCTGTCGGTTTTCACATTTTAATGTGTTGAACAATGCATCCATTCTGTCCGGAAGCCTAGGACAAGTCTGAAGCAACTGCTTCAAGAGACTGCCCAAAAGGTGTTCAGCGGTTTGGACTTGTTGTAGGACAACTTCACAGTACACGTAGGCCAAGCCTGTCTTCTTGGAGTTTTCGAAATATTCGGAAAGGTGATTGATAACGACAGAGGTCAGGATGGTCTTCCCAGCTCCTGACTTTCCGTGACAGAAAAGAGTCTGATTCATGCCAGTCTTCATTTTATCAAAATCAGCCGAATCTATCAGCCATTTCCCTGTTCCAGGGTGTCGCAATGCAGAATTTTGCCTGTGCTTGGACGAGTAGTCGGTAGGTGTTAGCCAGTCCGTGACTTTTTGGAGTGACATCGTGGGGAATTCCTGTTGATGACCCGCTTAGGAATCGAAGTCAGCACCCAATTCCACCTTTTCGGATTGTCTTCCAGAAGGAACCTACATTTCTTCCTCTCCAGAGTCTCATCGGCGTCTTTGACGAAATCTTTGAGCCTATCTGCGATTCGGACGAAGCCGTCACCATCAGGAGAGGCATGCTTATGTAGCATATTGTGCCTAACGTCTAAGCCAATCCTCTCCGCACCATCGATGCAGGCAGAATCTTGTGGAACCGCCTGTATAGACATTAGCATTAACACTAATATGATGTTGATATCCCAGCTTCGATGGACATACTATTCCATGGTCGTCGGCATCAATTCCATGCTCTATGTTTTCCGGTATTCCTGAAAGAACCGAAGAGTGCTGAGTGGCGCGGTTTTCATAGAAACAGGCGATAGGAATTTTGAATGCAGCATCGTTCACCATTCTAGTGAACCTCTCGATGGTTTCGTCAAGTGGACTTGGGCGTCCTTCCTTGCCATCTCTCATATCTGTTCGGAGGTACTGAATGAGTTCTTCAGAACACTCATCCTTCTGTTTTTGGGCCATCTTCAACCGAAGCTCGGCAATGCTAGACCCTTTCTTCCAACTGCCTCTGAAAGGAGTGCCAAGAAATGCAATGCCGATCGTCGAATCAATAATTTGACGATGACTGGCGGATTTTCGGTTGAAGCTTTCGGTCGCAGCAACCAGTGTCTTTATTTTTCTTGATTTAGCAACAGACCATATTTATTTGGCAGTTTCCGAGGTGATGAGAATGAAACATATGGCACCAAAACTAGAAATGTAGAAGACTTACCTTGGCTAGTAACAGGCCACCAAAACACGAAGCAATGAAAATGATAGGGCAATCGGATTTTTTCTGCTCACACATTAGCTCCCAAGACTCCGGTACTAATTTCTTGTTTACATACCGTTTTCTCTCGCTCTAGTCGTAGTCGATCGAGCAATGTGTAGGCATGGCCAGAAAGTCTATCCTGAGAGGCGTTACCGGCGTAATTTGCATTCCAGTTATACATCAATATTCGAGCGTTAGGGATCGCTGAAGGTAACATGTTGCTATCTTTCAGCCAATTGACACTCCCTGATTTCTCATTTACACCATTCTTCCAGGCGATCCAGGTGTGAGGTGATCGAGCACCAAGACCATGCAGAGCAATGATGCTAAGATTGTCAGTCACTCTCCATAATAGGAAGATGATATCACTTACTCCACCGTCGTTTTATCCATCGCTATCTTATCCTTCGGGTCTGGAAATTGCTGTAGTAGGCCGTAGTCTTCCTCTTGCTTCTTGCTTGGTTTACAAGGCTGAGAAGTAGATTGAGACTCAAGTGACTTTGACTGTTGTTGCTGTAGGGTAGACGCCGCATCACAACCTTCTTTCCTCCCTGGCGGAGGAGGGCATGGATATGCATCATCCTTCCCTTCTAGCTGGGGAGGGCCTGGAGATGCAACTTCCCTTTCTTCTGTCTGGGAAGGGCAGAGGGATTGAACGACTAGATTCTTGTCCTCCAAAGTAGGGGCACATTGAGTCTCCTGTCGTTCTACCTCAGGAGAAAGACTTGACTGCTCTGGTTCCGGGGCCAATGATGAATGATTTTCCATAACTGAGAGAAAGACGGGGAGTATGTAGCGAGAATGAAATTAATTATGAAGAAGATATAGTAGCAAGAATTTTGTCTCTCGATGGACGGTTATTGATAATCGTTATGAAATGAAATGAATATGTATCAAGAGCTTCTTCCTCGCAGTCATGGCACACTGGAGATGCACTGGACTGTATTAATGTAAAATCTGTTCGAGCGGTCCTAGTTGAGTTGGATAGAGCCTTGCACCAAAAACACACGCCATGAAACGGCCCCTTTGCCAGATATTTTCAGCCCCCAATGCTCTGGAGCCTCGATAGCTTGATGCACCGTTGTACGTCTGTTGGGTGAGCCTAGGGTTTATTTTAGAACACTGCATATCACTACTTTGAGCCGCCTTTCTGGGTCAACGAGATACCCAAAGCGATCATCCATTGCCTTGGCAAAGATGAAGTAACCTACCTTATTGTCTTTGCATGTCAGCAGCCTCAGTCTCAACGGCTGCCTCCTTCCGTGGGGACGGCGGACTGTAGACCTAGAAGGCTAGAACATCCTTGAGCATGCTGTACCATATGTTCCGGTCAAGGGTATGAATCAAGTCTACTCTGCGGGATAAGCCATCCACAGTTCTCATGCATGTATGGTAGCGGTTCACTGTTTATAGAATATCTTCATGGCTGTGTTCCTGACGTGGGTGATCAACGGCAGTATGGGGGTGCCTGTCGCCCCATTATACAAAGACTGCCACAACCGTGAACCCGCCTATACAACGTCGTTAGCCTCTTTCTTGATTAGTTGTATGTGAAGGCTGGATTGGGGGTTTGAACATACGCCCACGCCTGCAGTCATGGCATAGCCTGAAGTTCCCTGAACCCAGTCTTGAAGAGCGCCATGTCAATGTGGAAATCCGGCAGACGATGCCATGTCAATTTGCCATTATTCTCGGCATTTCCGCTCGACCTGGAGGCTCGGAGCCAAGTCGCATCAAATGGCTGATATGATCAAATGATAACAATGAATGTCGTGACACGAACCAGTCATATATGCCATGAATGTCACTCTCCGGGAGTGGGGTCACCTTTTGGCTTTCCCAAGTGCTTACAATTGGCCCACACCGTTGGTTGATCCAGACTTTCCAGTTCGAGGCAACGAGTTGCCTCATCTTCCGACCACCCACACCAGAAATCTGGCATCTTTTACTTGTCGAAGATATGTTGTCATGAATTCTGTGCCACTCTGCTGTTTTAGCCTTTTCTGAAAGCTGGCGATTAACTAAGCCACTCTAAGCGAGCCAATCATTTCACCCTTGCGCGACGGCCAATTCATCAAAAGCGGTAATGCGGTGATAATGTAAACCTTCTTTCTACACGACTGGCCATCACCACATCCATTGAAAAGGGAGCATGCGGGTGAGAAATGGCTCGCAACCAGGAACGAACCACACCTGTTCAGACAATGGCTTTTAGGAGTCAGCGTGATATAATACGAGGTTTCACTACCTGATGTATATCTTACTAACGCGCCCGAAGTCTGCCTTAACCATAGACTGGGCACCCACCCTTGGAATGAGAGCAAATTCTTGCCTCAGTCATGACAGCGACGCGCATGCGGGTAGTCGCGGATGCGCTATAGCTTTCGAGTTCAAAAAGATGGGCAAGCAGAGCGATTCACCAACGCAGCCCCCACACCCATATCTCTTGCTCGGACAAAGATAGAAATAGTAACGCCAAGCTTGCGACAAATGGCAGAGAGCGGGGAAATCCTATACAGTCGATTGCCGGCAGACAGCATTCGATTGCTGCACATCAATGTGGAGTTATCGGATCCGAGCGCCGGAGAACTGCAAGTCGTACGTCTTCATGAAGCCCCTCCTTACTATGCTCTCAGCCATTGTTGGGGCCCCCAGAAACAAACCACGACTATCGAAATTGGAAGCGAAAGACTTCCAGTGTGTTCTGACTTGTTCTCTGGGATTGTGAGGCTCCGTGAGCTCGCTGCCAGTAGCTCGGAACTGGAACCTCCTGTGAATTACGTTTGGATAGATAACATATGCATCAACCAAAAGGATGCCGCAGAGCGTTCAGCTCAGGTACAGCTCATGGGAATCATCTATTCAAAAGCTATAAGGACTCTAATCTGGCTTGGGCCGGAGAGCTCCTCGTCTTCCAAGGCGTGGCGATTCGTGGATTACATTTACGACATCTCTAAGAATCACCATGCGCTTTCCAAGTCGGAGGATATACCTCAATGTACATACTCAGACTCCTATCACAAATTGTACAAGTTACCAGAGTGGAACGACAAGGCATGGGTGCACTTGAGGGAATTGTTCGATCTACGATGGTTTTCGAGGATTTGGGTCGTCCAAGAAGTGGTGCAGTCCTCACAAGATCCAATCATTCTTCATGGAGAAGAGCTCCGCAGCTGGAAGGATCTTGGGTGGGTTGCATCCTGGATGCGGCGAAAAGGCTATTTACGTTTGCCTCACATATCGCAGGCGATTCTGAACGTGGACACTCTGTATATTCTTCGACGGTCTAGGGTGGCATGGCCGCTCGATGCCTTGATTTCCATGACGCAAATAAAATTCCATGCGACTGACCAGCGGGACAAAGTCTATAGCTTGCTTGCACTTTCAGCCGAATGCCAAGATCCTTCAAACATTCCTGAAGCTTTGAAGCCTGATTATACCATCAGTGTGGAACAAGCATATCAGAAAGTGGGACGCTTTCTGCTCGAGCGAAGCCGTTCTCTTGCCATTCTGACGCGTATTCGAGGACCTTCTGGTAGCTTAACCAGGATGCGCCGCCTACATGGACTACCAGAGTTACCTTGCTGGTGCCCCGATTGGAGTGACTTCGAGGGGCACAACAGAGGCATCCGGACAAGTCTTTCTTGGATTGACTATTCGGACAGTTTGAAACCAGCGACTTTGGGGTTTCCACAGCATTATGTGGCGTCAGCAAGGCTCAAACTTAAGATACATGATGCTTCAGACCCCTCTATTCTCCGGGTCAGTGGTATTAGAGTTGGCAAGATTGAAAGAATGGTGCCATTCAACGAGACGCTTATGTCGAAGGAGCAATTTTATCAGTGTTTCAGCTGGATGATAGTTCCTCCATTGAAGCTAGCATTATCTTTGCTGAAGAATGAGGAAGATATAACAGACTGGGTAGCGCAATTCATCAAGACCACATCCGTCGAGCAACATCGACTCGGCGGTCGGACATGGGAGCAAAGTTTCAAGGATGGTGTGAATTATTTGCACAACCTTCTAGTTGCTAATCATCATCTGAATTCGTCGATTATTTTTAGAAATAACGAAGGAACAACTATCGACTTAAAGGAATATCTCTCAGCTAAAGGCGACCCCGAAGTATATGCATCCTTAGCACGCAATTTCTGCTACAATAGAAGTTTTGTGATCACATCGAATGGGCAAATGGGAATCGGTCCATCAGGCACGCGGGTGGGTGACACTGTCGCCATTTTGCCTGGCAGTGGTGTCCCCTACGTCCTAAGATACCAGGGATCCAGCTGGATGTTGATTGGCGAATCATATATCCATGGACTCATGGACGGTGAGGCTATCAAATCGCATCGTGATGGAGTCATCCAAGAAGAGGTTCTGGAATTTAGCTAGCCATCTAAATTGAAACAGGGAGGGTTGATGACGTTTTGCTTCTTAGGTCAGGCTATAGACAAAATGTTCTGGGAGATCTTCTGGGTAGATACTGTATGTTACCACCGCCTCAAGCGCTAAGTTCTAATATTTATGAACTGCATTACCCTTAGAGGTGACACGTCACTATACCGTTTGTAGTTACCGACAATCACTATCACTGACATCAATCGATGAATTCATCGGCGGCCGTGTTATTTTGGAACCCAAGACGCAAGGTAGGCGTCGATTCTGCTGATGTAAAGTAGGCTCTCTACAGAGACTTGCTGACTGAATCTTGGCATACGATTAACGGCGATTACTGCATGATTGGGCTTTGAAGCCACCCCCAAAAGCTTCATGAGAACAGCCTGACTGTCACCCCCACATCAGTGCAACCCTAGCCTGTAGATCTTGCGACACGTAGTTCGGATGAACTGCTTTTGATCAATAAACTTACCTTTAAACTTTACGTATATTTGAACGCAGGGCTTGTCCCTGTAGCAGGTATGTAGTTCCTTCACGCGGTGCTCGTATTTGTACTACATCCATTCAGGCAGGTTCTGGCGAAAACTTCCACATTGTACTACACTTCAAAAATTGATAAACTCTGAGTGGACGGCAAGCACTGACATGGATGCAAGACTGCAGGTAACATAACCTCAGTTCTTCGGTGGATGCTGATGATCATGCTTACATGGTGCTCACACAACTTTATACTCGGTAAGCAAGGCTCTTGTGTAGCTAGTTGTACTTTTGTACGTTGTGCGGTGGGTTGAACATGGAATTAAACTAAGTTATTACTAACCATACATCAGAGAAATATAGCAAAGAAGTCAGCGAAAACGAGGCAAAAGCGTAGGCAAACAAATAGCAGAAAAACACAGCGCAGAAAAGAAGTATCCCGAATCAGTCCCCAACACAACTTCGTAGCTAGCACATCGGACATCACCGAAACTGGCCCCCAAGTAATGGTCTTCAAGCCGCACACAGCGTGCCAAACATGATTTCCTAACATCCAAAAGGTATCACCAAATTGCTCTGGTATCTGGCAGTCTCTTCGCGTAGAGAATCCCCATCACGATGAAAAAGATAGTACTCGCAGCTGCAATACCAGCCTGAGCTCCATCCAATGAGCTAGCACGCTCGATTGTGACCACTTCTCCAGCAACGCCAGTACCGACATTCACAAGAATTTGGTTCGTTTTAGATTTTCCACCTAACACAAGCGCATTCAAGCTCTGTGGTGTACCAATTGCTAGCACAAACGCCAGTGCAAGTGAGAACGCACCCAGAAGCGCAGCGAGCGCCACGACAGACTTGTAACGTCGTTTGTAGGATGAGCCCATAAGAGCGACAATCAACATAACTCCGCCAGTGAAGAAGAGAATGAGTTGTGCAAGGGGCACTCCGTAGGGAAATACGTCTTTCTGTAAGTGCAAGGCTTCAGGAAGTGTGTTGTTGAGAAACGTCTTCACGTATGCTTGAGCTTGGCTTGAGGCGTTGAGATTCTCATAGAACTCTTCACTTAGATCGTTGTAATCATAAGCGTACAGGTTCTTGACACAGTTTGTGCGCCAATCGACTGATGAGGTGATATCTGAAGCTTCGCCGGGATCTCCATTGGACTGGGCAGTGTTGGTTTTGTTGGTTACTGAAATGCACCCGCCTTGATATCCGCAGTTAGCGTTATTCGTACGGAAGATCTAGGTGTTTTTACTTACCGAAGTATCCAACACGTAACTGGACATCGTAAGTCCCATTGGCCTGAAGTTCGGCGAGGTAGAATTTGTCAAGCCAGTTGGGCGACATGCAGCCCACGAGTACAACAACTAGAGGCCGTTGAGAATTTGACTTGTATATTTTTCATTCAAACTTACTGGTCAGGATCAATCCACCCAGAAAAGATGCGACAATCAGGATACTAAAGAAGAGATTCCAAGAAATCTTTTTCTTGCCATCTTCCATGATGTTAGCTTCAAACACTTTCTTTTACTATGATAAGTGTTGGTGGCTCACCAGAGATACGATTCGCCGACTTCTTGGTCTTGCTGCCCTTCTTCTTCTTGGGTGAACTCTTAGAACCTTTCGTGCGGGCCATGGTAGCAACTTCGGACGCGATGACTGGGTTTAGGAGATAGGAATGGCTATGTAAATGATCTTAAAAGAAAGTGTTGAAATGATCACTGGGAAACTGGCTTCAGTGTCAATAAGAGTGCAAAGATCGACTATATCTGCCGTTTCCACCTCTCAAGGCATGAACTATATATCCCATCTCGCCTCTCTTTGTCGCTCCATTTCTTTCGGATTTACAAGCTGAGGCTGATATCGACCGCACTCGAGCTCCCGGCATCATATGCAACTCTACTCCATACTCATCTCGTGAAACACTACTAATGCTTGAGGGGTATTCCGCACGGCCTAGTCTGGTATGAGAATGCAAATATAGAATACGATGCTGCAACTTGGATCGGATGAGGTTCGTTTCGTGGAGCCTGTCTCGAGCCAGGTCAAAAGATGAAAAGACCGAGTTGGAGTAAGTGTAAGCGCTGACCAAGGCGATTCAACTTGCTAGTTTAACACGCTCGTTGAGAATCGGATGCAGTATAATCTAAAGATAAATTAGAGTGGTTGTATTGCATCTGAAGGAAGCCAGAAATTGGGCAATTTGGGGGCGTATTGCATTCGAAGGTAGGCAGAAACGAGGCCTGTATGCATTGAAAGGCAGTCAGAAACGAGCCGTGTGTTGCATTTGAACACAACCAAATATGAGGCTCTTCCATGCATCTCGCCACCCACTGATTAGAGTGGTACTGTTGAGAGTCTATACGTCAAAGTACCCCTGAACAGACTAGCGAGGGCTGTGTGCATGCGGTATCACGCAGGGAGAGATCAGATGGTAATCCCCCAATGTAATGGTATGCTGTACGACGTTACACTACATAGCTTATTGGTGCGGAGAAAACTTGTTCCAACATCACCTAATCGGTCGAATCTGCGATTTCGTGCAGCGGGAAGTTTTATGCTTGTTACTGATTAGGATCGGGTGCGATGGCGAGCTTACTTGATGAAACTGTCTGCAGAGGAAGTTCCCGCATGAACCCCAGCCATGTTCTTGGAGATGAAGCTCACTCATTCGTCGTCGGACATATGGGGTCTGTCGTTATGTCTAATATTGGAACCCGTTGCAGTTTACGTGAACTCTACTTCACCATGGGTAGCCGCATGTAGCCTTCTGTCGCCTTGAGGCAACAAGTAGTAGGATCGAAGCGATCCTTTACTTGTAGATTCTTCTCCTCTAGTTGCACGGAACGAAATCGAGATATCAGTTGCTGCGATGGGCATATTAAGATCAAACACTTCATCATCCCAACAACTCATCCTCCTAACACTTCATCCCTAACGCTTCATCCTCCTAACACTTCCTCATCCTAACACTTCCTCATTCTAACACTTCCTCATTCTAACGGTTCCTCATTCATCACTTCCTACACTTCCTCATCTTCACACTTCATGATCTCATTGTCGCATTAAGTTCCAAATCGCTGTTCTGCTTTCTTCTTCTTTTTTTTCCAGCGTCAAATTATTCGTTCTTTCGTGAAGAAGTGGAATACTCTTCGCCATAAGTTTCAACACATTCTATCGCAATATGAATCTCCCAACGAATGGGAACACGCAGGCTGCTAGCCTGACCATACTAACAAAAGCTCCTAATCCTTCAAAGCACGTCGAAGCTAAAGCTATCGATATTGTTGCCGTTCATGATCTCCATGTACCAGGAAACAC
Source organism: Rutstroemia sp. NJR-2017a WRK4 (assembly GCA_002946385.1). NCBI lineage: Eukaryota > Fungi > Ascomycota > Leotiomycetes > Helotiales > Rutstroemiaceae > Rutstroemia > Rutstroemia sp. NJR-2017a WRK4. The sequence continues at coordinate 157,517 of NJPR01000119.1, read as the reverse complement.
GCCTTGGGTGGCAGAAGATGGCGCCTTGTGGCTCCGCGATTTCATTCCCAAGGATATTCGTGGTGCAAGAGTGTTCGCATTCGATTATCAAACTCCGGACTTCTTACCCAGAAATTGGGACGAGTTTGCAAATATAACGAAAAGGCTTCTGGATGAACTTAAACGTGTTCGTGGTCAGGTGCCTGAGTCTCGTCCACTTGTTTTCATCTGCCACGGATTTGGTGGTCTAATTGTCGAAGCAGTGAGTTTTTGACCGATCTCCGTTTCTCACAACGAATAGAGCTAATTTCTTGTAAAGGCTCTTCATCGGGCGAGGGTAGAGGAGTCGATTTATCCTCGGATTGCGACCTGCGTTAAAGGAATTATATTTCTAAACACACCCCAGCAGCAATCGTCGAAGGTGCTGTGGCCAAATCTGTTGATGCGTGTTGTAAGAGCAAATATCCAAACCGATCCCAACTCAGAGAACTTCTATTCCGATTTATGTAGAAGAATAGAAAGAAATGTAAAGGGTCTCCAAGAAGTTCCCGCTCGTTTTGAAGCAGAAGCGGCCACAATTAAAGTCTTTTCTTTCTTTGCAGAGCTGCCAACACCATGGCAAAAAGAACGCGTGGGTTTCACTTCACTTCCAGATAATTAACGCTAACATTAATAAAGAGTGTGGAGAAATCCCATGTGAAGCTTGGACTTCCGGATGCAAAGACTACAATGATGTCTGGCTGTGATCATCACTCTTGCGCCAGATTTCCCATCAGAGAAAATGAGAACTACCTAACTCTAATCCAGAAAGTCAAAAAAATCCTCAAGAGTAGTAATGAACCTCAAGAAGCAGCATTGTCTGCGCCAAACCAGACTACAAAAGAAGTGGGGAGAGGAGTTGAGAAGGGAGAAGGTAAACGAGGTATTTCATCATGCATTACACCTACACAACATAGATTTTGGCTCACGTATCACGCAGACAATCCGGATCGCCTACATCCCATGCCTCTATGGAACCCAAATAGGAGTTACGGAAACCTAACATCGGAACATATGCTGCAAGTGCAACAGCCTAATCAAATCCTCAATAGTAAGGCTTCAGGGCCGCTTCAAAAGAACCCAACGGACTGGAACAATGGAACTCCTGGAGGCCAATTGAAAACCTCAAAGTCGGAGACTGGGCTTCTTGCAAATAACCTGAAACATTTAACCTCTGGAAATATTTCAAAAGACCATTCGTCGAGCAAAACAACGCCTCCCGCACGCGATGTCTCTCAGAAATTGGATCTTCCTATGCGATCAGTAGTCAATCCGCCTATTCCGCAAATACCCAGACAGTTTTTACCTCAGCAAATGAATCAAACTACCGTCCAAACATACCCGCAGCCCATGCCCCAAGCATACAAACAGCCTGTGTACCAAGCAGCTGACCGAGCTCCGCATCCAACCATCGCTGCTCCACGACCTCCACCTCTTGCTCATCCGCCTGGCGGACAACAACATGGCTATCCCGCCCCAAATCCCCGAGCACAGCCCTCGTATCAACCATACCAAACCCCTTGGATTGACGCCACACAGATGCGACATGACCCGAGAACCCTTCCAACAGCTCGACCGACACAGCATCCACCGAAAAAACATCCCGAGCAATTCAATTCAACTCTAGCCAGGCCTCCACCTGCTTACAACCAAGACTACAATGCCCAACGGCCGGTTTATGCGCAAAATGGCGCGGCTGGTCAATATGCACCCAATTCCTATCATGGCATGCATGATGCTATACCATTATCAAACATGAGCCAAGCGAGGCCCCCAGTGGAGCGAATGCCGATGCCATTACCACAGCAGCAGCAGATAATTAGTAAACCTCCAAAGCAACAAAGGCCAATGGATTCTTCATATCCAAAGTTAAAATCCAAACCATTACCTGGAAACCCTCCAGTGACAACCAAGACTCCCAAGCCTCCTAAACAAAATGCTGGCGAGAAAGGGTTCAAGGTTTCCAGCACACCTGGAAATCATCCTATGCATGATCTGTCGAAGCCAAAGGGCCAACTCTTCGGCGGCCTTTTCTCGTCGTCTGCCGAGCACAAAAGTCCCCCGAAGGCACCAAAGATTGGGTTTCATGGTTCGGTGAATACTCACCAACAACCTGCTTACCAAAAGCCTATGCATCAAAAACCTATCCATCAACAACCTTTTCAACAGCAACCTATCTACCAGAAACCTATTCAACAAAAACCTATTCAACAAAAACCTATTCAACAAAAACCTATTCAACAAAAACCTGTTCCCCAAAAACCCATTCACCAAAAAGCTGTCCAACAAAAACCTGCTCACCAACACTCCACTCCTCAACATGCTCATCACCAACAACCTAACCACCAAAAACTCACTCAACCCATTCATAAACAAGAACACAAACCCGACTCTCACCCGCACCATACAAAACCCAAACCCGATCCAAGCCACGACCCCAAACATTCCAAGCCTCAGAAACCACACCAAGATAGCCACCACAAACATTCAGATACACACTCAGATAAATCTCATGATAAAAAGACCCAAAAACCCTCCAAATCTGACAAAAAAGAGCTAAATCACGACGAGGCTCATACTAAGGAAAGTAAGAAAGACCAAAAAGGTCCAGATCACGAGGAGAAGAATAAGAAACACTCGGGATCTGAGGAAGAAGAGCCGGAGGACGAGGAACATAGAGAGAAAGAGAAAGAGAAAGAGGATACTAGTAAAGCCAAGATCGGGGCTGCTGCTGGGGTGGCATTGGTCACGGGGATTGGAGCGGGGGCTTTGCTTGCTGGGCGGGGAGAGGAAGAGGGGAGTGAGGAAGAGATAAAGGGAGAGGAGGAGGAGGTGCAGGAGGGTGGGGGGAAAGAGGAGATAGAAGGGGATGAGAAAGAGGGGGAGAGTGAAGAAAAAGAGGGGAAAGAGGAGGGGGGAGAGGGGGAGAAGGAAGAAACTTCAATTCACGGCACAATTGATGAAGGGAAGGGGTATTTTGGGATTGTGGAAAGCTATGAGAATGGAAATGAGGGGGGTAATGGGGACGCCATAGATAATGGTGAGGTCAGCGAGGAGGAGGCGTTGAACGAGGATAATATATCTCGGGGTATCGATCCTGAAGTCGAGATCAGCGATCATGATGACGACGATATAACCCCAGGTCTTAGTACTGAGAGGGCGGCGGACGAGAGTTTTACATATCCTGGTATGGGCGGCTATGACGAGGCATATCAGGGTTTCCCTCACGAGGGGACGGGTACAATCGATGAGAGCACAGTGGACAACCACGCACAATATCGCGGTATAGCTGGCCCCGACGAAGCATATCCAGATTTCTCTAGCGATTTTGCAGCAAACAGGAACATCCACGATCCCCAAGCCTATACGAATCAAAACACATCTATGGACAACAACGATACCAACTGGTTTCCGGACACGAATCAGAACATGTATAACGAGTACAACGAGGTGAACAGCGATCAAGAGTACATGATGCAAAACAGAGATATAGGAAGCAATGAGGCCAATCAGATGGCATATAGGGATTACAACGAGAGCTATGATCGTGGAGATTATATGGTGCAGAACAGAGATATGGGGAACAATGAGAACAAGTGGGCTCAGGACCAGGACAGAAATCAGAACACGTATAATGAGTACGACATGGGTGAGCGAGGGTGGGGAGCGGTGCCTGCGGTGCGAGAAGATGCAGAAGAATCGGATGGATCAGAAAGCTCAAGCGACTCCGGGAGCTTGGAGGATTCAAGCGCCTCAGACGACTCAGAAGCACCAGAAGATTCCGACGACGAACCGGAAGAATCTGAATCCGAATCCGATGAACCAGATGAATCCAATGAATCTGAAAAGTCTGAAGACTCTGATGGATCGGGGGACTCAGATAGCGAAGATGATAATTGCGGTTGTTTTTGTAGTTGTTGTTAGGAAGATGTGTGTAGTTATCTGCTTAAGGTTATTGTATTGTGCGTAGTAAGTTACATATAATGTTTAATTAATTCTCAATGAAGAACTCACTTCAATTTTCAGCTAGGGTTCTAGCTTCCTACTTTCCGGTATATAAAAAATGATATGCGATAAAGCCTTCGAAGATCCGATCCGGCATAGAATTGAGTGTACACATTGCGCTAGAGACCTCCTATTTCCTAGCGTTTGTTAGAACTTCATTCATCCACGAATAAAGAATCTCAAAATGCCAAAACCGTACAAACTTCAAATATTCTTCTTTCACCCACTCAACTTGGTCAAAGAAGTCCCTTTTCTATCAGAAAGCTAAGCTCCCCATATATCAAAGAAACCTACATTCCAAGCAACTCCCTCAATTGCTTTGCAACATCAAGCAACCTTCATTTTCTATTTTGCAAAAATATCATCAACTTTCTCAATATAACATTGCAGAACAGATACTAAACGCCAATCTTAACGATACTCTACCTCAACCAACCAACACCAAAATGTCCTCCCCCCAAAAACCCACCCCCCTATCCCTCACCTCCAGCCGCACCCGCCGCCCTTCCACCCGTCACTCATCCCAAAGCACCACCTCCTCGATCCGTAAATCTCTCCTCCACCCCTCCGCACGAAGCTCCGAATCAGCCATCGCCTCCTCATCCGCGTCCTCCTCCGCCGAAGAGGACCCTTCTGTGCCCGCACCCCGCGTCAAAGTTCAAACGCAAGAACGAATCCAGCAACAACAACCCCTCAAACCCCTCAAACCCCTCAAACCCCTCAGCCTCTCTACAGGTAGCTCAACAGCATTGGAAGCTGGTCCCGCTCCCTCTTTGACGTCTGTATCCCAGAGACGCAGAGATAAAGCGCCTGAGTCTGTGAAACTCCCCTTCAACGGGTCCGCGAATGGAGGTTTGGGGCTCAGGGGAGGAACGTCTGTGGGTTCAGGAGTAGGTAAACGAGGTGAATCTAGCTTGCAATCACCTGTTGGAGTAGGATTCCGAGTCGGTTCACGGAACAGACCAGCCTCATTAGCAAGCCGAACATCTCTCCTCCGAGCACGAAAACCGCGACCATCCCAACTACCAGCAAAAAGCTTGTTCCCATCCTGGGCCTCGTCTTGGTCTTGGTCCTGGTCTTGGAAAAAGTCTATTCTTCCTACTTATCAAAACCGCAAGAAGGGCGACGAACCTCCAGCTCCAGAAGTAGAAGTAGTTCTGAGTCCAAAACCTGGCGATACAGCTCCAGCGCTTCCTGAAGATCTCCTCGTGAAAATCACATACGCTTGTAAGCACATCTTACCGCAACGCGTTACGCATAGTCCCAGCGGAAGCTCCGGGAAAGAACACGCGTACCGTTCGCCTAAGGCAGCGACGTTCCCGTGGCCACCGTCACCCTGGCCTAAGGAGCGGAAAGACGCTGTATACGCAGATGCGAAAAAAGACCAGCTGAAGATTATACCCGCGACATCCAAGCGCAACTGTCCCAACTGTCTAGAGCAGTCTCGTCGGCTCTCAGATGCATTCGATCTCCTCATCGGATTTATCGTCTTGCTTGGAACCATGATATTCCTCATTCCCTTTCAATACCCAGGGACTGGAGATGGTGGGCTATCTCCTTTGTCTGGGGAATTAGGCTGGTTTCCGCTGCATACAGTGTGGAGGAATCCGCTTGATCACTTTTATATGCCGTGGTCGCTGGGCGGCTGGAATGGAGAGTGGGATCAGTATGGGTATTATGGGTATTTGTTTGGGGATTATGGGCCGCCGAGTAAAGAGGGGCAGTTTGAGTTGCATCGGTATGGAGTGAAGCAGCCTCGTTTGGGACAGATGTGGGGGGCGGCGGATGATGATCCGTATGATAAATGGGATAGATTGAGGAAGGCTAGGAGTGAAAGGGAGTGGAAAAAGAAAGGGCTGAAGGGTTGAGTATCTGTTTTCGAAGGATAAAAAATGTGAAAAATTTAGGGATGCTGCTTGGGAATTGGGATTGGAAAGAAAAACATAAATGACGGGATAAAATATCTGAAACGGTTCGAAGGGCGTCGCAAAGTTAAAGAGGGGAACTATATATGATTAAATATTATCTTGTTAATTCCAAGAATAGATCGTATTGGTATATCCGATACCTTGTCTCCAGTAAAAACTACATTGGCATACAGGATGAGGCCGATTCTCCAACAGCAGGAGGTATACCTAACCCGGTGATTTAACACCCTCCACAAAGGCGGGTATATAGGACCGAAGAAGAGCAGAGACTGAGTCTGCTGGAGACTTTGCAGTTTCCAATTGAAACTTTTTGCAGAACATCTTGCTGGGCGTCTGTATATAACGTAGTGGAGATTTGTAATTATAAGAAAACGAAAGCTTTGTGAATGGATGGATGGTGAGGTGTTTCGGTCCGAAAGAGTAAGGATTACACCCCAGTATCCCAAATGTGAACCAGTTAGAGTCTAAATGCTCACCCCGCAGCGTTGTGATATTGCGCTGGATAGGTCGGGAGCGCAACATAGTGTCGAGTTGTGGTCGAAGACGGATCGTACTAAAAGTGCACAAGATAAGCATCACAATGCCTTCAAAAAACTCAGCATTTCGATGGGCAGTACAGTTCGTTCTTTGTCGTCCAATGTTCCGGAAGCCCATGCTCACTTCGAACAAAGGTAACCATAGTACTCTGAGCAACCCTGTCATCCTTTCCAGGATCGACCACGACTTTAGTAATCCGCGCCCAGTTATCTGGTACAATATCGCCAGCCGAGTCCTTCAAATCACCGAGACCCTCTTCCTCAAACTTGATAACTTTTTCCACGACCCAAATGACCAACTTTGAGTCCCAAAATCCCTGTCTCCGGGGACACCGCTTCATGACGTCCACGGCTTTTCGCCAACCTTGGGGTTTCTACACTTTAATGCGGTAAGATATAGGGCGGAGAGATCATGCACTTGGATCGAATAGGTTGTTGGATCTTCTGTGTAGTCCTTGCCAAGTGATTTCTCGGCCACATCAACGACGCTGGTATAGGTGGTCAAAAAAGAATCATAACCAACCTCCGTGGTGATTACATTATGATTAATCCAAGTCGACGCCAAACGGAGTTGATTTCGAAGATAGGAAGCAGCACGCTTATTCTCCTCGTCGAAAACTGAAGTCTCAACAAGCTGGTCGAAAGCGGATAACCATCTAGGAATCTGTCGTTTTACTTCTTCAAATTCTGCTTTCCGTTCCGCCCACCACGCAGCATCCGGGTTGGGGGGCTTGAAACGAAATGGGATCGCCATCGCATGGGCATTATTCTTAAATATTTGTAAAGAATCGTGAGCTTCATGTAAATCCTTGAACTTTTCAGGTTCATCCTTTTGGTGAATGAATACCTGCGGCCTTGGTCGCGCTACCCTCCCATATATGAATGAATGCTGGTTGAAATGATCAAATACCGGAGAAAGAGTATCCTCAAGCAGATTTGAGGATTGACTTGGATGAGCCTCTGGAGTCCATGAACGAATAAGAGAAATACCACTGTGAACATGAGTTATAGCTGCGGACACATTGCCTAGCATGTTCTCGATACATACGAAAAGTATGCAGCTCACGAGAACAACATCCCGAGAGGCATCGTCGTGAGAAATCTGATAGGACAAGCGAGATATGGCTGCGTTGTAATGCTTCAGCGCGAATGATCTTATTTCAGCACTCGTGAAATGATTCTGCTTCCCTTCCCGTACCAGTGCTTCCTCGTGGAGAGCACTCAGTGCTAAGGCCGAATGCCATACCGTCGCATCCGAAAGACCAATTTGCAGCAGCGTTCCGGTCCAGAAATCTGCATCGAAATAGCCAGAGAGCATAGTAGCCGTTCTTGACCGGAAGAAATCAAAAGATCGAGCGTCTCCGCCGAAGATCATATTGGTCGGTCGTACGGACAGATGTCCATTTGGAGTAATTTTGGGTAAGACTTTGGGAACTGCCTTTGGAACAATGGCTTGTTGGTCCTTCGAGTCGGAATTGTTCTGCGGGTAACCATCACAAGTAAATTGTGCACGCAAGCACCTATTGCAGACGGGTTTTGCCTCATCACACTTTACTCGTCGGGTCCTGTTTAGCTGGTTAACCTTAATGTTCCTTCCAGGTACATTGTGGGTGGCATCTTCCCCACACCCACCTGCAGGTAAGGCAGCCGTTCCTGCTTCTCGGGAATCCTCTTCTCTTCCATTTCTTCGGAGCCTGTTGCTCGGCCCTGTCTTGACTTGGGTTAGATGTGGATTTGACCGTAGATGTAAATTTGGACGTGAATGCGGGTACGGGTAGGGTTATGGGTGCGAACGTGACGGTGAATTCGCGGTTCATATTCTCAACTCCCCTTTAGGACTTGATTTCCCTACTTGTGTTACGTGCGCTGGTTAGGTGAGACCCTATCAGAATTGATGCAGGTACGATTCCAGCTTTGTTGCTGTGTCGTAGATTGCTGTGCCGCATTCATCTTAAAGAGGAAAGTGGAGAACATGTCGTCAATGCCTGCCAATCACAGAGTCTTGCTCGTCTCTTTCAGCGAATGAGCTTGGAAGTGCAGAAGAACAGGAATGATGATCAACAAGGGGGGATGAAGTCTGTGCATATATAGCTTAGTAAGCTACAAATTGTCCTCACATCTGGACAGAACAAGCCGAATTGAAAGAATATACTCTAGTTGACTGGAAGTAAACATAGACAATTCAAGGCAATGAAATCACTGCATACTAAATCTTTTGATACTATTATCGGCGTCTTATTTCTGCGCTGGAGAGAACGCTATTAATATATAATAGACATGAGGTCTTTTAATTTTCCTTTCCCTTAAAATGCATACTGCATAAATCATATCTTACAAGAATTCAATCATCATAACCTAGGCCCTAGAAAACAAACACCAATCCCATCATCACCGCACCCACAAACAATCCAAATCTACCCTTGACCGTGCTTGCACTGCCCTCGAACACACTGGCACTTGGGCTTGGAGCACGTGTACTAGTACTGGCTGGCCCAACCTTCGCCGTGTACGAAGATGGCTTTGCGATGCCAGACAAAGTACCAGTAGCCAACAATGTCCCATTAGTTGTTCCGTATGGTGCTGCAATGCTCGTAGATACGGGTACCGGAAGAACAGTGATTGTTGATGGGGCGACAACTTGAGAAATTGTGGTTAATTGGGAAATGGTTAATGTCGATGGTCCAGCTGCTGAGGATGGGCTTGGGATAGCACCTCCAGCTGCCGAGGAGGCATATGCTTGTGGGAGAGAGCTTGCGCCAACAACTCCAGCAACTGAGGAGGCAGACACTGGAGGAATGGAGCTGGCGCCAATAACTCCGGCAACCGAGGAGGCAGATGCTTGAGAAACAGAGCTTGCGCCAACAACTCCAGCCACCGAGGAGGCAGACGCTTGTGGGACAGAGCTTGCGCCAACAACTCCAGCAACCGAAGATGCACCCAAGGAACTCGAGGTCGGAGCTACACCCCCGATGACCGAAGATGGATATAGCTCGGAGCTTCCAGCAGTCGCTGAGGCTCCCACGGACGTAGCCAGGTAAACTGTGCTGGTAGTAGGGTACACAGTAGTGTATGATGACAAAGTCGTAGTTGCCAACTGGGTCGACCTCGCTGGGCAGTTTGTGACCTCTGGAGCACACGAAGTGACCGTGTAAACTGAAGTTTGATACACCGTTGAGGTACCATAAGAAGTGAACACCGTGGTAGATTCAGGGACGGTACCTGAAACTGATGGCGTGGTCAATCCAGGAACGATGCTTGAAGATGATGGAGTGGCGACGATACCTCCATTGCTGCTTGTCTCGGTAACTGGGCAAATGGTAGTGTAAGATGAGATTGTTTCGGTGGTCACAGATCCAATTTTGCCAGGGCAGTCAGTTATTGTTGCAGCGCATGAAGTTATCGTGTACACTGAGGTGACATAGGCGGTTGAGGTAGTATATTGCGTGGTGCTTGGGCTAGAAGTTCCAGTCTCAACACCACTGCTACCTTGGGTGACCGAGGTTGTATCGCTAACTCCGCTGCTTGATGGTGTGGTATAGATAACTCCACTGCTTGATGGTGTGGTATAGACAACTCCACTGCTTGATGGTGAAACAGTGACCCCTTCTGCGGATGATGTGGAGCTAGCAAGATTCGTGGAAGATTGGCTGTCAGTTCCATTTCCATATGGGGCAGTCACGCTTGAGGGAATAGACGAAGAGGTAACGGGATAGCCTGAGACGCTTGTTGGTGCCAAGGATGAAGACGGCTTGGTGTGATGACACTTTTTGCCAGTTCCCGAATAGCCGGTTCCAGTAAGCCTGGTGTGAGATTTGGTGGAACGAGATTTGGTTGAGTGACGGGTGCTGAATGTAATAGACGTAGCGTTGCCTAAACTTACAGTCGTGGTGTATCCAGAAGATGGCGCAGCAGAAGAAAGTGATTGGGAGGAGCTGGAACTTTCGGTCGTCAAAGGGGAAGAAGAAATGGATGTTGGACTGCTGATCACGCTAGTAGTTGAGTTGGAATAACCTGGTACCGAATAGCCTCCAGACGTAGTTGTGGCCGAATATACTTCAGAGCTTGAACTGCTTTCTGAAGTGCTTGGGGCCGCAGACGAAACTGTCGACTCAATGCTGGTGATCTCTGAGCTGCTGACTGTGCTGCTTACAATTTCGGACGAAGTGGTTGTCTCTGGAGCGGTTGAACTGATAACTGTGCTGCTTGGAATCTCAGACGAGATGGTCGACTCAGTGCTGGTCTCCGAAGAACTTGAGCTGCTAACCGTGCTGCTTGGAATCTCAGACGAAGTGATGATCTCTGAAGAGCTTGAGCTGCTGATTGTGCTGCTTGGTATTTCAGAGGTGGATGACTCAATAGTGGTCTCTGCAGAGCTTGAACTGCTAACTGTGCTGCTCGGGGCTGCAGATGAGATTGTAGATGACTCAATAGTGGTCTCTACAGAGCTTGAACTGCTAATCGTCGTGCTTGGGGCTGCAGACGAGAGTGTAGATGACTCAGTAATGATCTCCGACGAGCTTGAGCTGCTGATTGTGCTACTAGGAATTTCTGACGAAGTGGATGACTCAGTAATGGACTCCGCAGAGCTTGAACTGCTAAGAGTCGTGCTCGGGGCCGCAGACGAGATTGTGGACGACTCAGTAGTGGTCTCTGCAGAGCTCGAGCTAATTGTGCTGCTTGGTGCTGCAGATGAGACAGTGGATGAATCAGTAGTAGTCTCTGCAGAGCTCGAGCTAATTGTGCTGCTTGGTGCCGCAGATGAGATTGTGGATGACTCAACAGTAGTCTCTGCAGAGCTTGAGCTGCTAACTGTGCTGCTTGGGAGTTCCGACGAAGTAGTTGACTCGGTAGTAGACTCCGAAGAACTGGAGCTGCTAACCGTCGTGCTTGGCGCCGCAGATGAGGAGCTCTCTGAAGTGCTAGACACCAAGGTCGAAGTTGAGACGATATCCGAAGAGGTCGTGGAAACAACAGACGACGTCTGAGAACTTGAACTAGCAAGAGTCGTGCTAGAAACCACAGAGGACGAAGATGATGTAGGTGCGACACCTCCCAAACATGACTTGATATATTGGTAGTAAGTTTGTCCCTCAAGCTCAATATCCATGTTTTGTTCGGCGTATGTAGCTTCCCAAATCATCACACCTCCGAATTGGGGCTTGTCTTGGTAAGCGGCGATTAAACTCTTGGCTTCGAATGGACTGATATAATCGGCTGCAGATCCGGCCAATTGAGAACCAAGAAGACCGATGTAGAGAGACGCACCGGCACTAGCACCGCTGTTTACGGTGGAGAGCCTATTGACCAGTCAGTCCTTGTTGTTGCACATAGCAATTAATCACATCAAGCCGCGATTTCCTGCCTCTCTTGAGGTAGGACGATGGTCAGCACATACCATTGGTCATAAGTGAACATGGAGTAGTCGTCTCCTGTCAAAGCATAGTTGTCTGCCCATTGTCGAGCGGTACATTGACGGAAGTCATTGTTGTAAAATTGAATCCATAGGAGATCGAACTTGGCGGCGTTGATCATCTCTCCCATGTTTACTTCAGGAAGGGGACATTGTGGGGCTCCAGAGATGAGGTACTTCTTCGATGGGTTTTCGGTAAATCGTTCACGAAGTCTGTTGATCATAGCGATGTATCCCTCAGAAGAATCTAGCTGACGTTAGAAGTAATCCAAAGTAAGAATGCCAAAGACATACCGGTAGAAGCGTGTTCGATATCAAAGTCGAAACCATCAATATCAATGTGAATGCTGGAATCTGTGCCGAAATATCCACCGTCAAATGGTCGGATTCCACCAGCATCAACCCAAGATTGCTTGAAAGGTCCATAGCTTCCCCACAGGAAATCGGCAAAGTATTCTCCATCAGCAGCACCAGTAAGCTGATAATCCGCAGACGCTCCACCGAGAGAAATCAGGATCTTCTTGCCGAGAGATTGACAGTATGGGATAGCCTCTTGAATACCAGGACATTGTTTGTACAGCTGATCCTTGCTGGTATCGATATTACCCAATGGGTAGCCTGGTCCTGGTGTGTAGAGTGGTTGCGCATAGCAAGCATTGCCGAAGTCAACCTTTGGATAGCCATCGCCCTGAGCTGGGAACTTGGTCATGAAAGCCAATGGAATGACATCTACAGTTGATTGTTCACAGTAATATGAAAGATTAGTTTGAGCTGGTCCAGAACCCTAAAATCACAGTCAATATCACTTCCCAACCATCTGACCGTGAAGCATACCCAGTATAAGACGACATTTGCGTTCGAGGATGCATCGTAAAGTGCAAGAGATGGTTGGACGAGGAAAGAAGCAGTAACTGCCGCCGCAATGAAAGATTTTGGTGAATACATTATGACGAATTAATTAAGTATATGAGCGAAAAAAGAGAGTGAGGGTGGCAGAGCCAGGAAAAGATTGTGATCGCGGTTGATTGGTTGTCAACGACAGGACGCAAACGAATGTTCGCACGGTAGGAGGTCACCGTTGGGAAGGACGGAAGATGTCTGGAAGGGAGAGGGAAGAAAGAGGTAAAAAAGAAGAATAAAATACAAGCCGGCTCAGGAGAACATATACTTCCCCAGCACCCGAGAAGTCGAGAACCGGACAGACCAGTAGGGCTCAGGGATACCTTCTGTGCCTGACTAACTTGAGGTTGCATTGGCGCGGCGCAACAATGATACAATAGTCAGGAACAACAACAAGCATGCATGAGGGGTGATGAACGGCAGACCATGATTCGCCAGACTAGTACGAACTGAACGCTAGCATAAGGCAATGATGAGGGGACATGGGCAAGTAATTTCCTGGAAGGGAAAATATGAAGCACCGCATGTATTGAAGCAGGAAGTAGACCAATTACACCATGTCCTCCATCCGAGCTGATAGAAGCGAGGAGTGCGAGGGTAACTTATCCGGGTATTTGCGCCGTAAACGGTTATGCTTAATGCTCCCCCAGTGGCCCGAGTGACCGAGTCCAACTTTCGGACCCAGGTGGTCCCCATTTCCAGGCTGCAGTATCCACTACACAGAGGGAGTCATTTGTCCTTGGATATTGAGTGAATGTAAGACCGGGCTGATATTGCGCCGCAACGTCCATGAAGTTGTGGGAGGTCATTTTACTGTGGTGGAAACATCATCTCAGCATTCACTATGGACCTCCGCTTGGGAAGGAAACTTCACTTGAATTGTATGCTTCAATGTCATCATCCGTGGCACTCACACCCACCATTGTAGTCAGGAACAAAGATCCAGGTAATGCCCGAGCCGCCACTCTTCCCGTGTGCATTGCCCATTCTTGCTGTTCGTTAATTCATCCGAAGATACTAACCAGAGGCTAACTGAAGCCATTGTTTGGAATGACAGCGCTGACAGGATGCAATTTCTTTTGTTGGTAGCTTTTGTTGGCCGTTGGTTGGAGAGCCAGTAACGGAAGACCGAGCATCCTAGCGAGGGAGGTGAATAATGGAAAATGGCAAATAGACACGGAATTGCAATGAATTGAAGTTATCGTTGCATCGGGACAAACAGCCGCCAGCGCCATCTTCGTGAAGTAGAAAGCAGCTTAGGGTGGGAATTTGGGTGGAATTGGTTTGCTGACAAGAGAAATTTTCATGTGTTGTGCCTGACGGCAGGAACCGTATTGGGGTAAGTGCGGAAATGTGACCAATTGAAATCGTTACCACGGCAAGGTTACGGGGTAATACGAAAAGGCCGAGATAAATGTCAGCCCACTGTGCACCACCCACCATTTACGGAGAATATCTATCTCATTTAGGGAGGTCGTCAGGTCCCTTCCGAAATCAGTATCCAGCGCGGGCGGGACCTCGACGACCAGGCAGCGCCGGAGCTGGTGGTTAAGTGACGGTTGTGCTGGCCGGTTAAATGCTAAATGCCTCGGCAGGATGAGATAGCGAGTGGATGAAGTCAGGGGCAGCGCAGGCAGGCAGCGGCGCAGCGCAAGTCAAGAGAAGATCGGAAGGGCAAGCCGGAAGCCGTCATCTTCATATAAGAATGTCGGCTTGTGCTGTCTGTATGTACTTAATACTTCATGCTCTGAGATCGACTTCGCTTCCACGCTCTGCACAGAGGTCGATGTTGAATCAAGCTTAAATCCCTCTTCCCTGAAAGTTTGACTCATTGAAGCAATGATGTTCTTGAGATCCCACCACTGAGCCATCTTACCCTCGATAGCAATCCAATTAGTGTCCGAGCCATCCCATCATTTTTCATACCAATCCCAGCACAAATTAACGTACATTTAGCAGAATCTTCGGCGCCAAGAATGATGAAGACATTACTCGCATATTAGCTATCTAGATACTGGAGAGCCCGATTCCTGTGTCAGTGTGCAGGGAGTAATCATGTTCGTTGAGGCTACTTGTCGAAGCGATGGGAAGTTAGGGGACTAGATGGTGATCTGTTGATCTGTTGATCTGCACCAAGGAAGTATACACCCACCCACTTTCCATAGCGACAAAGATCAAGCTCCGCCATAATCTTAACATTTCGGTACTATCCATTCTTGAACTGCTCTCCAAGAGTCCAAGACAGCTCACCAATATGCAGCGAAATACAAGGTATAACCTACGTACAAGAGTGCCCCTCTTGGCCAAGGACTCTCCTTGCTCGAGCCTATAGATCGATTCGTCTCTTTTTACTACCAAATAGCGAGGAAGACAGAGTACGAGAGGAAAAGGCATGCCATTCTCATCTTAGATGGACATCAAGCAGCCAGGCATCAAAGTCGAACATCAATGACGGATGGAGAAAGCACAATCATTGATCAAGCCTAGTCAAGAACTCAAGCCTCAGAATTACCATTAACGTAATTCTCAGTATTTCCTTATTCCACAGCCCCTTCACTCGCTCAAACTCCACGATTCAACGACAGAATCAAAGCTATCAACTCCGGACTTGAGTCCTGAGACATGGCAGCCCCCTCCACTGATTGACGCAATTCCAAATCTGCCCGCATGGCTCTCCTCAGCATCGATGCGATATATTCTTTAGTTGGTCCTGAGATATCCGTAGTGCTGATTGCTTCAAGAAACTCGAGAAAGAAGATAGTTAATGTCATATGCATCAACAAATCCTCTTTATCCACCATCTCCATGGCTGCAAAGTAAAGCAGACCTGGCTCGCCACCAGGTGAGACATAACGTCGGTCAACGTCTGGTGATGATGAGTGACAGAGTATGCGAGCATCCAACGCCCCTAGTCGTGGAAGAAGTCGCAGCAAACGAGCTTGGGCGAGAGATTTCTGCTTCTCATCTAATCGATCCTCGTCAGGTGCAGTGCTTTTCGAGCTGCATAATGCGAAAAACATCTCGTAAACATCTTGATCCTGAAACAGCCGCCTCCAGAGTAAACCTTGGCCTGGCGGCTTCTGATCATCAATATTCATATCCCTGACCCCTCTCGTTATAGATGCTCTGTGGTCACAATCCGTATCTAGAAGCGCACCCAATGCCTGCGTAGCCTTCTCCCCCACACCAACATCAGGATTACTGAGCCATGTTCTGACCAGATTCTCAATCAAAACTTTCATATTCGACAGCGTTGCAACATGGCCGGGACTTTTGGAAGCTTTTTCAATGATTGTGATGGCGAGGATGTTCGCAGCAGGGACGGGCGATCGAAGAGCAAGTACCAGCGCATCTTCGGAGGCTAACGAGAGAGCTTGTGAGAAGGAGATCGGCTGCAGTAGTTTCACGGAGAGACTGGCGAGAGGGGTAGGGTCTTGTTGCGTGGTGAGAAGAATTTGTGTGATATTAGGAAGCAGACGTGGGATCAAGGGCGAGATGTTATAATCTGTATGCCATTAGTCGAGTCTCTGCAAGATGCGCCAGACCCAACAACGTATTATGAATTCCTTAGAGCACGTAAAGCTCTACAGAGAAACATACCGGTAAGCTGGAGTTCCACCGCGTCAAAGAGCTGCTTGTCCAAAGGAACATCCGGAGATGCGACCAACTCCTTGAGATGAGCTTCAAGCTCTTCCAACCTAAAGATGGGGGTATCATCTGAATCCATTGTGTAAATAACTCCCAAATTTTGCCAGAAAATAATTCGTAGATTTGTAGACTTGAACTAAAGCTTCTTCTTCACAGGACGGCCAGAAATGCAGCGAGAAGAGAATGAGGTCAAGTAGCTATTTGCGGCGCGATGTTCGACCTGCGAATTTCGGTGGAAGCTAAGTAGCTTTTCTTAGAACATAATCGCAAGGCGAAGCTGGCAAAATAAACAAACCGGCAGCTAGATTCTGGAAGTGTCAAGACATGAAGAACTGAAAGCTTTGGAATCACAAACAACAGTTGAGTAGCAATGGTACTGTACCACATGAACCCCGCTATCGTAACTTATGCCCGCCTAAAGTTGCTCACTTAGGCACAACTACTGCTAGGCTAAGGCGGTGTCTTCCCCGCTGCCCCAAAATTTAAAAATTGTCGTTTCGACCAATGGACAAATAAAATAATTCGAGTTATTGTCAAAGTCGCACACAATTGCGCTCGATACCGCAGGGAGACATTTACACTACTACTCAGATAGAGACTAATATCTCAAGCCGCTCAAGCGCACAGTAGAGTCGGAATCCTCAGTGGTCGGATCCGCCAATTGAGCTCAGATTGGAGTCACCATTCTAGCTGATGCGCCTCAATCCAGCAGCTAAATTCTCGAGAAGGGCGCAAGTATAAATTAGGACTAAATATGGCTTTTCGCGGCGGTAGAGGAGGTGCCAGAGGGGGTATGATCAAGGGCGCAACATGGGAGCACGATCCGACCATAAAGCTCGACACAAAGCCCTCTGAAGACTATCCGGTATGTTTCCTTGCCTCGCTCTCTAGCTATCCTACATCAATCGCAACCCCCGGCGCATTACATTACAAGGACCAAGCTAACACTCCCAACCTCAGCGACATCCCAATCTCAAACGACCCTCTCCCCTGAGCCCGCACGAACGAACTCAAGTAAAATACTACCGCACCCTCCGTGACAAGATCCACCGCGGACCACTCTACACGCATTCAACACGGCGCGATCTGGACGATCCGCTGCGGACATTTGGGGAAGACCAACTGAACGAGCAGTATGGGCGAGAGAAGAAGGCGGATTTTGATCCGTTCCTAGGAGTCGAGACCTACAGCATGAAATACGAGAGGAAGAAGAGATCGATTCCTTTACTAAGCGGGCGCACTTATCGTGAGTTTTTCCAATGAGTGCTATGCTAGGCAAGCGGATAGAGCTAATGCGCAAGGACAGACAAAGATTTCTTCCCCCCGGAGCTGTGGCCGGTATTGGATGGAGAGAATGAAAATACAGCTGCGAAGAAAGCAGCCAAGAAGAACGCTGTGGTGGCTGTGATGAGCACACAAGATCCGTCGGAGAGGACGAAAGCTATCTTAGAGAGGATTGAGAGGGTAGCGGGGGCGGAGGGGGCGGAAGGAGAGGGCGAGGAGGCATTGGAGGACGAGGAGGAAGAAGAGGAGGATTATAATTATGAAGATGATGAGGATGAGATGGGTGGGGATTACGACGGAGAGCAATACTTTGAGAATGGAGAGGAAGATGACGATGATGGAGGGGACGGAGGTGGTGGAGATGATTACTAGTACAAAATTACAAAGAATGAGTACAAGAATGAGGAGGCCAAGAAACGGCAATCAAGGAGTTGCAAAGGAGTTCCGGCGTTTGAAATACCTATCTCGATGTATATATTACACTTCCTCAACAAAATGTATACACAACAAACTGGACATTTTGAAACAGACACAGCTTCCGCTCTCATTCCCGCAAAGTGTCACAAACGCCCAAACACTCAAGTCTCACTGCATAAACATTAAATCCAATACCATTAATCACTTCAATACTCGTAAAACCCCTCATGCATACATACATAGCAGCACCGTCCGTTTCCTATCCACAACATCCCAAAAATCTACACGAAAGCCGTCCAAATGCACACACAAACACCAAAGAATAAAAAAACCAATCTGTAACCGCCCATCCATCCAACCATTCATGCTTCTTTTGTCTCCACTCCAATGCTGTGTATGTGCTTCATGTAATGTCCCGTTTGTAACGGGAAGATGCTTCAACCCCGTGATATAGAGATGCTTTTGTGAAACGGAGAGGCTAAGAGATTATCTGGGGAGATCCATGATTTTGCCTGGGTTCATGATCCAGTGGGGATCTAGGTTGATGGTTGTGTCAGTGGAAAGCCTTGGGATTACGGGTGAGAAGGAAATAGGGCTCAGGGAAAGAAAGTACTCACCTAAAGCCTGCTTGATAGATTTCATGACACCCAAGGTATCCAGCCCTACCTCCATAAGCAGCGATTCCTTCTTCCCAATGCCTATTCCATGTTCACCCTACGCAGAAAAATCAGCACACTATCCCTTCAGCATGACATCAACACCACCTACCGTAACCGTCCCCTCCATCTGCAGCGCCCTCACAACCATATTCTTCACACACTTCTCGACCTTCTCCTTCTCCCCCGCCACATTCGAATTATACATAATACTCTCATGAAAGTTACCATCCCCCACATGACCCAAAATACTAGCAAACAGCCCCAAATCATCCATCTCCTTCTTGCTCAACTCAATAATATCCGCCAACCTCGAAAACGGCACCGCCACATCCGTACTCCAGACCTCGCTCCCCTCTTTCCTCAACGCCAGCATACTCCACAGGGATTCCTTCCTCGCCGACCACAGCAATTTCTGCTCGCGGGCATCTTTCGCGAATTCGAAATCGCCTCCTTTGTGCGCTTTGGCGATCGCGGAGACTTGCGCAATGTTTTCCTTGACTGAACCCTTGGTGCCGGAGAATTTGAAGAAGAGAGTGGGTTTTTCCTTCCATGTTCTTGGGGCGGTCGATTTGGACAGATTGACGACGCGCATTTGGACCTCGTCCATGATTTCCATGGCGGCAACTTGGATGCCCGCGCGCATGACGTCTGCGGCTGCGGAGGCGGCGGCGCGGATGGATGGGAATGTGACGACTGCGACGGAGAATTCTTGAGGGACGACGGCAAGTTTGAGTGTGATTTCGGTGACAAGGCCGAGAGTTCCTTCAGAGCCTACGAAAAGACTGTTGAGGTTGTAGCCGGCGGAAGACTTGCGAGGTCGGCGTTTAGTCTTGATGATAGTCCCGTCAGACAAGACGACGGTGAGATTGATAACCCAATCTTTCATCGAGCCGTAGCGTACACAATTCGTTCCTGAGCAATTCGTACCGACCATTCCACCAATTTTAGCGCTTGGTCCTGGATCGACGGGGAAGAACAAGCCAGATTGCCTTCTTGCGAGTTCTTCATTCAGATCCATCCACTAAGAGATTGTAATTAGATCTAGTACACGCAGCATAGTCATGTCGCACCACAAATCGTGGCACCGTTGTCATTCGAGCTTAACCGAATGCCTATGAGGGGAAAAGGGGTTTCGAAGGCGCTTACTGAGACTGATGGTTGTACAACGATGTCCATATCTGCTTCGTTGAACTTGATGATCTGGTCCATAAATGCAAAGTCCACACTGACGCCTCCATATGGACACGAGATGTTTCCTTCCAAACTTGAGCCCCCGGAGTACGGCACGATCGGCACGCGGTACTTGTGGCATATCGCAGCAATTCTGGATACATCTGCGGTAGACTTGGGGTAGGCGACAGCTACTGGTAGAGAATCGACATTCGTGGACGACCATTCCGAGCTACAATAGTCTGTTAACCTTGCCTTTTGATACCCTGGAGGGTGGGAAGATATGATATCTTCTACCCAGAGGCTTCCAAGATACTTTGCTCGTCACTAACAAGCAAATCCATGAAGGTCTTTGGAAATCTCTGAGAATCTGACTTACTATCCATGAGCCAGTAAATCGTCAGCATCGGTTGAGATGGTATCTTCATCCGTTGCTTGCCGAATTTCCTGGATGGCCTGTGAACGCTGTTAGAACTCGAACGTCACCACATTCCTCTTCCAAATCATCAATCGCGAACTCACAAGTTTCATATCCTTAACGCTAGCATATTTCGGCTGGATGAATTTCAAAGGATCTGAATAATCCTTATTCACCTGCCTATTCTTCTCCTTCAGCGTCCCGACTGCATAAGCTAAGCCGCCGCTTGCCGCAGTCAACAATAAAACTCGACCGGTACCCCATCCTGCCTGAGCTGGCTTCGGGCCGCGACGGTCGTGGGGGAACTGTTCTGGTCGCTTCGCTGATGCTGACTCCGTACTCTGCCACCTCGATCTTGTGGATGCTATGCTGTTGACGTGAATTTTTCCGAGTCGTCGGGGCTTACAAAAAGATGGCAATCTTGCACCCGCAATCGGGGGATGTCTCGCCGAGAACATGGCTCGGACTCGGGGATTGGTTGAAGCTCTGAGAGAACAAGGATCTTTTACCTCCGATTACAACTTCCCCTGCACTTTGGTAGATGCACCTCCGGTAAACAGAATCTCTATGGAAGTGTTTGGACGACACCGCTTGGTGATGGTCCAGGTTGAAATGTAGAAATGGCGACTTGCTTTGACAGAGGAACGAAAGTCAAACGTCGAAAGTCGAACTGGAGGAGCAGCGAATGTCTCAGCTGGGGAGGAGAGAAGGAATGAATTTATAGTCTAGAGTATGATAAGTTAGAGTCTAAGGAGGAGTAGTGAGAAATAGTGAGAAGTGGAGCCTCTCGACCTGACCTGTCGGTATTCACAGAAACGTGGTGAGGAGGTATTAGTACTCCCGCTCGCAAGGTAGAAGGTACATGGATGGTAGTAGGGACAGAGGTGGACAGGGACGAGGACGAATTGAACGGAGAAAGGTGGACAACAGAAGTTATCGTGGCTTTGACTACGCACTGAGTACAATAAATAGAATAGAACTAGAAACTGCGTTCCGTAATCCGCAGTCCCACAATCCGCTGTCAGTTAGTTGTTAGTTGTGGGTTTCGATTAAGCAGACATCTCATCCTCGTCTTCCCAGTTCCAACAGATAGTATCACTTCGTATCCAGCAGCAGTACATCGGGTTTCCTCTTACGTGCCTCAATTGACTAATGACTAGACTAATCTAGCGTTGTACTTGAAGTAGTTGCCCGTCTCGAGGATAACTGCTTGTGTGTCTGTCCTTAACGTCCTGCGAAGCAGAGTTCTTCGCCAGGCTTAAGGTTGATGATGCGATGCCGTCGTAGCCATCTAGACGACTTCTATCTAGATTTGCCCTACCGTGATTCCGTCCTATCTGCCTGGCCCGCCCACATCGTTTCTTCCCAGGTAATAACGAGTAAAGCGTAGTCCTATACTCTGAATGCATTACAAGTATCGAGCTTCGAGCCTCAGACCTCAATCTTCTCAGCAGTGTCAGACGAAGTAAGTATCTCTACTCATCCACTTACAACCGTTTGACCAGCTGACCTGTGCCGTACGTAACAATATGCGACCCCCACTGCGCATAGACACGATATGGCTGCCATGCGAAAAGGTACATCTAGTTACTGACATCCAAAGTGATGTAACTAGCTAAAATCTCTCATTCTACGGAAGTATTGTTCTCTCGGAAGCCCCCCGAATTATTCTTAGCCTTACAATACAATTTCAGAAAAGAGGCACGAGAGCAGGAAACCCACTTTCCCCTCATCCCTCCGTCCTTCCTTGTCACCGACTTGGATTTTCTTACCTCATAATAACCACCCCGGATTTGGGTTGCATTGGCGTTGCGTCCCGAAGCCTTGGATTGTCCGAATTTTTGCTTGCGGATACGGGAACCTGCGAACGAGTGTTGCCGTTACAGGTCAAGAGCCTTCTAGATTTTCTGTTCATGTTCCACGATCGACAGTGATACCGTGGTACGCGTGACACCCTACTAAAACTTTATCCAGGATCCCACGGTCCGCGCAAGGATAATTTAGCACCATCTGTGTTACATCAGAACATCTAATGGAGATCCGAGTGCCTATCCCCTATACGCACGGCAGCAGCATTCTTTTTGCCTTGTCCGTTGCAGCATCACCAAATCTTAAGGATCACAGTATTATAAACATCAAGTGGATCGGGAGGGGTTGTATCATTGAGGTATCAGTTGACTCTTGCTATCTAGGTCGATTTTCTGATTCACTTGCTACTCGCAAGAACATTCGTAATTTTCCCATTCCATGACCATGACTCCCATTTCCCAATACACAAAAATAAAACGTACATTTAGTGGCCGGCAATGGCGTGAGCACGTCTGCGATCTCTCTCCTCGGCGATAGTGAGCTTGACACCCTTGCCCTTTGGCAGAGAGACCCATGGCTTCTCGGATCCGATGACGAAAACGTTGCTCTCACGGGTAGCGAAAGAGTTGTCTATGGCGTCCTTGATGTGGACAATGTTGAAACCTCCATCGTGACGTTCACGGTGAGTGATGACACCGACACGTCCCATGTTACGACCACCAGTGGCCATGGCGATAACACCAGTATCGAACTTGATGAAGTCGGTGATCTTGCCAGTGGCGAGGTCGATCTTCACGGTGTCGTTGACCTTGATGGCTGGGTCGGGGTAGCGGATACTATGATTTAATTAGCATTTCTGGAGGGGAAAATATTCAAACCGTTGATCTAGCTCAAAACGCCTCAGAGGGATCGACCAAAGCTTGGACCAACGGCTGAATGATGTCTGACAGAACTTACGTTCTAGCATCGTGCGTGACCAAGAATGGGATTCCGCCCTTGCCCAATTGCACTCTCTTGACCTTTCCAAGCTTGTATTCTGCCTCCTCGGCCTGGATTCGGTGGACGGTGAAACGACCCTTGGTGTCGTAAACCAAGCGGAAGTTCTCGCCAGTCTTCTCGATGCTGATGACATCCATGAAGCCAGCTGGGTAGGTGGCATCAGTGCGGACCTTGCCATCGACCTTAATCAAACGTTGCATGACAATTGCCTTGGTCTCGCGAGAGTTGAGTGCATACTTCAGACGGTTGCGGATGAAGACGATAAGCGGCATGCAATCACGCAATTTGTGAGGACCGGCGGAAGGACGGGGAGCATAGGCACCGGACAGTTTGTCCAAGAGCCAGTGAGATGGAGCGCTCAAGCGCTTTTGGTGCTTCTTTCTATACGACAAAGCGTATTAGTATTGACCCTAAAGATATTGAAGATGCGGTTGTCCGAATTGATGTGCAATCGAAGCATTGCTAGTGATTCCCATCATGCGGCTCGAGATAGTAAATTGTCCTTCTCAAATCCTCACGAATTCAAAGCCAAACCCATTTACCATCTCATCGCCAAGACTGAAATATCTAGGTCTGCAACGAAAGCTTGCGTCGAAAGAAAGGGGATCGCTGGAGGATTATTGATTGTGGTGAGAATTGACTTACGGTCCTCTACCCATGATTGCGTCTGAGAAATGTAGACTGGGTGGTTGTTGAAGTGGTCGAAGTTGTCGTTGGCCGTGAAGGGAATGGAAAATCAAAATCCAATTTCAAAATTATTTGCAAGTGCGCAAAGTGCTAGCGTAGAAAATTAAGCGAAAGTTCTTCAGGTGTCAAGGCCAAAATATGTCATCAGGTGACAGCGCGCGAGCACAGACGCGCTTTTTCGATCCGCGCCTGACCTGATGCTTAGCCTTCCACGCCTTCGTGTTTAGTGGGGCAGCTTTTCCATCGTCAGGAAAAATGAGTTCAGTACCGAAGGAGACGCGGAAACCACCTCGAAACGTGGTGATCGGTTGTCGCGTTCCCGCCATGAGAAGAAACCTTTCGTTTACCGGTAACTGTGAACTGTGACAGCTGAGAAGTGAACGGGGAAGACTAAATACAAAATACAGGTACGTGACTTTCCAACTTTCTAACTCTCTTCGACTTCCTTTACCGCTTGGTAAGAATGGCGAGGGCCTGTACTCACGAGAAACAAGACAACAAGACAACCAAACAGCTCATTCATTTCATGCACTGAAAGGAAGCCACGGAAGAGGGTATTCTTTACAACAGCAACCAACTATTCCACCCTCTTTGCTCTGAAATTTGAAAAACGATAAACGGACTGTGCTCCGTCTTTTCTTGTGTGTTGTCTTCCCATCTGAGCCATCATATCTCGCACGGGCTTAGATATTCTGGTTTTGCGGCTGCTCAACGGTCGACAGCCACAATCAACAGTCCAGCGGCCAGAAATTCTGGGGATGTTGTATATACATACAAAAGCCATTTATTGGTGAAAGGAACACAGCTTTCTTCTCTCTATCACTCTGCTCTGGCTTCATCTCAACGCCAAGCACTGCTTTTGAGTGCATAGCTCAATTCACTTCTCCTTACCTTACCTCACCTTTCATTTTTCACTGCTCCTTCCATACATCCAAAAGGAAACATTCACTGCACCTTCCTTACATGGTCTCTTCTCTTCGCAGCTTTCTTAAATTTCAACCTTCTTCTCCTCTCTGCATCTACCTCCAATCTACTACCCTCGACCTGTCAATCGTCGGTCTTCAACATCGATCGAGATAGTTTATCTTCCAGGCAAGCAACAACTAGCTGATTTTTCTGCTGCCTACTGCCATCCGGCAGAGTTATTTGTCTGACGGACCATTTCCCCCATACAAGGTTGGTCTGAGTTCCTGTAAGCAATTCCTCATCTTTCGTGTCGTTCCGATCTACCAGCTTTATTACATGGAAATTGCTTGCAGTCGAGCCAAGTCAAGGTCGCGCACGATTTCCATTCCAGAAACATGAGGTTAGAAAATATATTGGTCTTTGCAATTTACTAATGCATATTCTCCAGTAGAGGTCGTGCATCTTCTCTCAATATGAGGGCCAATCAATATGCACCTCCACTCCGCATGAGAGATGGTAATGCTTCACCGCGCACTCAGCTGAGGCATTCTCATAGCCCCAGATCAGTCGCCTTGCAACCTGCAGTCCCAGCTATTCAAATAAGGCCAAATTCGGAGTGGCAGAACCAGGTTGAGTTGACCCTGTTAATCTCAAATCTTGATCCATCCACCACGACATACGATCTTTATCGAAATTTCCATGTTCATGGTACTGTTGTGTTCATTGAGATTTTCGAAGGGAGGGATGGAAAACGAGGAGGAGGCAAGGTTCGGTTTTCACCTCCACCAGCTCCGTTCTGGAACAACTCCTCATTTCCTATCACTGCCGAAGATGGAAGTACTACCTGCAATGTTTTCCTTTCCGTCGACAAGAGGCGAAATTCAGATGGCAAATTTCAGAGCCCAATCAAGCCGAATGTATTCTACGATGCAAAAATGAAGCTCAATGCTTCGAGCCTTCAGTTTGGCGTCATGGTGTATCCAGATACCTATATGCCTATGTACGATCTTACAGCGATCAACGTGGAAGATATCTCCTTCACTATGAACCTACCAAAGGGTAAACTCGAGGCGTATTTTACGGTGCGATTCACGGATCCGCGGATTCAAGACAACACCAAATACCACAGTTCAACAGAAATTGGAAAATACAATCGCACAAATCTGTACATGTTCTCCATACCTTTCGGTCAGTTGAAGGTGATTGAGCAAGTAAATGATGACAACGATGACTTGGTACTCCTTATAAGCTTGGATAGTCCACCCCGATTCTTTCGGAAACGCGATGACCAGAAAGCAAGTCATCAGGTGGGTGGTTTAATGTGGACTGAGCAGGATACCTGGTACAGGCAAACCGACATGGTTTATGACCCGTACCTACTAGAAAAAGTTCCTATTTCTTTGTGCAAAGAGCAACCAGTCATTGATATCGGTAAGTCCTTGAGTTACCCGGGAATGAAATGAGCTGACCTGTGTAGGCCGCTGGACCACGTATCGCTTTGTGTTTAGTCAAACCCGAAACAACCCACAGGTATTTTCTCAAATGAAGAAGGCACTACAAGACTTCAACATTGAGGTTGTACCTCTGCCAGAACTCAAATATCCGGTAGCACATAAGGCTGAATTGTGGTCTCTGGTCGATACAAGAGGGGAAGCTGCGGACCTACCATCTCTCGGAAAGGACTTAGCAACAGTACAACTTCCTTTCGAAGTTCGATACCAGTTGGAAGTCTGTATCTCTCGTGAGATCATTAACGAGTACAATATCGACAAGGATTTCCTCAACGCTTTGGAGAAGTTGGCTTCTGCAGACCCTAGCAAAGCCCAAAACATTCTCGAATACGTTGCTGAGAATTACACTCGACTTTATCATCCTATGACAATCTTCGATAACCAAGAAGCCTTGGCCTTTTCGTCTATGACAGAAATACCGCATTATTGCGCGATCTCACGGAAAGCCACCGTTACACCCACCACGATCTATTTCAGTTCGCCAACTGTTGAAACAACCAACCGCATCTTGAGAAACTACTCGAAGGAGAACGGCGAGGGACGCTTTTTGCGTGTTCAATTTACAGATGAGAAATATGAGGTAAGTTCATACACTACCAATCTCGTTCTCCCAAGACTGACATGATATAGGGACGTATCAACGCCTGTGCGGACAGAGCTCATAATGATGAGCTCTTCACCAGAGTATACAGGACGATCCGTAACGGTATTCGTATCGGTGACCGTCACTACGAATTCCTTGCTTTTGGCAACTCGCAATTTCGAGAGAACGGTGCATACTTTTTTTGTCCAACATCGTATCTATCTTGCGATGACATTCGCCGCTGGATGGGTAATTTTTCACACATTAGTGTGGTTGCAAAGTATGCAGCAAGACTGGGCCAGTGTTTCTCTACGACTCGAGCTATCAATGGACTCTCTGCACCAGATCTAATCAAGATACCCGATGTCGAAAGAAATGGGTTTGCCTTCACCGATGGAGTTGGCAAAATCTCTCCGTTCTTGGCCCAAATGATTGCCGCCGAACTTAAGCTCCGTACAGCCATAACCCCTTCTGCATTTCAGTTCCGATTAGGTGGCTGTAAAGGTGTTTTGGTAGTCTCCCCCGATGCCAAGGGCAAAGAAGTTCATATCCGGAAGAGTCAGCAAAAGTTCCAAGCTGTCTACAATGGATTAGAAATTATTCGTTGCTCGCAGTTCATGACCGCTAGCTTAAACCGGCAGACCATTACCATTCTATCTGGTCTGGGTGTTGAAGATGAAGTGTTTCTAGACATGCTGTCGGAACAACTTTCAAACTACCAGAATGCTATGAGCGACAACACATTGGCATTGAGTCTACTCAATCGTTACATTGATGACAATCATATGACGATTAACATTGCTGGTATGATTCTGAGTGGTTTCATGACGGAGAGAGAGCCATTCGTGCTGTCCCTCCTTCACTTGTGGCGATCCTGGTCGATTAAATTGCTCAAGGAGAAAGCAAAGATCATTGTCGAGAATGGAGCATATGTCCTTGGCTGCGTCGACGAGACTGACACATTGCGAGGTTACACTAAGCCAACAGTAGCACATGGTATGGCCTACAAAGAAGAAGAGCTGCCTCAAATCTTTATTCAAGTTCCTGACAAGGAGAACCCTACTCAGTACAACGTTATTGAGGGTATTTGTCTTGTGGGTCGAAATCCGTCTCTTCACCCTGGTGATCTCAGAGTAGTTCAAGCTGTGGATGTACCAGCCTTACACCACTTACGTGATGTTGTGGTATTCCCTCAAAGCGGAGAGCGAGATATTCCTAGCATGTGTTCCGGTGGCGACCTTGACGGAGACGATTACTTTGTTATTTGGGAAAAGAAGCTTCAGCCAAAGGAATGGAATTGCGAGCCAATGAACTATAATGCTCCCGAACCAGTACAGCTCAACAGACCTGTTATAGTTCATGATTTGATGACGTTCTTCGTTCGTTACATGAAGAATGACTCGTTGCCTACCATTGCTCATGCTCATTTGGCATCAGCAGACTACCTCACCCGTGGAGTGAAGGACCCGAAATGTGAGTAAACATCCCAGAAATTCATCAGTCCAGTTGACCAAACTGACATTTATAAAGGCCTTGAGCTTGCTGAATTGCATTCCAAAGCCGTTGACTACGTCAAAACCGGTCAGCCTGCCCAAATGCCGAAACGTTTGAGGGTAGCAAAATGGCCGCATTTCATGGAAAAGAGGTTTAAGCCAAAGGCTGCGACCTACCACTCGGAGAAGATCCTTGGCCGATTGTATGATAGGGTTGAGAGTGTTGACTTTGTCCCACAGTATGATGCGCCTTTCGACAAACGCATCTTGCGGGCATATCAACTCGAAAGCAGTGTTCTCAAAGCTGCTCGTCAGACAAAGTCAAAGTACGACACAGCCATGCGTCGAATTATGGCTCAACAGGAGATCAAGACCGAATTTGAAGTGTGGTCCACCTTCGTGCTTTCGAAACCTCGTGTTGGTAGCGACTACAAACTCCAAGAGATGATGGCCTTGATTACTGGCGCGTTCAAGGATCGTTTCCGCCAAGAGTGCATTGATCGAGCCGGGGGCAAAGAGTTCTCTGTGCTTGGACCTTTCGTAGCCGCAATGTACAAGGTGACAAAAGAAGAAATGGACATTGCACTAGCTGAGTGTCGGGCAACCAAAGTCGTTCATGGCATTACTGTACCGAAGAGAAAGATGAGACCCGAGTCAATGCCGCTAATTAGTTTCCCATGGTTGTTCGAAAAGGAACTGAGCAGAATTGCAACCGGCATCGAGGCACTGGACGATTTCGAGGAGAGAGGCTTTGAGACTGCTGATATCAACAAGCCACATGCTCAAGGTCCGAAACGTCACATTGGGATGTCTTCTCTTCCAGAAGACGATATCATCACACAGGAGAATGGTGTCATTATCCATCGGGGTGAAGTCCTTGATCTCTTCGAGGATAGCGCTTCCGATGGTGGCATTGATGATGAGTCTGAGGATGTACGCTCTCCCAGTGGCCTCTCTGAGTCTATGCAAGACCTTGTGGACGGTCATTTGGCAGCAAATCTAGCGGCGTTCAGAACTTCACCACCACCACTCAATGCAGGCCGGCCCAGCCCAGTCAGCAATCATGCCGCAGACAATTCGAAGGAAGGAGCAGCACCATTGTTATCGGATACAAAGGTTTCTTCGCCATCTGTCCCGAACACTGAGCCTGTCTCTGAGGTTGACACGGATGATGAAGAGATCGTGGAGATCGTCGAGGAGGAAGATTTCGAGACACCAGCTATCAACAAACTATCCAGCCTCTTAGATCTATAGTAGTTTGGTTGGGGTCCTGGAACTGCGTCTCACTGCAACTACTCAAGGGTTACAATATTTGGAGCCTTGATCACTTTCTTCGGGAGTGTTTATGGAATGGTTTGCGTGTTATTTAAAGCGTGAGGAGCTCTGTGGTTCACGGATGTAGCAGCGATTCCGGTGACTTCGGTAGAATGATACCTACAAGCGCGTGCAGGCTTGAGATGTGCATTATGCTGGTGTTTTACATAGGCATATAGAAAATCACAACGGGCTTACATATATATTTTCATGGTGATAGCTTCGAGTGAATGCTATTAGAAGTGCTTTTGATTTGGGAACGTGTGTGTGAAACTTCATACAAATGAAGAGACTATTTATATGTATCCCTTTAGTACTGCCGCTTCGGCGTTCAATATCGAGGAACCTGCAGCTCCAATAACGGCTAAGGAGTGTTAGTCGACAAGAATTAGGGAAATCAGAGGACTTTCGGAGCTTACTGTTATGACTCAGAGCCACAAATTTGATATCAAAGATTCCACTCTCATCCTCCCTCACCCGCCCCACGCTCACTGTATATCCGTTCTGAGTATTTCTGTCCAATCTTGGTTGCGGCCGATCGGCCTCCTCCATAACCGCTATAGCTGGCTGAGGTGCCGACGGGCACCCCAAAGTCTCCGCCTCACTGACATACTCCCTCATGGCCTTCTTCACTTGTTCAGCAGTTGGCCGTGGACCATCTCTGTTCTTGAATCTCAGCGACACACAAGCCATATGACCGTCTAAAACTGCAACCCTGTTGCACGCAGCCGAGATCTTCAGCTCAGATTGCTCCTCAAACCCAGTGACTTCCGCATTAACCTTGCCGAGAATCTTCTGCGCTTCCGTCTCCAGCTTATCTTCCTCCCCGGAGATGAAAGGCACCACATTGTCTAGAATATCCATACTGCTCACGCCAGGGTAGCCGGCACCGGAGACGGCTTGCATGGTCACGACGCTGACTTGGTCGACGGGGCCAAAGGCTTTTTGTATGGCGGCGAAGGGAATCACTATGCCGATGACAGCACAATTCGAGTTGCAGACTAGGAAACCCTTCTTGAGGGAGTGCTGTTTCCGTTGATGAGGGATGAGGTCGAAATGGGGGAGGTTTACTGTCGGGACGATTAGGGGCACAAGAGGATCGCGGCGGTAGTTTTTGGCGTTGGAGAAGACTGCCAATTCTGCTTTCATGAATTCCATCTCTGCAAGCCGGCACCGGTATCAGTTAGCCATTGGCCGGTCCAGCAACACTTCCAGCTTTAAAAACAAACATACCAATATCCCCCGCAACATCAGAGTCCAGCCCGCTGAATACAATGTCGCAGTCCTGGAATTCGCTCGCTTTGCACTCTTTAATGACGAGGTCTCCGATCTCGGCGGTCATGGGGAAGGCTTGCTTCCATTTCACGGCATCTTTGTATTTTTTGCCTGCGGAGCGAGATGATGCGCCGACGGCATGGAGCTTGAGATAGGGATGTTGCGCGAGAAGGAGGATGAATCGCTGACCAACGGAGCCGGTGCAACCAAGAACGCCTAGGGTAGCAGGTCAGTATTGGAGCCGTGGGGATGTGGATTGGGGTGTGTAGTCTTTTGGAGGGGTAGTGGGTTATCGAATTGGCTTACCGCAGCGTTTTGTAGGGAATTGGGATGCCATAATTTGAAATGGTTCTTGAATAAAGGAAGGAATATAATCTTGGGTTTAGCAGAGGTAGAAAGAGGAAGTGGAAAGGGTCCAAATGAAAATGGGTAAAGTCCGAATAATACTGTGACTGTTTTATAGAAACCCACTGTGGGGAGCAAGGCTGGCATATTTTTTTCATGGTGCGTGCCCCACATATGCACTGCACGAGGACGCAAGGCTGATGAACTTTTTGCATGAAAGATTTGCCACGGGTTTGTCACCTGGTTAATTGCGGTTGAACGTCAATGACATGAGTTAATGCTCCCGAGGATCCGAAGGGGTAAATTCACACTGATAAATATCCCAATTGTTTCAACACAGTCAAATGGAAGACAAGAAGGCCCTTGTATATCACGGGAAGAGATCCATAGAGCAAAAGAAATCATTCAGCACCAACTTAGTGTAAGGTATAACTGAATCGCATAGTCCTTTCACTTGCATAGGAGAAAGTAGGAGCATATTTTGATGAATTGAAACGCTATGCGGTACAATGTCATGCTCCGTAAACAGAGCAGAGTGGTGTGATCTTGCCAACTCAAAAACGCCCAAATTCTACATGCCACCCATAATATTATTGCTATGGTTCGAGCTCTAGTAAGGTTTGGCAGCGGTTTGGCAAGCTTTCTACAAATAGAATATTAGCAAGATTTTTCAAAACCGGAAAGGGGATTGGCATACCAATTGCTCCAAATACCAATTACAGATTGACATGTTTCCTTGTTGCTCATCCATACACTTGTTGAAGTTTTGGATCTGGAGGTCGCATCGCTGTTCGCCGAATTGGTTCGTGTTTTGAGATTCCGATGCTACAGCGCCGTTGTCTTGAGCTGCCTCTGGTGCGCTGGAACCTCCACCGAAGAAACCACCGATCGCATGGCCAATAGAAGAGCCAATGGCAACACCTCTAAAAACATATGATCAGTATGGAGCCATGTAAATAGCAATGCGATCCGAGAACTTACGCTGCGGTGCTAGCAACCTGTCCGAGTATACCTGGACTGGATGAGGCTTGCTGTTGACCGGCTGCAGGAGGCGCTGCAGTTGCGGCAGCTGGTTTTGGTGGGTATGCAGCTGTGGTTGCTGGTCGAGTTTGCTGAGCTGTAGGTGTCGCTGGCTTGCGAGGGGCTGCGGTGGGACGTCCTCTTTGGCGGGGCATTTTGATATCGGTTTATTGGGGTTTGGAGACAAAGAGATCTAAGTAATGAGGAATTTCTAAGGTTCTGCGATGCAACGTTTGTCGAGTTCTAACTGGAGGTGTATATGTACTATGATGGAGGCAATTAAGAAGCTTGAGGAATTTGCCGGAATCCCATACATATGATCGTTGATTGGTCAGAATTTAGGAGCTAGCTGAAATAGTCTTGGACTTTTATATGAACAGGGCCGCGGCATGAACGACTATCTTCATGAACTATCAGAGTATGCTGGAAAGCGGGACTAATGCAAGAGATTGGATGGCTTTTTCAGTTTGTTGCGAAGGCTCAGTATAGTTGACCATCGATTTACTATTACTAACTTAATCAAATTGGGGAGAGTTGAGCCTGACAGGTGATGACTTCTCTAACCCCTAATACTTGCACCTTAGTGTATTGAGACTGCAGTTGAGAGCCCGAGATAGCAGAGCTCGGTGAATTCTGACGGTGCGTTTGTATTCGGCGCACTCTTCTCTTCAACGTGTGGATCAACAGCTTTAGAATCGTGGTATCATCCATTGATCAATCCAAAAACGCCGTTCTCCAATGAATGCAGTGAGCAACTTGTGACTCCTCTTCGCTTCAATGCGCAATAACGCAAATCTGCTAATTCTTCTTCTTCTTCTTTGACTTTTGGTTCTTCTTCTCCTTCCCTTCCTGCTTTGGCTTTTTTGATCTCGATTTCGATTTTGGCTGCTCAACAGCTTCATCCGGAGAATTTGTTTGGACTTCTTGGCTTACTTCGCCGGTTTTCCTCTTCTTACTAATGGGTGCTGGAGAATCCGAACCTGAGCTGGAATCGTCAGAGTGTTCCGAGGATTCTGTCTTCTGTACATTGGGTATTGTTGCTTCTTCGTCAACCTTCCGCTTCTTTGATAATTCTGCGAATTTAATATGCGACCTAGCCCTCTCTTTCGCCTCCCTTTCTGCTCTCTGGAGATCATACTTATCGTTGCCAGACTACACATCTCTTGTCAGTATAACCTAAAGTATGGCAGGACTTGAATTTTCCTTACAAGCCCAGCTTTGATGAACCTTCCAGCAGCTCCCTTGTCCAGTTTGAGGTTGCTCTTTTCAGCGACAGGATTCTCGGCAGCATCAATCTTTTGGAAGTATTGCTTCACTCGTGTAAGTTCCGTGAAAACAGCATGTTCACGGGCATTAATGCCGTTGAGCCTGAGATATGCTAAAGAATCAGTCAGTCAAGAGATGATTGAATTGAGAGTAAAGGGGAGAACGTACAAAATAGTATGGATTCAATCGCATATGTGACGAGAGTGTAGAGCTTTGCTTTGTCTAGCAAAGGTAATTTTGAAGCAACTTCCGGAACCGTTTTCTCCAGAAAAGGCGCGAGAGCATCTTCAATATCGTCTATGTTGTCGTCCAGTTCTTCGAGTAACGATAAGATTTGGGAAGAATCCATTTTCTCGAAAAAGAAAAGAAGAAACCCTTGAAAATATTGTCTGGTTGAGGCGTTGGAGGCGCATGTGAATAATTGCTAGATCTACGGAGTGTTTGCGATGAAAGTTGCGCTCTTCCGCCTTCGTAGACCGGCAGAAAGACTGCGTGGATGAAAGCAGCCAATGAAAGCGCCCACTTAGCAAGAATCGACAGGGTTAATCAATTAATCGTTTTTTCGTGGATATATTTTTTAGGTCTTTCTCTCGACCCTCGACTCTTGACGTCTTGCATCTGAGTCGACCTCCCAGACCTTTCTTTCATATTTGCCTAACAAATATTGAGCGGCTACCTTGTATTTACCTCTGCAGCTTCATATTTCACACCATCCCTCACCTTTCGGCCTCATTAACTCGAAATTTTCGCAATTAAGCACAACATCTACCCAAGGAGCAATCAATATTCCCTTGCCAATCCCACTATCGCCCTTCCCTACCCGAATGCGTACATGACGACGGCGACCGTGTCACGGCTTCTTTGTTCTGGGCGCAATTATCAACTCCAAACCTAGCAGCCTGGACTTTTCCTACTGCTTGTTTGCCATGAGTTCATTTCAATAACCATTGAGAGCCGTTCATCCTGTCTTTCCAAAGGTGCGGCCGTCCGCTGTTGCGGGTGTTTGTTCGACAACCTCGTAACTGCAGATGGCTTTACGATAACACGCAGCTGGGCCGGGCGGCCATTCATACCATCTCGGGACAAAGCCGGACATATTGGTGGCCGCGGCGGAAACAAGCACCGAGTTGCTCCTCCGGTTGTGCAATATCAGCATGCAGTATTGTGATTTCCCAATGTCACAAGAGATATGGCAGTGGGAGCAGTTACGTGGCCTCGGCAGACACGAAAGGTGACCCATACCCCGCAGCTGCGAGGATGGCAACACCGACGTTTCCTTACCATGAGACTGCAGAAAGAGGAGGGGCAAACGCAACGGACTACACCAAGGGAGACAATGGGCCCATGCAGAGTGGCGCAAAGACTGCAGATGCAGAAGAGGTTGCGAAGAACAGATCACCAGGATTAGGACCTCTAGCTACACCATCCAGGTCAGAGAATGTTGAGGATCCGGCGGAAGAGGCACAGTATGCGTTGGCAGATGAAGGTACTCAGTCTACGATGCTTGACCAACCTTTTGATCTTGAAAGAGAATCTCCGTCAATTTCCGGAGACGAAACTTTCCAAGATACGCAACAATATACAGAGGTAGCCCAAACTGGATTTATCGAAAACCTGCAACCAGAATCTGCCCAACAGCAAATGGAGGACTACGGCACTACATCAGAAGAAGTATCCATCACCGAAGACACTATTGTGGACACGCAAGAAGTTTCCCGAACAATCCACATTCTGGGTACAGACCCTGTCGGACAATTTGTTGCTCACGGCTTGGCCGGATTAGACTTTGCGCCGCCTATTACTCTACTCATGGACCGGCCAATACAGGTCAAACATTGGCGTGCTGCTGGTAGGGCTGTAAAAGTGCGCAATCAAGGCTTGACAAGCGAACGATCAGGCTTTGATGTCGAGTTGACGAAAGATTTTGGAGTGCAGAGCAAGCAGGCCTTTAAAAGCTCAGATGAAGTGATTGATAATCTAATCATTACCACAAAGGGAGCAAAAACTGTAGCTGCTCTTACCTCGA
This sequence comes from Rutstroemia sp. NJR-2017a WRK4, assembly GCA_002946385.1. Classification (NCBI taxonomy): domain Eukaryota; kingdom Fungi; phylum Ascomycota; class Leotiomycetes; order Helotiales; family Rutstroemiaceae; genus Rutstroemia; species Rutstroemia sp. NJR-2017a WRK4. Next base: position 121,890 of record NJPR01000119.1, on the reverse strand, counting down.
TCAAACACCGCCTACGGAGCTCTTCAACAATATGTTTTATACAGCATGGCGCGGGTGTTATTGATGAGATCAATGCTCTTGTATTTCCGGACCCTACCACGCGGCCGCACTACATGCTCGGCAATGCCTCTCACGGAGTCTTTCCCTCGGACCAGCCATGGACAGTCTCACAGGTGAGCCATGGGCAACTCAAGCTGACCATCCTTCCACGAGATACAGATAAATCTACCGGTAGAGGGTCTGTTAGGAGGCTGGACCCAGGATGGGCACCGTCTTCACGATATATGCTGATGATGTTATGTCGGGATCCTGAACTTCGAGCCACAGGACTGCTGTATCCGGAGTATTTAAAAGCTCACTTCGAGTTTGTTGCTATCAATTCAGTCATAAGCCCGCTCTCTGTGGTTTTCGATTGTTCCTGCAATCAACTCTTGTACAATTATCCTGCTAGCCAGACAATGAAGTCTCTTCTACAGGAAATATCCGGAGTCTTAACAATTCTTCCGGAGTTTGAGAATACTCCCAACATCACAAAGCACTTTGGCCTCGACAGACTAGAGAGCCTGGTATTATCTGTCATCGCACGCACTGGAGAGAACTTGACAACCATGTTGCGGAATGTTCGGGCAGGGAAGAGAACTGATATTGATTATTACAATGGCTACATCGTCAAACGAGCAAAAGAGTTGGGCGTTCCTTTCAGCGTGAACGAGATGGTTGTGAATATGGTCAAGGCAAAGCAGGCCATGGTATCGCGGGAGAGGAATTCATTCATACCCGCATACGATCGGAATTGGGATAGAACTAGATAGATGGATTGCATTGGGAGTTACAGGCTTAAAATGGCGGCGGTCATGTATTATGTGTATGGCTGTACGTTTAACGAAGTGTATCTATAGTAGAAGCACCACTTGTACATTTAAGATGCTCATAATGGCTGCATGAAAATTCAATGAAGTAAATATTACCACTCGCAAAGATTCTTGACTTATCCTGTCCCATATCTGAGTTAGCTGTAGAGATGAAAATTGTCTTGGCCGGTGGTTTGCTGTGACATATCGAAGCCTGACGTTGGCGAGAAAAATTATTGGCAGGGATAAGGTTACTGGATCTTAACCCCTCCATCTGCAGTCCGATCTCACTCAGTCTCAACAGCATAACCACTTAATACTACAATATGGAGGACGATGATTTGGCCCAGGTATGTTACACGTTAATATATAAAAAACACCACGACGTAGCTTGCTAAGTTGTGTGACCTCTAGATTAGAAGAGCTCGCCTCGAGCAATTGAAATCCCAAGGCGGGGGTGGTCGCGCTGCCGGCCCAAGCAGCGGCGGAGGACAAGATGAAAACAGACAGTGCGCAACACTTCGCATCCAGATTCGCCCCTAGGTACTAATGCAGGCACTCTTAGGCAACAAGAAGAAGCTGCTCGTCAGTCCATCCTGAACCAGATCCTAGAACCTGAAGCGGCAGACCGTCTCGGTCGCATACGACTTGTAAAGGAATCGCGAGCGGCGGATGTGGAAAATCGATTGATTATGCTGGCGCGGTCAGGTCAACTACGACAGAAAATTACAGAGGATCAACTCAAGGAGCTTTTGGGAAGTGTGGCAGAATCCAAGAAGGACGAGGAGAAGATTGTGGTTAGTCGGAGGAAAGGCGGTTGGGATGATGAGGATGACGATTTGCTTGATTTGTAGGCTAGGGCACATGGTCGAGAGATAATTTGTGCATAAGGGCATCATCGCGAACGATGGAACCAAACTCGGGACGTTAGGGATACTCTCTTTGCGCTCTTGGTGGGATAGGAGTTATATATTTCAAGGTTGGAGGACCTTCATTCTCAGCTACCAAAATGTCATGACTTACCAGTATCATCATGAGATACTTGCTGAGCTTTCTTTCTCGCTCTTTCCATCTTCCTGATGTCCCTTAGATCTAACGGCTTTTCAATCCCTAGCTGCTCTCTCAACTCCTCCACACTCCTCTCTAGTTGTTCCTCCCAGTAAACATTAATCATTTCTTCTGCCTTCAACCCATTGCTGAATGCCCACGGCGCATAGATTGTGAAAAATCTCCTCCTCTCCGCCGGTTTCAACGATGTCACGGCAAACATACTCAACCCCGTCATTGGTAGCAAGGTATTCGCAAACTCGAAAGCCTTCAATGCCACTTCGCCCTCCCGCACAATAGGCAGACCGGTAATGGCGTGGTAGAAGTCATGACACTCGCGGTATCGTTGCATGACATAGGCACACTCCTCATCATCGATGTACTTTACAGTATCGCGTGTGTCGGGGGATACTCCTTCACGGTCTAACCAATCTGCGTAGCAGCGCCCGACGGTGTTGGCAGGAAGACTGCGCAAATACGGCATGGAGAGAGTCTTGGAGGATATGCGCGGGCGGTCACGAAGTATGCGGCGACCCGTGGGTGATGAGAGCATAGCATCGCGCAGACGGTAGATGAAGTATGGCGTTGCGGTAGCTTCGCCCAGAGCTGCAATTAGATCTGCGGAACCGATAATTAGTTGTCTTGAATTGGCAATCTAAGGAACTTGAGGGGCTCTACCTGCACGATAGGGATTTATCAATGACATGACTGCTGAGCCCACAGCCAAACCACCTCGTTCGAGAGGGGTGAGGGGTACATGGCCGGGATAATTTGGTGGTGGACGGTTCAATACACTGAAACTTCTCGTGGCAATTGATATTGAGCAAGCTGTAAGTAATTCCCGTGGCAATCGAAGGGCCTGGGAAGAGAAACGGGAATTCAAAGCCATGATTGAACTGCTAATGAGCTGCTGTTTTTAAAGTCGCGGGATATCAAAATTGTGGAGTGAGATAGAGCTCGAATAGCTCCACTACCTTTTCGACGCGGTAAAGTCTGGAAACACCAAAAACATCATCCCTCCAACGATTCTATAACACCTCAAAGCACTGGAGTAGAATTCCGATCAAGATACCTTTCATGGTCCATGATAGAATTCGTTGAAATCAATATTCTGCTTCTGAAAGACCACAGTGCGCTAGCAACGAATATTAGCTTGCAAAAGCAGCAAGTCATGGTAGAGAAATTTCAAATCTACAGCAAGAAAAATCTAGAAGTTCACATACAGGGATTTCGCTATTCATAGGAAGGGACTTATCTGCTGGAAAGTTGAATTTGGTAGTACCAAATCAACTTCTTGCTAGCTATCCTAAAAAGACTGTCCTTGTCGTCGTTCAGCAACTTCTGGCCTGCCATGTCAAACATGAGTGGTATAAACATGGACGTCCATGAAGCGTTTACTCGATGGGCCATCGATCAAGGCATTATGATCAAGGGCGTAAAGCCTCATTACTTCCCTCAGAGAGGTATGGGCTTGATGGCGAGCACTGATCTTGAGGTATTATACTTGCTACATGAAATTCCCCAAGTATCCTCGCTACTAATGTCATTTAGACCGGAGATGTTATACTACAAGTTCCCATCAAAGCGTTACGAAAGGCTTCCGATATTCCCTCTAGATTTTCTAAAGCCCTGCCGCAATGTCCGGTGCACGGTCTATTCGCCCTTTCCCTGAACTCATGCACATCAGCCCCTTGGCAGGCTGTTCTGCCCACCAAAGAGGACATTCGAGTATCTATGCCCCTTCTCTGGGATCCTGAGATTCAGCAACTTCTTCCACATACTGCAAAAGCTCTCCTTGAAAAACAGAAGACCAAGACCTCGTCTGCTTGGGATGCTATCCGCAAAGCATTTCCTGAACCACACATCACGCAAGATGAATTCATACACAACTATCTCATCGTCAACAGCCGAACATTCTACTACCTCTCGCCCGCTCTCAAATCATCCCAGCGACAGCCTCGCAAAGATGACCGTCTAGCTTTAAACCCCTTCGCCGACTATCTCAATCACAGTTCCAACCCTACCTGTGCCGCGGACCTCTCTGCCACTGGATACACCATCCGCGCCTCCCAGTCGATCAAGACAGGCAGCGAGATATTCATCTCATACGGAAGCCACAACAACGATTTTCTCCTCGGCGAGTACGGCTTTATCCTCGACGACAACGCGTGCGATTCCGTATCTCTCGATCCCTGGATAACGCCGCTTCTGACCCCCGAACACGCGGAGAATCTGAAAGAGGTTGGGTTTCTAGACAACTACGTGCTGGATGCGAACGGGATATGTTATCGCACGCAAGTCGTGCTGAGAATCCTCTGTTTACCCCTGGGACGATGGCGGAGGTTTGTGAATGGATCGGAGGATGAAGAAGCTGCGAGAGAAGCTGCTGATGAGGTTTTGCGGGGGGTGCTGAGCGCGGCTAGGAGAGAGACGATGGAAATGATCAACAGAGTTGGTGCTACTGATGCAGGGCTGACAGAGCAGAGAAAAACCTTACTTAGACGTTGGAACCAAATTGCGGTACTGTTAGGCAATGAATTAAGCCGCATTGAAGGTTGAGCTTGGACACACCTATGTGATTCTTTTTGACTTGATCTTCTAATTGATCCAGGCACTGAGGGCTTGCTAGTTGAAAGCTAGGTGGCGGCCGAGTTGACTCAATCCTTTTCTCGCCCAAAATATCTTCGCTGGGCAATCTCCCCTGGCACCCAACGTTCCTTATGAGAGTCTTCAAATGTGATGTTCGACGTTTCTGATCTTCCAGAAACGAACAATGCTGCCCGGTCTAGACTTCTGAACATTGACGAGGACGACGCAGATATGAACAGCAGCTAATACAAAAAAATATGACCGCCAGGATAATAAAGTAGCTGATAGAAATTAGTTAAAATCAAAAAGGGTGCATGGATCAACACTGAAAGCAGCATTTCGTCATACATTTGTATTCTATAGTACAAGTTTTATTTTGAAATACACAGGCAAGAATCATAGGACCATTATTCCAGAAATGCCGAAAATCCATGTAGCAGATGCCAAACGCCCCAAATCCACGCCCAGCCAGTTAAATTTTCAAGGCAATGCCAGCCTTTTGGTCAGGGAACAGAGATAGTATGATGAGTTACCTTACTCCGGTCTTGGCCGTTTGGCACCGTGCGGGTTTTGCCAGTCACCACCAGCTGTCTGATTCTGTTGGAAGAAAGCCGGATTAAAGTGAGGTTGCATAGACTGGAAACCGTTTCCACCTATGTGATAGATTAGCACCCGTTCACACAATCAGTTACAATAAGCGTTTCCTCTTACCTTGCATCCCGCCGCCCATCTGTGCCATGTTTCCCATATTCATGGGCATTCCCATTCCCGCCATTCCACCCATCGGCATACCAGCCATAGGCATCCCGCCCATCATTCCATTTCCCATGCCACCTCTACCACCTCTCATTGCTCCAGGTCCACCTCGCATGCCACCCATCATTCCGCCCCGATTGAAACCGCCAAACTGGTTCCCCATAGGATTTCCCTGAAACCCGCCACCCATAGAAGAATTGAAATTACTCCCCATGTTGCCTCCGGCGCCTGAGAAGTTTCGGTTGAAGTTACCCTGGTTCATGTTGTTCATACCACCACGAGATGAATTATACCCGCCGCGACCACGGAAATTGCCTCCAAAATTGCTGGAAGTGTGATTTCCACGCTCGTTACTGTATCCTGAGCTGGAACGGTTGTTCTGACTTTCTTTTGTGGCACGAGTTGGTGCATCTTTTGGTAACGTGCGGAATGGGTTCACATTCGGGTTGTGGTAGGAAACAGTTTGTTTCTTGACATATTGTTGACCTTCTCCAAATGCATCAATCTTGCGCTTAGCCGCAGTTGCAGCCTGTTGTGAGGTGAACTCGACGTATGCTTGTCTGCATTTCATTGTTAGTTATTTCCAGTATCCAAGGTCCTGGCCAGATTTGACATACCCCTTGCTTTTACCATTGACCTTGTGCTCGGAAAACGTGATATCTTTCAATTCGTCTTCTACTTGGGCCTGGTTAACCCAGCCACGAATGTCATCATCAGTGTTCCACCAATGCAGCTCTGATATCAAAAGCGCAGTTGTCGCGCCTTGGTCAATTGGACGGTCATCAGATCCTTCCTTTCTCTTCACGCCTTGCTGTTGAGGAGCTTGTTTCGGTATGTTGAGCGTATCATGCCCTGATTCATCCGTACTCTTGATCTGCTGCTGCCCTTCCATGAGCTTGTCCTTGTCATTGCTGACCTTGATATCCACGTAGTCATCATCTTGCTCATCTTCATGTTTTCCATTCGCTTCGAGCTTCTCGTCATTTGATGATTCAATCCCTTCAATCTTCACATCGCCTTCCTCGTCCTTTTTGAAGATTGTATCCTGCTCCGTGTTGGTATCTCCATAGATATCAATGTCAAATTCGTCGTCCGCCATTGTGCTAAGGTTTATACAAAAGACCTTAATGTGGTTGGGTCTGGTTGAAAAGAGATTCTAGTGAGTGCTTTAGAAACAGGTGAATTGACGCTATGCCACACGAAAGTGGTTTCTGTAAGAATAGAACAAGAGAATCAGCACGCGAAAAGACTAAAGATGCCATTTTCTGTGGTTTGGTCCAAGGCGTCCGCGACCACAGGAGCAAGTTTGGAATATGTGGGATAGAATTTAACGAATACGTACACTCCTGAAACCTGGAGAATATTGCTTCAACAACTGAGGTCAAAGTCTGACAGCCTTCTTTGGCAGATGCAGACACAATAGAGAATTCAAGACGAAGCTCTGTGCTTGCAGTCTTTCTTAAATGTGAATTGTTCCAGATGTAGAGAAGCCCAACAGAGTGATGAACGGCCAATGCCAAAATATTGGAAATAATGTAAGCCAGAGAACATATAGATGATCCAGATGAAATTGAAAAACAGAATCAGAAATGGATGTTATCCAGATTCCTTGATGATCAATAACAACAGTGCTCGCAGCCTTGCAGCTCAAGTCCGTCTCTCAATATCTCCCAGAGATTCTTTCATAAAGTCTGTGAGCGTGCTTCGACAGAACGAATGTATCCGACGTGGTAGAATAATGGGACCGAGGTGAGGATCAACAATGGGCGACTCGAGTCGTTGTAGATGTATTGCGCAGATGTGTGTGAGTGGCCTAGTAGGTTAACTTGAGTGGTCTAAACGCTGCTCTCGAATGAAATCTTCGTGTTAGAAATCCGTTACACTGCTTGCGCGACGTGTTTTAATTTGTGACGATGAAGAGAATTTGTCCGGCGTGCATTGAAAGGGAGTGTGACAAGAAGAGCGTGAGTTGATGAGCGTGTGTAGTGAGCGAGCAAGTGAAAGACTATAAGAATCGGACTGAGGTCAGTGAGGAGTTTGGGATTAAGCCTAGAATTTGACTCGAGGAGCAGCTCTATCTTCGCGTCGTCCTTCTTCTCTCTCCTCTTTTTCGTTTTGTCCTTTTGCTTGTTGCTCCGTTTCTTCTGTCGCGAAAGCTTACCGTGCCTGCGCGGGTGCTAAGATGAGAATAAAGACTACTTATGGAGCCTCAGGCAGATATTAAGGCAACAACATCGTCCTCGGAAGCAATCTAAATTCTAAGGTTCCTTATCTGGCTTCTTTCTCACACCCAAGCTCCTTTTAAACATCGTCTGTCCTAATTCTTTCCACCACCCAAATTTAATCCGCTCCTTCATTGACGTCCACGAGAAACGACTTCACTTCTCCTCTTCCTTGCGATCCTATAAACGGACATACAATTGCAAAGTTCGAGTTCTATCTCAACGGTCACTGCATCTCGAACGAAAGTCCAAATCGGAACCGAATCTAGCCACGACCTCCCATTGACTCCCACCTATTTACCAAAATGTCTGATCAAATTCAAGAGTTTATGGATATCCCCAGGGATTTCATCAAGGATGGCACTCAATTCATCCACAGGTGCACAAAGCGTAAGAAGTACCCCGAGCCATCGCCGCATGGATTTTGTGACACAGAAGCTAACATACATTAGCTGATCGCCGCGAATTTGTGAATATCTCACGCGCAGTAGGAGTTGGTTTCCTGATCATGGGTGCTGTAGGGTACCTGGTGAAATTGATTCACATTCCTGTGAATAATATCTTGGTTGGTGGAGCATAATTGGGATCATGGGGATATGGGCAGATTGGCGAAGTCTGGAGGGCAGATGGCGGTCGTAGCAGCATACATGAAGGTATGAGGTCCATGTGTAGCGGCTGCAAATGCAGATATGTCAAAACTTTAGTGGTGGGGGGGGGGAGGAAATGGACGGGAAACTGGACACAATCGCAGGCGTACAAAGGGCAAGGTGTTTCCAAAAGCTACGGATGTATTATAATTCGCTTTGAGGACCATTACGTACAATTTATGGCATTGATGGCGTGCAATAACAATGAGGTCGCAGTATTGGCAGATGTAGAGCAGCTGTGAAGCTCGCGGTTCACAGGTCTGCTTGAACTTTTTATGTCATACCACGCGCAACGCATAAACCACAAGTGGCGCGTGTTGGCCTTTGTGCCTTTGTGCCTTTCTTTCTTGTGAATAATTAGGCTCCAAGGCAGCCACGGCTGTCCGCGAGACCAATCGGGCACTTCGGGGCGCTGCCGAGGCTCTCTCTCGAAGCTCTCTCGAATCGTGGCTCTTCGACGGATGAAGTCGGCTTTAAGATCGGCTTTAAGCGTTTGCGATAAGAATTTCTCCACAATGACAGCTTCAACAAAGCTTGGTGGAGCCTTTGGAGGTGAGGGGCGCATAGTCGAGTGAGAGATGTTTGGGCAAGAATGTACGAGTATACGATTATAATTTCTCTACTCTGCTAATCTTACATGAGAAATCAACACCGGTACAGAATATATTTTATATTTCATCCTTATACTCCTACTCCATCTTCTGCGCACATGGGAAACTTGGAAATACATTACTCACCACTTCTCACCTCACTTCACCCTAAAAGCACACCTACCTCATCAAGCGGCTTCTAAGGTCCTCGTCCTCGTCCTCGGATCCTACCCAGCATTTCTAGCCTACTCGTCCTCCCAGACCTAAAATTGTCTATACACTCCTTGTAAACTATACATTATTCATTGTACTTATTTCCCCCATAATCATCGCCCATTTCTACCTCTCATTGGCTCCGCTTCGTACATACGATATACTACATCCAGAAATACCCGGTATAGAGACGTCATATAAACTTCACTACGGAAGTGACCATTTTGGTATAAATACACAAACACATACTCAAAATTTCCGCGATTTATCAGACTAATGGACGAACCCGGATCGTCCGCGCCTTCTTCCCCAGAGGCCACATCGCACAGCTGTCCGATTGGTGATGAAAGGGATCGAAGCGAAAGTCTGGAGAGAGAGGAATCTGGCATGAGATCAATGTCGAGTGAGGTTGAAGATATCGAGGAATCGGGAATTGATATTATATTTGGTGGTGCAGGAGAGACGGAGGATGACGATGAAGACCACGAGGGCAATGATAACGACGATGATGATGAAGACGAGGAGGATGACTTGGAGGGCTATGGTAGGTTACGCCGCATCACTGCAGGGTTCGTCAGTGCGACGTGTAGCAACATTTGCTGATATGCCATACACTTTTCAGAGGTTCAGGTGAACATCGCCAATGATGAAGACCCAGATGGAACCGAATCCGATGCCGAACGAAGTGAGCCCCATATACTATTCACCTTACTTCATATCATTTTGCTCATATTTCGATTTGTAGTCGCACAACGAAGACGACAAATTTTACGCTTATTAGCCAATACGGATATTGCAAGGTTATTCCGTCTCGCTGCTGACGATGACGATGATGAGCTCAGCGCCATTTGGTCCCGGCGACAAAGAAGGGAACGCCCAGATCCGGATCGATTTCCAAAAGTTCCTAGTGATGTTGGAGAAGAACTGATGGCATCCGGCGATTTTGGTTCCAACGATACTTCTGGTACAGATGGACAAATCAAAAGGCGAAAGAGACTGGCACGAAGAATCTTGGACCGAGAGTTGGCATCGGGAAACTTTGCGAGCCAGAAGATAAATCAAAGAATGATGGCCCAGGTATGAATAGTGTTCGTCATGGCGGGCTACCTCTAATATTACATAGGAAATGCTACCGTCCTCCAATGCCGATATGATCATCAACTACAACCAGCCAGTATATTCCGGTCAGTTTTCAGACGATGGGAATTTCTTTTTTGCAGTCAATAAAGATTTCAGAGTGCGGATGTATGACACTTCAAACCCCTATAAGTGGCGATATTACAAGACTGTGGATTACCCTTATGGACAATGTAAGTGGACAGTTTCTGATAGGATTTCACTTCATTACAGCACAAAGTCACGCTTTTCGAAGCATTAGCCTTACCACCGGGTTCGTATCTGAAGTCTAACATCTCTAGGGACACTCACCGATGCTTCCCTAAGCCCGGATAATAAATACCTTGCCTACACTTCTATTCGGAGTACAGTGTGTCTTGCCCCGACCGATCCCAATGACATGGGAGATCCCTATCATTTAGACCTAGCAGATACCGGAAATGGGCGTAATCCGAACCTTGGATTCCGTTCTAGGTCCGGGGGCTCTTTCGGAATCTGGTCGATTCGGTTTTCTGGTGATGGCCGTGAACTTGTCGCTGGTACGACCGGAGGATCCATTGTCGTATACGATATCGAATCACGGCGCTCTCTCCACAGAATTTTTGGGCACGAGGAAGATGTCAACGCGGTTTGTTTTGCGGACAAATCCTCACCACACATATTGTACTCAGGGTCAGATGACACTACTTTAAAAGTCTGGGATACCCGCAGTATGGGTGACAGTCGTGAAGCGGGAGCATTTGTTGGCCACATCGAGGGTCTGACTTACATTGACAGTAAAGGCGATGGTCGTAAGTAAATGAAATGTCTACCCCAAAAGAACTGCGTCTAATCATATACAGGCTACGTTCTCAGCAATGGCAAGGACCAGAGCATGAAACTCTGGGATCTCCGCATGGTAATGTCGCCTCGAAAGTTCGGCGAAATCAGATCAAGTGGTCGGAGACGCATGCAATCACATTACGACTACCGCTGGGGGGCATATAACGAGGATGACTGGTATCAAGATCCCGATGACAACTCTCTCGTCACATTCAGAGGTCACAGAGTGTTAAGAACTCTCATCCGATGTCATTTCTCACCACCAGGAAGTACGAATTCTAGATATGTTTATTCAGGTAGTGAAGATGGCAAAGTGTTCATATGGAACATGGATGCTACGCTTGCCGGAAAGGTGGACGTATTCAATGCGACGAAAAACACGAGGCCGCCGGAGCACGTAGCTGGACCGTGGGACAATGACGAGGATGAGGTACCTTTCTCTAGATGGCAGACGTGCGTAAGAGATGCTAGCTGGCATCCTACAGCACCTATGATTGTTGGTGAGTACACCTCCCCCCCTAGGATCCTTTCCAATTTAACAATTATATAGCGTCGGCTTGGAATGGTTATGGCTTGTCGATGGGAACAGTAACTTCACACTCTTGGAACGACGGCGCTGAAGATGATGAGGCTGAGCCCAAGATGGGTTTACGGCTGTCGGAAAAGTTGGAACAAAATCCACGCTATTATGAAAATCATCAATCTCAGCAGCAACGTAGGTCAGCTCGACTTCAGGGTCTGAGAGTTCCTTCCCCGGATAATGACGAGGACTTCGAAGATGAGTAACTATATAACTGTTTTATAATCTGAAGATATCACCCAAATCATTCGTGCCATTAAACATTTCATGGCTTAATCTTAAATGTGAAATGCATATTGAGAATTATGATTGACTTCGCTACCTTAGCCCCTTTTCCATTTGCCCAAAACGGCTATCGGCGTCAGCTGTTCCAACAAAAGAATCTGCCGCCAGATATCAACCGTATCAAACACATCACGATCAGAAGATATACATCCAAAGACAGTAACTGTAGCACCTACTTTCAACGCTAATATTCTCATATTTTGCAAGCTTCCAAGATCCCTAAACTTTTATTCCAGAAACCGTAAAATATCCATCTCACCCATATTCCCGTTAAAAGAGGCAGCGATGCTGTCGCCCCAATCGAACGACTGGGAAAACGTAAGGCTATCTCCTGAATCCACGGCGTGCTGATCGGCTATAAAAGGAAGATTATCTTTGAATCCGTAAGGAGTAGCATGAGAAGCGAGCGGCTGGGTTTTTGTGGTAGCCATGGATTTTTCGGAAGATATCATCTGATGTATTTTCAACCGTTCTCTACTTGAGCTCAACGATATGGCTGATTTTGTTAGTGGTGTGTTGCTTATATGCGTAGATTCGTCATCCACGCATGACTTGTTTGGGATATCTTTGCTTGCGGAATCATCGCATGGTCTAAATCTGTCCGGATACTTGTTCCGGAATCGATCTCGGAGATCAGTTGGCTGTCGACTTTGTAAATGAAAGCGAGGATCGCGTTGGATCCTGGTCCAAGCAGGACCATACAGGTCATAACCCTCTAGAATCTCGCGATCCTCCTGCTCGGAGAACAGCCGACGTTCTCGTCTTTCGGATGGTTTGAAAGGTCCCTGGATTCCGAGTTGAGCAAGGTCAGTGAGCTTTTTCCTGTGGCTGCGAGGTTTCTTTTCTTGCTTTGGTTTCGTGAAGACAGAAGAATTAGAGATCGCGCCACTGGATGCTTCAGGACTGTCACGCAACACTGAGCTATCCGGAAGATTTCCAGCTTTTGGCTTTTCTGCATTTGTTTGCTCTACATCATCATTGCCGATGATGCGTTTTCGTTTACTAGGAGTTCGCTTTTGGCCCATCAACTCATCTGGGCAGCATGTTCTGAAACGGTCTTTAAGATCTACTCCAGACCTATTGTTGAATGAGAAAGCTGGATCTTCAAGAATTTCCGACCATTTGCCAACGCCATATTTATGCACGCCCAATAGCAAATTATTTGTCTCTTCTTCGGTCCACTTCCTTCTCGCTCTCACATCGTTCTTCTTCGCCCTTTTCCTGGAAACATCCGGCGCCGGATCATCTGACGACGGAACAGCAGTCAAGCCTTCCACAGAGTCTTCTTCAAGACTTCCTCTTACTTCTGCCGTCGCGGGGGCTTCGGAGTTCAGAGTATTTCTCCCATGACTATCGTGAAACGAACTCGATGAAATCGGGGGAAATAGGGCAGCTTGTGGTGGCGGCTCAAATAGCCCTATGATAATTGGGGGAACGACTTGTTTATTCGACCTCTGCTTCTTTGGAGGCTTGGGTAGTTGTACGAAATCATCTTTACTGTTCTCTATGCTTCGCTTTTTCGGGGATATTCCTGTCCCGTTCACGCCGTCGCGATCCAGTATCTTTCGCAGAGACTGCGGAGAAGAGCTGCCAAGAGTTCGTTCAATTACTCCAACCTCCTTCGCCGGCCGTGGAGTTTCCTCGCCATCAGAATTGCCCGCCTCTCTGTCTTCAATTAGAGGGATGGATGACGCATGTTGTGGTCGGAGAGATGCAGACTTTCCGGAGCGGGAGGCTGCGCTTGGCTCTAATAGTAATGGACGACCCGAAGCCTTTAGTATATTCGGGTCGTGCAATGGAGGAAGTTCCAGCCCAGGTGAGGATGTGGTTGGATCAGAGGCATCGTCGTTCAGCAGCGCGATCAAGCGTGGCTCGATAGTCGTGAACATTATTCAGTATGATCATGGCGAAACACATTGGGGAAATGGCGGCGGACAGTGGCCGTTGGGGTACGAGTATCTTGTTGTTGAAGTGGCCAGGATGCAGAAGCAGTTGTATTTCTTCTGTTGTGCGACAGTGGATGAATATGCGGGCGAGGCCCGAACCGCCGCGGAGCGATGTGCGTGTGGATGAACCTAACAATAATTTAGGTGTGGGGTTAAAAATGTCTCCTCGAGTCGTCGGAGACTTGCATCGGAACAACCACATCTTTACGCGTTCATTCCAACCCAATCTCACCACAACCACTACCAGCACTATAGACAATGGCCTCTATCCTTCCTCCTTTTCCCAAGTTCGTCTTTACGGTCTTTGAGCCGATATCGCTGTAAGTTCGGTTCAATGCTATTAAGTGACTACTACGAGTATTCACATTTCATTCGCTGCTTTGTGCTCATTTGCTTCCAGCGTCGCTGGCTTCATCGCACCGTTCATATCCCCAGAGTGGTTTATAGCCGAACAGGTTGCTTCCTCACCTCTGGAAGCCGTCAGTGACAACGCCCGTCTCGTCGCCTACCAACTAGGCAACATTTATCTGCTCTTGGCAATGGTGGGAATCGGCGTCCTGTACAGCACGAGTGAAGCAAAAGTAGTGAGGAACTACCTCATCGCTTTATGGATAGCTGATATCGGCCATGTTGCGGTAACCTACAATGTATTAGGGTGGCAAAGGAGCATTGATATCACCACATGGAACTCAATGACTTGGGGCAATATAGGAGCGACTGTGAGATATGGCGATTCCTTGCATTCTCATCTGGTTGCATACACTAAACCATGATAGCTCTTTCTGTTTCTGACACGTTCGGCGTACCTTCTTGGACTATTTGGACCTGATCAAAAGGTCACTTCGAAACGTGACTGAAGCGGCAGCTTCTGGCCTGCTGCAAGACGGATGAATAGGGGATTTAATCACGGCATCAGCCACATAATGCAAATCTCTGTTAAAGCACTTGCAAGATTAACATCATGTCTTTCAACGAGTTGCTTGAAGCTCGTCATCATCACCAAAAGCGCTTTCTGATTGGTTCACACTAGGCCTATTTTCAACTATGGTCTACCATCGGACACTATTCGTCCATGTGTATGAAAGCCCAGTTCCAGAGTTTGCCATACTATCACCGCAATCCTTCCATATAACAAGTTACCAAAGCGCAAGATTTCCGGTCCAGTCGCTGCCACTCTCATCTCGTAACATCAAGACTTGAAGTACACATCCTGCTCGCGAAAGGTTACTGCGTGTGGGCTGAGTATTCTCAGCCCAGTCAAATAGAAATTGTTACCAGCTCCTATGTTGCTAGTAGCAGAGAACATACTATGGAACAGCCCATCCAACGAAGGAATGCCCTAAACGTTTTTATAGAGAGCACTGTGTGGTTTAGGCAGAGCAGCCTTCTGGTCGTCTAAGCCTTTGGGTTCAATTTTCGTCGCTAGCTTCATCTTTACGAGGTTCAAAATTTAGCTAGAAACAGATTAGCTGTGATGTATCGTTTCAACACAGCACGAAGTTAGAGTCTCTTACAGTATTGCCATTGTACAGCTGGTGATCATCGGTGTCACGGTGTCGATCCCGAAGACTTCTCAAATTGTTCGCAGGTGTAGCAGTCGTGCTTGTTGTAGTAGAGGGTGATTCGGTTGGGTTGGTTGCAGGTCCGTTAACAATGTTTCGTAGTGAACCCATGATCTGATTTAAACCCCATGATCCAAGTCGGTATCCTCCAGATATTCCTCTCCACAGCAGCCCGGGGGTATTGGATCCTTCATAAGACGATGCATATTCATGAACAGGAACAAGAATTAATCTAAAACCACCATCCGTATCAGTACATCGTCCGAGAGTAAGGCCGGCAGGGCTTCTCAATCTCTACTAGATTGGTGAACTTCGAGTACTTACGTGGCACTAGGCATTAAACCTAGGGATTTAACGTCCATAACCTCCTCTGTCATGGATATATTTCTATTCGGAAGTGGGCTCAGAATTTGTTTGAACACATAAGGTGTGTCATCAGTCCGTTGTTCATCGATCCACTAGCACATGTCAGCACATTCTCTCTTTAGATGCATTCTAGCTCAATGGGGATATAGTTTTAACTTAACTTGTCTAACTTCTTTATTCAGGGTACTGCTACTTGGGAACCTGGAGCGAATCGTGGAGCCATCGAAGAGTCTTATTTGTAGTGCACAGTTTTCTGACTTCGAGGATGTTGAGGCGTTGTTAGGAGTGGTCGGTTTTTCTGTGGCAGCACCGCTTGCTTTAGCTTTCCGTTCGGTCTCTCTCACTCTTCTTGCTATTTTGTCATCATCGATCAGCTTCCGAACACGCTCACGCTCATCCTTGGCATCCTGCTGAATTTTTCTTTGAGTATCTGCATAACTCGTGCTCCCGGATGGTCGTGGTGGCCCTTGGGCTGGTTCCTGAGGTGATGTCTGCTCGGTAGCTACCTTGTTGTCAACCTGATCACTGGTAGGTGTTCCGAGAGGCTCTGTAAGGGGCCTTCTACTCGTTGGCACGTCTGAAGAATGCGAAGTTCCTCTTTCTATCGTCTGCTCAGGAACACTCGGGTCTGTCACTTCCGCAGACCCGCGGGCTCTACTATTGTCGGCTGCGCTTCCCAATCCAAGAGCCCGGCCAAGTCGCAACGTGAAATCATCTTTGGTCACACCAGATGCAATGTATTCTTTAAGTTCTCCATTTCTGTGTTACTTGTTAGAGACATCTCTCCAGTGCGGCACGCGAACAAGCCAGTACTTCAAGCCAACGTGGGCCTATGATAGTAACATGACGACATGACGGCGCATGGAAGCTCGGAAATGCATACTTAATTAACACGAGAGTAGGAACTTTTGGAACTGGGAAGATTGCGGCAAGATAGTTGGCTTCCTGAGAACCTGCTTCCAGACGCAATGTGATAGCCTTCTCTTGCATGTGATGCTTCAGCTACAGAGATATAAGTAATATAAACAAAGTAATATACTGGTATCCTATTCACCTCGGGGTCTTTTAGAAAGTCATCCTCCCATAATTGGGATTCTTCGTTACCATCTATATTGCTACGCTGGTTAACCAAAGGTAGGATGCATTTAAGAAAGCAGGTGGACATTACTTGTCACAAAACAGGCAACAACCTTCGATTCCGAAAGGGCTTGGTTGATCCCACTGTTCAAGTCGCCATTATAAAACATGATGTGCTGTCCGAATGGCCTCTGGCAAATATGTTTAACTGGGGATATAAGGATATCTGTGAGTCTCAGAAGACAAGATGTAAATCAAAATTATACGTAGCCTATCAGAAAGGCAAGATTGTCGATTGTCGTGAGGGAGTGTCTCTAGTACCACCGCTGCCTTGCTTATGAGCTTATGTCATCGAGCTGATAAGATAAGGCAGCCTTGCCCGCCGCCTCGCGTCAAAATCCTTCGAACATGACCACAATATCATCTGAGCAAATTAACTTGCTACTGCTGATAATATATCATTTAAGTCTTTCCCGCTCACAAATATGCGTTCTCTGATGAGGACCGTTTCTCGCGTTCGCCATGACCTAACCTCGACTGGCCTGAAGAACACAAAATTTTCATCCATATATCCGAAATTTGTGCCTTGCAACCGATGCATTTCAAATACCAGTCGGCGGGGAAGACAAGCTGCGGATGATCCCAATTTTATGTCCATTGTAGACAATCCACCTAATATTGTCCGCGCTGGAAGAAGGCATGGACCAGGATTGATTGTACTGGGTAAGTCATGGTGTTCTAATCAACAAATATGCCTACACTAAGTCTCCCGATAGCATGCTGAATGATATAGCTTTAATACCTATAACTGCTTTCGCTCTGGGAACATGGCAGGTGCAAAGGCTGGACTGGAAGTCAAAGCTAATCGCCAAATTCGAAGATCGCCTTGTTCGCGATCCTTTGCCACTTCCTCCGCTTATTGACCCCTCGGCCATAGGTGAGTTTGATTACAGGAGAATATATGCGACAGGACATTTCAGGCACGATCAAGAAATGTTGATTGGACCTCGATTGCACGACGGGAAGGATGGCTATTTGGTCATTACACCTTTAGAGAGAGCTGGAACAGGAACCACGGTTCTTGTAAATCGAGGCTGGATCGATAAGAAGCATAAGAAGCAGGCGGACAGACCGGACGGTCTTCCAAAGGGCGAAATTACTGTTGAGGGGTTGTTGCGTGAGCCGTGGAAGAAGAACTTCTTCACGCCGGACAATAGCCCACAAACTGGAGAGTTCTACTTTCCTGATGTTGAGCAAATGGCGAGACTTACAGGCAGTCAAGCGGTATGGATTGAAGAGACTATGGGTATTGATATTCTCCCTATGCGCTCTACCTACCTAAGACTAACGAAGTATTGGACAGAGCCTGACTTACTGAAATCCTGGGATCGAGCCGCACGTGGAATTCCAATTGGAAGACCAGCAGAGGTCAATCTGCGAAACAATCATACACAGTATATCTTTACCTGGTAAGAACCACAACGCCCTAAAGCATCTCATACATGGCTATATTAACCACGATCAGGTACGCGCTAGCTGCTGCAACATCGGTCATGCTGTGGATGGTTGTCAAAAAACCACCAGCGGACATCGCTCGCCGTGTACGCCAAAATAAGGAATGGTCATGAGATATATATGCGTCTAATCAACCTTTGATTTCTTGGCCCGCCTTTCTTTCATGGCTGGTGGTGCAGCCATTCGGAGTTCTTGCATGAGCTCTCGAGGCAGACGACTATGAGCCAACGAGAATGGTGTTGTCGTGGCATTTGTCTGGCGTTGTCTGTACATCATTTAGCACATAAAGTTTCATGGGACGGGCGTGGGTGGTAAATACCTTCTCATCAATGCTAGAACATCACTCTCATCTATTGTTTTCCGACCAGCATGCTCGGAATAGGCAGCCAGATCATCACTAACTTGTTCGAAAAACCAATCGGATGCTTGCATTATCGCATCTACAGTATCCTTGCTCAATTTCGTCTTATTGTTGGGTCCACTTCGTGTGAATGCGGATGCAAGCTTTTTCACCATACCCTGAGGTAGGGATGAATACTTGAAGCCATGCTTGGAGAGCTTTTGAGTCTTTTTCGAATGGTTTGTTCTCACCAGCGCCGGGGATGACTTATCATCGTATGAGCTAATCCTCCTCTGTTCACTATGATGCCTCTCCTCTTGCCTGAATGATGGCCTAAGAATTTCATCCTCGTCCTCTAGTACGGTTTCTTCTTCGTCTAGCATAGGAATTTCCAATGGTTCCTCCTCCTCGAGAAGTGGAGAAAACTCAGGTTCCTCCTGCACCTCGTCCGGCTGTGGAATTGTGAATAGAAAAGTTGCGTCCCTCTCATCCACTGGTGACGATGCACGGGGTCTAATATCACTACTTCGACCTGGAAGCAAAGACCGGCGGCTAAGCCTATAGTCTAAAAGCCCTTGTGTCGCTGTTTGGTCCCTAATATGTATCAGCAGAAACTCTGTAGTGATTTTGACATCCTAAAACTAACATTTGTGAAAATGGAGAATCGCCCATTGCTGGAAAGTCATCGCCCTGAAAATCATCTCCGTGGAAATTCATGTCACCTCTGGTAAGATCAATGGCATCTAAATCGCCGAAGCGGTCGCTCATACGCACACTTCCAAAGCTACCCCTCGAATACCGTCCGCCAGTGGGCTCGTTGACTGCTCGTCGCGGAAGCTCGATAGAACGTGAAGTCAAATTCTCATCCTCCAGCGGAGCCAGACTTGGCAGCAATAAGCTCTCATCGTCTTCGCTTCCCTCGTCATCGTCGGTCTCCTCTTCTATAGGCAAAGAAAGTCGGGGTGGTATCAGAGCAGGTCCCTCATCCAGCTCATCCTCTTGTGGTATAAAACTAGTTCTGTGCTTGCGGGGAGCAACCCGCGGAGACGGAACGGTTGGAACTGTCTGAGGGGCCAGTGTTCTACTGAGCAGTCTCAATATATCTCGAGGCGTTTCTCTCTGCTGCCTCCCACTACGTCTCCTGTCTTTACCTGGTGTCAACCCTGCTCGACGTGCATCGACTTCCCTTCGAGCAGCTCTTCCATGAGGAGTTAGAGGATTTGTTCCTCGCACAGAGCCACCTAGTCTCGGTCCAAGGTTTGGCGTTCTCGACTGGGCTGCAGGTGTTCTAGTCGAGAATCGGCCAGCACTAGGCGTGCGATGAGATGGCGTTTCAGGTCTTGAATCCATAGCCCCTTGCTGATTCGTGAACCTTAGGGAAGTTTGCTACGAGTCGCTACAAACAGCTGTTCAGCACATTGAGGGCTGGCAGGAACGTATTATTTGTGAGACGCGAGCGGCAGAATAGTTGCGGTTTTTGATGAATGAGTCGAAAGATCAATACTAAGCTCTAATTGGGGACTCTTTGGGAGAAATATAGTTTATGGCATTCACTGGTTGATAGATAAGAACCGGAAATTGTATTGTTCGATAATGTCTAGGTGTAGACGCGTCGCAGAAGTACACAAGGCTGTTTCTAGCTGTCTAGCGCTTGCATGCATTATCTTATCTTAGCGTGCTTGGCGTGGTGGGTCTGGGAAGGCTGAAAGAAAAAAAGAATTTCGGCATGCTAAATTGATACTCGGACTTCCCTCTGCACAGTGGCATAGCTTCTCCTACATTGAGCGTCTATTACAAGCTTGTCGTGAATCTGTATTGAGGAGCAGCTCAATTGTCTTGTTGGTATTTTGACGTTGAGTTTCCAAGATCTACCTACAAAGAGCATTCCAGGTTTCGCTGCTAAATCTACGCACGCCGTTCACCATCACAATGTCGAACGAGGACAACCTCCAAGAGCCTCTGCTAGAGGATTCCACTCTACCTCAATCGGAGTCGGGAAATATAATCAATACAGGTTCAAAGAAGAGAAAGCGAACAAAGGGTCAGGGACAGGAAGATTCAAAAAACAAGGAGTCTGCTAAAAGAAAAAAACCTAAACCTTCCGAGGATGAAGACATTGATGTTGAAGCTGGTGTTAACCTTGCAATTGCGAAGATGGACAATCACTTGTTGGCAGACTATATCGCGCGACAGACTCGGCGGTACGAGAATGACTTGAGCTCTGTCGAGTTAGAAGATAAATACTTGCCTGGTGGGTTGTACTTAGCTCCTCTCCGTATCTCCTGTTAACCTCCGTGCCTTCAGTCACTGCTATACGAGACACTACATCTTGGAGTAAACCACGAACCCTCGATAATCTCCCCGAATTTCTCGAAAAGTTCGCTGAGAATCCGACAAAGCTCTGGTCCGCCTCGAAAAAGAATGGCTCCCCTCATACTATCATTGTTACTTCTGCAGGACTTCGAGCAGCTGACATTGCTCGGTACGTTGCATCACCCTGTCTCTCAACATGAATCTACTCTGCTCATAAGAGGTCCATCTGACAATTTTTGACAGAGCCGTTCGCAATTTCCAAACCAAGGATGTAAAAGTAGCAAAACTGTTTGCCAAACACATCAAAATCAAAGAGTCTATTGCCTTTTTGAAATCGACAAGAACCGGCATTGCGGTTGGTACGCCTCAAAGGCTGCAGGACCTGATGGATGATGGTCAGCACATATCATTTCTACCTGTTGCTTATGTTCTGACCTGTGTTTGTAGGTTCGCTTGCCATTGATAGATTGGAAAGAATAATCATTGATGCATCCCATATCGATCAGAAGCGTAGGGGTATTCTTGAGATGAAAGAGACACAGGTTCCGTTAATCAAGTGGCTGGGTGCCTCTACTTTCAGGGAGAGATATGAAGGGTCTAAAGACAGGTTACAGATTTTCTTTTACTAGAGATCTGTTCAAAATAGCTTTTGAGAACGCCTTCCCTGTAAAACAGACTCTGGCGTGGGGAAAGTGTCAACCTGTTAGGGCTTATATAAATGGTAAGTTCAATCGGTTTGGTATGTTCAGGAAAGAACACTGTACCTGACTGTTCTAGCTACTTCACAGTCCTGAGCCTTTTCTACTTTACTCCAATCTTAATCAAATCCTACTTCAATCACACTCGACGCGCAACTCCTCCTTCCAACGTTTACATACGTCACAATCTCTGCTCGCACGACAGTCTGAATACTTCCAGTTGCCACCAGGACTATTCCATACAAAATATACGCATGCTTGGATCGAACCGTACAGTGGTTACTACGGTTTATTGTTGGGCCAAAGAAAATGCGTTACTTTCCGTTTCTGATAGCTCTAGTTCTTATGCAATGGCCCGTTCGAGCAAAGGAAGACATTCTTGTTCCAAGTAAGCATTCACCAAAGTCCTTGCAGCTCCATGTATCTTTGTCTAACGACACTCAAATTTAGTTTGTGCTCTACATTGCTGGGAGAATACGAGACACATCAGGGAATGCAGGGACAGCGACGACTGCCTCTGTCGGGAGCCAGAGTATCAAAATGTAGGTTGAATCACCAAATTTTCCAAGTTTACTCCCATTTGCCATGTTGAACGCGTGTTGACACATGCTTGAACAGACTATTTTCAAGTGTCTCTATTCCCAATGCGATACTGCTCATTTTGGATCGGCACTGCATCATTCTATAGCGCAATGTCCTGGTGCTGTGAGCGACGTTACACTGTTAACAATACCTAATTTTCCGAACCACGATTCTCTTCGCCGTCGGGAGGCTGAATACCTTGGGGGCGTGAGATTATATGGCTCTGGGTCAGACTCGAGTTATCCCACTCAAAGTGCATTCCCAATGCAAAGCGCAGGCCCATATGTACCTGGGATCTTTACATCGTCAATACCACCATTATACACCCCTCACGATACCGCTACGGTAATATCAAAACTATCCGCCGACCCTACATCGACCGTATACAGCACTGCAGCAGACTTCATCACGGCCAGTCCCTTACTGTTCACAGGTTTTGCTCCAAAAATAGCACCTTGCCTCTTCTTGTCTATTGTCCTGCTGGGGCTCTCTGGATTCTATTTGGCTGTCTGACTAGGATAACCATTCTCTGAATATTGTAATATGTCACGGTTGGATTAACAACCTTGGATGAGTTACAGCCCTCTGGTACATTGTTCTTTCCAAGAACACGTCTCTAGATGGACAATTTCAGTTTCTTCTTAATTTACCTATTGTCAGTATCTATCTCTAGGCCAGGTTGGTGTGGCTGTGTTCTGTTAGGAGATTGGACAATACTGGGTCCACATACATATAACCCCGCATGAATACCCACTTCTTCGGTTTCTTCGAGGATTCATATATTAATGACCAGGCACAAGGGGTGAGGGGGTTCTAGTCCAGTTTTCATGTAACTCAGCAAAACTTAGCTCTTAGAAGAATCACCGTCCATTCATGCTTGGAGTCTGTGAGCGATGTCTTCTTAAAAACTTAGATTTCTTGTCAGCCTTAACTTGGCAAATATATCTGAAAACTTTCTCTTAACCATCGTTGATAAGTATTAGGTGTAGAACATTCAGTGCACACGCTCAACTTTCGCGGTAGTAATTCTTAGTGTGAGATCCATCGTCGACATTATAGTTCCGTGGAGCGGAAGCATGCAGCTAGTGGATCCAAATATTTAAGCTTAATTACGCCCAGCTGCTCACAGAAACGTCCGTGCTTATTTGCCTGTATGATGTTTTTATTTTTTCGCCAAAATCCTCGAATTCGTTATCCTCGGTGAATAAACTACTCCCCAAGTTTTCTGTCAGTTCATATATTCCTTTCATACACACCAACGATGGGTTTCAGTGCAGGCACTTCCAGAGCCGAAAGGAAAGCAAAGAAGCGCAAGCTGGAGAATTCCATTCCTGATGTTCCAGAAGACCTCGAAACAGAGTCTGCCAACGAAGAAATTACATCAGCGAAGAGGAAAAGAGATTCGCACGACGGCGCGGATGGTAACGCCGAGCAAGACGCAAAAAAAAGCGAACACATAGAAAAGTCTGATCCCAAAGCCAAAAGAACAAAGGTCAATTCTACCGATGCGCCATCCTCGTCGATACCGACTGGAGATCAAGAAGCTAGCTTGCTAGACGACGAGAATGCACCAAAGAAGAGCAAGAAGGAGCGAAAAGCTGAGCGCAAAGCGAGAGAAGCTGCTGCTGCTACTGCCACGCTCCAGACAGTTGCAACCGCCATCACATCAGAACAAAATGCCCCAGAGAAAGCGTCGAGGGCGGAATCTGCGAAGACAAATGCGGGAACCAGTGTTCGCAAGAGGCAAAAAGTGACAGATCCGAAACCTGAAGGCAAGGCTGCGAGGTTTATAGTTTTCATAGGTAAGGCGGAATTCCTGAATTTTGTATCAGTGCATCCTATTGACAGAGGCGTTAGGGAACCTACCATTCACAGCAACGACAGCATCTATACAAAAGCACTTTGCAGCCGTCAAACCTTTATCTATACGTCACCAGACGGAGAAGGGCAATGCATCCAAGTCGAAGGGTTATGCTTTTCTCGAGTTTGAGGGCTATGATCATATGAAGACCTGCCTAAAGCAATTCCATCAATCGACGTTTAAAGACGATCTTTCAGCACCAAGGAAAATCAATGTCGAGTTAACGTGAGTTATATTCTCCCCCTCCAACTCTTGCTTTGGCGATTACTGTAAACTGACTGCCGAAGCGCTGGTGGTGGTGGCAACACAAAAGATAGACGGACAAAGATTCAAGAGAAAAATCAAAAATTAAATGAGCAACGCATTCGACAGGCACAAGAGGTAGGGTTCCACCTATTTCGTTTGAGCATTTATAGCCAGCACAGTTTGATGGCGATAAGAAGTCCTTTTGTTTCACTTGCTGACAATGACTATAGACAGAGAACAAAGTCAAGGGTAACAAGAATAGTGGAGGATCTAGTGCACAAGTACTGGCCGACGACAGTGGAATGCATCCTAGCAGAAGAGCAAGAATTGCGGGTTAAAAGCATCTGATACCCCTTTATCACAATGTCGTCGTTAATGATCGGAGGAAACAATTGATATTCGATTAGAAATCCAAATTCAAAACTATTGATCAAACGTACGATCCGAATATATTCGTTACTCCATGCATCCGTCGTGATTTATCTACAGAAAAGGTATCTTTCGGTATCTTCCAAAACCGCTATGCTGTCTTGATACTGCCCAAATTCTACAGCATAGAATTGAAATGTCCGATAAACAGAAAACAGACTTCATATTACCATACCGATGTCCCTCCTCCCCACGACTCCTCGAATCCCGTGATGTCTTCTGGAATCAGATTATCGGTATAAGTAAAACCGATGTCTCCTGCTCGACCATATATATATGCAGTTATAGCTCAACAAAGATATTTGGGTTCATGGTCAGGTATTACGTCGGGTCTCTCCTCACAAGAGCGTGCAAGACTTCTTCTTAGACTTTGGCGTTTGCGTTGGTGGATTTATAACGACACTGTATTTGTCAGCTCAAACACTGAGATATCATTCAGACCAACATGGTACCCACCGAATCGCTTCGTCAAAAACCATCTTGAGATTCCTTTGAGTCATGGCTGAGCATTCGACGTATTTGTGTGCCTGTATTTCCTTTGCAACAATTATAGCCTGTTCGTAGCTAACAGGTTCCATTCGCTTGGCTCTGAGAGCCTCTCTCGTTTCCGTCTGGTCCCTTAAGTCCAACTTAGTCCCAACAAGTATGATAGGAACATTAGGTGCATGATGGGACACCTCTGGCCACCACTTCAAGCAGATCAGTTAGTCGAGCACTTCCAAGATTTCCAAGCAGGAACGTTGTTGAAAATACCTTTGCTTTTACGTTATCAAATGATGGAGGGCTAACGATCGAGAAGCAAATCAGAAATACATCTGTCTGCGGGTAGGACAGGGGCCTCAGTCTGTCGTAGTCCTCTTGTCCAGCAGTATCCCATAACCCCAAGCTTATCGGCTTTCCATCAACCATTACACTGGCGGAATAATTATCGAAGCTAACGGTATCAGCAACCAAATTGAATCGTGTAGTTCAGCCATACTTACACCGTCGGGATATACTCCCCTGGGAAGGCGTTTGTAGTATAAGATATGAGAAGGCATGTCTTTGTTTCTGAGAGTCAGCCATTGATCGAGAGCTGTAGAGATGTAAGGCAACGGCATACCTTGCCGACCGCTCCGTCACCGGTCACAACGCACTGTGTAGAAATGAAGTTAGCGCAAGCTGCGGCGAGAATCGCAATTGATCAAGTACTTGAGAGACGCGTATTGAACTAACCTTGATAGACTGAGTATTTGGTTGTGTCATCTTGACTCTGGTGAGATGAATACTTAAGAGAACTGTTGATAGTCCAGAGAGTGGGATTCGATTGGTATTTGTTTCGTTTGTGTCGTGAGGCTATCTCTGCATGACGGTCAGATATCTTGATACATCGGAAGTTAGCTTTCCCGAGAGGGAGGAACGAGTGTCAGTGACTCGCGGACTGCTGGTGCCTCGAGAAACTGACCTGTATGGAAATTGACGTTGAGAGGAGACAAAGAAGCGAAGGATCGGATGACAAGATTGAAAAAGTTGAGTGGACTAAGAGTCTTTTTCGTGGAAGTTGGGTTTTCGGTCGAAGGGTGCAATGGACTGATTCTCCTTATCGAATGGCAAAATGAACGCTAGCTAGCAAATTGGTGTGATGAGGATGCGATGAGAAAGAGGATGGGAATGAGAAAAAACGGGAGGTATTTGAGACGCCGATATGAGAAGCGGTTGATGAAATTATCGGATGTGATGCTTTGATTGTTTAGGAAGAGGAGCAAGAGGAAGGAAATTGTTGCAGAATTAGAACGACAGGGCAAGTAAGATTCCCACAAACTGGAGCTGTTGTTGTTGAGAAGAGTCGAGAGTCGAGAGTTGAGACAAAGCGCATGGATAGATTGATGGATTGATGGATCGATGGAGCCTGAGCGCTGCGATGTGCGATGTGCAATGTGCAATGTTAAGGGCTACTTTTGCATGGACTTGGAATAAGGAATAAGGCTACCTGTTACCTGCTACCTGGTAGGTACGGAGGTAAGTACTGGTAGTGGTAGTTAGTACTCGGTTGATGAAGCAGATCTGTAACGCCTCACCACGCGCCTCCTCCGGCTTTTCTTTTTGCTTATAATACTACTGTGCCTCTCCGTAGTCCTTCAACATAATATGTCACGTATGTCTACGAAAATATCTTTCGTATGCTCATCTCTTTCCAAAGTACCAACCTCGCCAACTCTGCTTCCACGCACGCGCACGGTCAGACGTGGGACGTGCAACTATCTACGGAGCACTTGTATGTAGACCGACACGACCGATTCGCTCCAATTGGTCTGGCATGTCTGGCACGTCTGGATCTGGGAGGACTGTGCTTCTAGCCGAACAGCGGCTAATGATGAGGATTATTGATTTCGGAGGTGTATCTCTACCAAGCATTTCGCACGACTCTACCGAACACAAACTGATAACCATCTCCCCATATATGAATGAACAGGTGGGAACTCCAGGACGGTAGCATCGTTTTCTTACTTTATGTAGATCCTGCTGGCATCCCACGGCGCAACCACGCAGCTACGGTACACAACTTGGGAGTGCCCATGCGTTCCGTCATCCGACTACCGATTGTTGCCAGGAGAAGGCAAAGTGGCAAGGAAGCTAAAAGCCAGAATGCTCAAAAAATGCAGAATGGTTAGAAGAATGCGTGTGAGGGTGAAAAGTTGGCTATCCAATCGTTCCGTTACCTATCTTGGTGCTATACTCCCTATTTCCAGCACTCCTTTATCTTTTGTCGTCTATATCTATGCCCAGGGCCAGGGATTCAAGAGGGGCATCGGCCGTTACTGGTCTGCATTTAAACCCCATCTCTCTGTCGTTTCTCCCATCGATGCTCTAGCAGCTGCCAGTGTGTTTCTGGTCTCTCCATACCGAGGATGGCTTGGGAATTTCAACACAACCCATCAACAACACCGATCTCATACACCCTCCACTTTGTTGCGCCAGGCCTGGTGTGCCTCTGGTGTGCTGGGGTTGTGTACAGTATATGCGGAGCATTTTGGTAGGGTTGGACTTCCCCTCGTCTGCCTTGCATCGGCATAGCTGAGTTTTTGATAGGACATAGACAGCCGGTAGGATCTTGCCCGGCCTGCTCGGTACTTGATGTCGATGATGCGTATCACAGGGATAGTGTAAGAAAGCCATCGGGTAACTGGTGTTGGCGACGAAAGTGCATCACAGCCATTTCCCGCACGGACATAATCTACCAAAGACAGGACATGTTTGATACGATACTGTCGAGCCTGTATCTGCACAAGAAGCTGGATTGCCATATCAATCCGGGGAGAACCGGTGACTGCAGGTAGGTGGTGGCCACAAGCCCACTATGAGTAACGATAACCCAGTGTACCACCCATATCATGGTTGGGACAGGCCCGCACTTCTCTGTGGTCCTTAGGATATTAATATTTCTTTCTTTTGTCGTTTGCAATACAAGAATCTTGATGAACCTCGATACTAGACAACGGACGACTTTGCGAGCTCTGTATATTACGTTGTTGTTGGTTGCAAAATTGGACGTGGGTTAGCAGTGAATAACATCAAAATTCCAAGTTCAACATTTAAAAGGATTGTTAAAACTGCATATATATTTAACTTATATCAATCAATCAAAAGTTACTATTCGAGTAATTGTCGTTCGGCTTGAAAATTCTTGACTCAGGCAAGGCTGGTGTCCAGCGTCTGGCGTCTAGGGCTGTGGCTGTGGCTATGGCTTGTTGCGTTCCCGCTCCCACGGGTGCAGATCTCATGCCGACAAGAGGGTGATCGTTCGGCATCAAGACCCATCTTCCAATTGGCTAAGATCAATAAGGCGTATCTGTTCGTGTATCTGATTATTTGCGTCGCATATTCTCCGGCAGATTTTTTGCATTTGCATTCTCTTGGTGCTTTTGGATTTGTCGGGTTTGTCGGGTTGTCTTCACTCCAAGCCAAACAACCAGTAGTCAAATATCTGCTGCCACCGCGCCGGGCGTAGATTTTAATCCTTGTGTCCCTGTTGCAGCATGCGTTACTTGCTCTCCAATCAACTGTGGATGCTCATGCGGACGTTTTGATTATCGATAAGTTAATGGTTTGTGCATCTCTTGGTCGAATGTTGTCGGCGCAAGCGCGTGGTGGTTGCTCGAGCGGCCACCAACGGCCATGTCAATGTTACATCTCCCAGATGCAGCGTTGATTCGTGCTCTGGTAGAGCATGTTTTGGATTTGTACCTTAGCACTTGCGTTGCTGGCATCGCTGATGTCGTCAACGCCCAGTCTCTGTCAAACCCGGTTGACAACTACCAGCATATCTACCTTGCACTGTCTGTTCTTTCCCACCTCCATAATACTAGTCACCATATGCAATAGTGGCTGCTCTTCCTCGCTTATCGCCTGCTGTATCTTGTTCTCCGGACGCGTTTTTGATTGGCGGCGCGCCTATTAATTGACCTTCTGTCGGTAACCCGCTATTATCACCGCTTCTCGCCCCAACAGCGACCTCTATCACCTCAGACATATTGTACTGATTTGCAGTGAGCGGCGTAGAGTTCATGACGCTGAAGTTGGGGGTTCGCGCAATCACCTATTGCGGGCTATCTTCTCAGCTTGAGAACCAACAATTGCAAGTGTTCCCATTCGATGCTAATCCGAGACAGCAGCAATGAACCCCTGCATACCTGCATATGTATTCCCTAGCACAACCAATGTTGCTGTAACCATGACAGGGGCTGGCGGGTAGGTGTGCTTGATGATTCTGGCACTTATGAACACTCCATCTCACCTCTACCTTCTGCCACTGATAAAAATCTCACCTACTCGCAAAACCTGCATGTCCAAAGTAGGTCCAGTCTATCGGCGATGGCTAGTGCAGAACCTCGACTAGGCAGCACAAACAACCGTTTCGAGCGAATGCAAGCAGAAGATACTCTTGTCACTCTCAACCGACTTTGCACCACATGCCTTCGCTTTACTGAAACCAGCAAACTCATCCGGAAGTTCTCTCGCCAGGGAAGGATCGAACAACGTGACCAAGAAACCGTGGGACTCTGTTCGCCTGAACAGCTTAAGGCTGGGTACCTCGATGGCTGCCACCTGTGCGCTCTATTCTGGCAAATGATTGATTGCCAATACCTCATCCGCAATGACCCAACAGTACAGCTCGAAGTCTGGTTGACAGCATTTCCCAGAGAGGTCGGAGATGAGGATAATAATGCCACAACCCAATCGCCCTTCATGTGAAGTGCTCTCTTGCTTCACGATATTCGTCCATTACTGACCAAGGTCCAGTGCTACTAAAGGTGGTCTCGTCATGAGGGTCCTTCATCGTGAGATACCGCGCAATCAATCAGACCGGGAGGTACGTACAGCCATTTTTTAAAGATATTTTATATTTCGTTTGCTACTGCCTAGACATTTTCGATTTCTGTATTATTTGTCCCAAAACAGATCAGGAATGCTTAAATCGGCGACGTCGCAGCATTGATCGAAGCTTCACTAACTAATTAGACTGTTCCTCCGGTGCGATCGCTTGAAGTCAACCTTGAGACAGGTGCATTCTGCTGTCCGTGAAATCCAATGTATTCGTCCTTCTAATCACTATGCAGATCCATCCCTCAACCAGAACATCCTTTGCAAGCTGAAAGAACCAATCTCCTCGAAATCTGATACTAAGCTCTGTCAGATTGCAGACTGGTATCGTCATTGTACACAAAAACACATAAAATGCACCAGATTCTCGAGCATGGTAGCACCGTCGCCGCAGCTCCCTTCAAGATTGCTTGACCTTGGAAGCAACAAGATTCGGCTCGAATGTGACGTCGAGAGCATACCCAACCTTCGCTATACAACCCTCAGTCATATATGGGGAAACGATCCAGCGTCATATCTACAGCTAAAAGAAGGAACCATAGAACATTTCAAGATCGAGGTGCCACTCAATGCTATGCCCGTCAAATACAATGATGCTATCCGGATCACAAGAGTTCTTGGGATCAGGTACCTTTGGATCGACTCGTTATGTATCATCCAAGACTCCCAGAGCGATTGGCAGACCGAAGCGGTCAAAATGGCAGCTATCTACGGGGCCTCAGCATGCAATATCTCGTACGCACATGACCCCTCGGAAGAACCAGCGAAGAGATATCTACGAGACCCTAGGATCAATATACCATGCAAGTTAACCGTCGAGAATCCCCGTCCAACCTTTCTATCTACATCTAGGCTCAATCGCCTGTGGAGGAAATCCTTATCGCCAGCTGCTGTAATAGTGAGCTACAACAGAAGTGCGACATATAGCAGCTGGTCGACAGAAGGATACAGAAAAGTATGCTCTCTACTATCTAGGGCTTGGGTCTTTCAGGAGAGGCTGCTGTGTCCACGAACCATATACTACGGTCACGATCGGCTCCTCTGGGAATGCTGCGAGACATTCGACGACGAGTTTAGCGGACCCATGCCGCAGGTGCCTCGCTCAAAGGCGCAGCTTTACTCTGTATTCTCTGGCATGACGCAAGA
This sequence comes from Rutstroemia sp. NJR-2017a WRK4, assembly GCA_002946385.1. Taxonomy (NCBI): domain Eukaryota; kingdom Fungi; phylum Ascomycota; class Leotiomycetes; order Helotiales; family Rutstroemiaceae; genus Rutstroemia; species Rutstroemia sp. NJR-2017a WRK4. Next base: position 90,730 of record NJPR01000119.1, on the reverse strand, counting down.
TGAATTCTTCGGTGGTTCGATCGCAGAATTCAACCTCCAATGGTCGCAAATGATCAACGAGTACCGAAGCTGCAAGCTTACGTTCCATAGTGACAGAGCCATTGCATTTTCAGGCATTGCAAGCGCAATTCAGTCGCATACGAGTATGACGTATCTAGCTGGAATCTGGAAAGAGTCGGCTCATTTGGGCCTGCTCTGGTGTGTTAAGCCGGCAGGTCCAAAAGGTAGACCGAGATTGCCGATCCTAGGAATGCACGATGGTGTCAAGGCACCATCCTGGTCGTGGTTCTCTGTACCTTGTCAGCTCAGTCCTGAATATGACCTTGTGGACCACAGCCTGTCTTTGAGTGCGTCGCTTCGCCCTGAAGGTATAGTGTTTCACGCGAGTGTGTTAACCTTTGAACACCCGAAATTATCTGCTGAGCCCGGAGCGCTCTGTTACGATTTCGCCGGCCTACGAATCAAGCTTAGCACTTACAAAATCCCAGCTGGGCTAAGATGGGAGAACAACCTCATTCAATTGCTGCCACATGGACGCCCAATGTTACCCGAGAACCCTCGTTTGAATTACGACCCGAGAACGGCAATGATGTGCAATCTCGATGATCTTTCTTTGAGCATTAACGAGGAACTGCCAGAGAACGCAAGTATGATCCTGCTTATGTTCACTGGGACTCACTTGAATAAAGGAGCGGGGAAACGGTACCCGCTCAGCTACCAAGACCAGATTCCTGTAAACAATAATGAAGCATCATTTTGGTGGACCACATACCTGTTTTCCGGTCTGGTAGTCGTGCCCGAGGTCAACCTCTATTCTCTCAATAACTATTGGAAGCGAATAGGGGTGTATTCATATAGTGTGACGGGTCCTACTACCTCAACTAAAGTGGTATTACCATTCGATTTCGAGTCGAGAGAACCTGACGAGATATGGTTGATATGAAAGTTATAATATACGAATTATGATGATATCCAACCCCGCTCAATAAATCAACAACCTCGATAGTAGTTCACCACAACAAGCTAGGATTTTGTACTAAGATGTTGGAGAGAATATTATCTTAATATAATAATATAATATTTTCCTATAGATTTATTTATATTATTATCAATCTTGTTTATATTAGAACTTTTGAAATTGAAAATGAAAAAATTCAAAATAATTAGAATATTTTTATTAGAATTAATTATTAAAAAATTATAAAAAAATATTAAAATCTAAATATTAAATTATAATTAAAAATAAATAAATTATTATTAATGTTTTTTCTTTATTTTATATTTCGATATTTTTTTTTATATTTAAATTTTTAATATTAATTTCATTTTAAAATATTAAAATTATTTTATATTAATAAAAAGTTAAATATATAAATAATAAAATAATAAAGTAATAATTAATTAGTTATTTTAAATAAATTTAATTAATTCGAAAATAATTATAAAAATAAATAATTAAATTATATAAATTTTATTTATTTATTTTGAAATTAATATATTAATTATTATTATTATTATATAATAAGATTTATTTAATATTAAAAGATTTTTATTAAAATATTAAATATAATTATTAAATAGTAAATAATCAATTTTATAATATATTTGAGATTTTATTTAATCTTATTATAAATAAATATTTATTATATTATTAAAAAATAAAATAATTTTCTTTTTTTTTAAATAATTCTTTATTTATATTTTTAAAATATCTTTTTTATTTTTTATTTTTTAATATTACTTTTTTTTATTAAGTTTATTATTATTAGAAAATAAAATAAAAAAAAGAATTTCGAAATTTAAATAAAAAAGAAATAAAAGTTAATTAATTAAAAACTAAAAGTTTAATATAAAATTCTTAATTATAAAAAGAAAAGAAAAGTTAAAAGAAAATTAATAATAACTAGTTTATATTTAATTAATATTTTAATTTTATTTATTTTTTAATTATTAAATTATTTAATTATAACTTTTTATTTATAAATTCTAATATATTAGTTATTTTCAAAATCTTAATTAAATAATGAATTTTTATAATAATAAGAAAATATTATATTATTAATAATTAGAAAAATTAAAATTAAATTTATTATTAGAAGATAAAATAAAGAAGAAAAGTTTCGAAATATAGATAAAGAATTATTTGAAATAAAAAAAAGATAAAGATTAATTAGCCGAGAAAGTAGAAGTTTAGTATAGAATTCTTAATTATAAAAAAGAAGAAAAGTTGAAAGAAAATCGATAATAATTAGTTTATATTTAATTATTATTCTATATTTTAACTTTAATTATTTTCTAATTAAGAAATAACCTAATTACAATTCTCTATTTATAAACTTTAATATACTAATTACTCTAAAAACTTTAACTAGATAGTAATTTATTATAATAAATTACTTTATTAATAGAAATTATTATATTACTAATAATTAGAAAAGCTAGAATTAAGTTCGAAACTAAATAAAATAAATTTGAAAAAAAAGAAATCTTCGAAATCTAATTAAATTTTATTATAAAGAATAAAAAAGATAATTATATCTAAATCGAGTTCGATATATCTATAATAAATATAAAGGAAATAAAGAATATTTTATTAAAATAAAGTAGAATATAATTATTAATATAAGAAGAAAATATTATAGAAATAAAGATTATAATATTAGAAATTATTTTAATTAAGATAAGAAAAGAGAAAGTCTAATAAAAAGAAATAAAATAGAGAAAGAATATATTAATAATAAAATAAAGAAAGATGAATTATTTAGAAATAGAAATTTTGAAAATAGAAAAAAAAGAAGAATATAAAATAATTATAAAATAAAAAGAAAGAAAGTAATAAATAGAAGAAATATTAAAGAAAAGAATAAAATTATTAATTTAATTTTTTTATAATATTATTCTCTTTATAATTTACTATAGATATTTAAGATAAAAAATCTATTTTAATATAATAAGAAAAACTATTAAAATATTTAATTATTCTTTAACTGGATTAAAAATAAATAGTAAATAGATTATAATCTAATATAGAGAATTAATAAAGAGAAAATTGATTATTATATTCAATATTTTGAAAAGATTCTGAGAAAAGTATAATATATATAAAAGGAAGAAATAAAAAGATTATAGATAATATAAAAAGAATTTATTTTATATATAATAGATTTTATTATAGATAAAGAGAACTAGATATTTAATATTATTATTAAAAATAAGAAATTTAAATAAAAATTAAAATAGTTAATTACTAACTTCGTTATTTTCTTAAATAATATAGAATATAAAGTAGATATAATTAATCTAAAGAAGAAATAGAGAAAGCTCTTTACCAAATTAAATTTTGATTTATAAAAAAGAATTATCTAATATAATATACTTTCTAAAATAAGATAGGAATTTATTAACTTAGTTCAAAAATTAAAAAAGATCGATAATATTTTCCAAAATAATAATGAAAATTATTATTTAAATAGGATCTAGAAATTATTTAATTAAAGAATATATAATAATTACTTTAATAAAATTAAGAGAATTTTAGTAATAATTATTAATTAAATATCAATTAGAAATAGAAAAGAAGGAAGTATAATAAAAACTAATTAGAAATATTATAATTATAATAAGTTTAAATATATTAATAAGGATTATAATTAATATCACTTTATATTTATAATAGTAATTTGTTATAAATATAACGAATTTGAATATTATACTAATATATATTAATAATAAAATATAATAGTTTTATAATTATCAAGAAATAGATCTATCTAATTAATATTATTTTTATATAACTAAATACTTTTGAAGAAATAAAGGAAAAGAGAAAGAGAATAGTAATTTCGATATAAATATAAAAATAGAATAGATAATAAATAGAAAAAATATTAATAGATAATAGAATAGAGAAAAACTATATAATATAAAGTTTTGTAATTAATTATAAATAACTAAATCTTCCTAATTATCTTCTAATAAATCTATATATTATAAATAGAGAGATAATTTATATTTATAATATTTATAATTTTAAATTATTATATAGCGATTCGATTAATAAATAAATTAAATCTAATTATTATTCCGTTATATATAATTTTGAAATCTCGAAGATAATTTTAATTCTAAATATTTTATAATTTGAAATTATAAATTCTAATATCGATTAATTATTATATATATAATATTATAATACTATTCTATTTAAGATTAAAATTATAAATATAAAGAAACTTATTTATTATATATTAATATTATAATAATAGAAAATTAGATAATATAAAAGAAGAAAAATATTGAAAATAATTGAAATAGAAAGAATATAATTATTCTAGAAATATTAGAATTATTAAGATATCTTTAATAAAAAAGAAATAAATATTCTTTCTAATTACTATATAATAAAGTATTAGATTAATATCGAATTTAGTATAATATTATCTTTCAAACTATTATATTAATTATTAGATCTTGAACTTTAGACTTTATAAAAGTATTTTAAATTATATAAAGAGAAAAGATAGATATATTAATTAATTAGTATTATAGATATATTAATTATATTTATTAAAAAGAAAGATAGAGATTTATATTTTTATATCAATTATTATAAATTTAATAAGATTATAATTAAGAATCAAATATTATTACTATTTATTAATAAAATATTAGATAGATTAAACTAAGTTAAAATATTTATAAAACTAGATTTGAAAGATATTTATTATAAAATCAGAATTAGAGAAGATAATAAATAGGAGATAATATTTCGAATTTATTATAAATATTATAAATATTATATTATCTTCTTCGAATTATCCAATATTTCAATTATATTTCAAATTTATATTAATAAAGCTTTAATAAGATTAATTAATATTATCTATATTATCTATTTTGATAATATTCTAATCTATTTAGAAGATAAGAATAAATATTATAATATTATAATAGAAATATTATAATAATTTAGAAAGTTTAAACTTTATATTAATTTTAAGAAATATAAATTTGAATTTAAAGAAATCAACTTTCTAAATTTTATTATCAAAATAGAGAATATATAAATAGAAAAAGGATATATTATAATTATCTAGAAATAGTTATTATCAAAAACCTATTAAGAAATATAGATATTTCTAAATTTTACTAACTTCTATAAATAGTTTATTAAAGATTATTTGAGAATTATATAACTATTTTCTAATCTACTAAAAGATATAATAAAAGTATTCCAAATAATAAATAAAGTTAAAATAATATTTAAATAACTAAAAGATATATTTATATTAGTTTTTATATTTAAATATTTTAATTCTTTGAGAAGGATATATTTAGAAACCAATATATTTAGATTTATAATTATTAATATCTTATCTTAACTTTATAATAAAGAATTATCTAATTAATAATATATTATTATCTTCTATTTATATAAATTATAAAATTCTAAATTTAGATATAAAATTTATAATCTCGAGTTAATAACTATAATTATAAACTTCAAATAATAGAAATATTATTATAATATATATAGAAAATAATTATAATCAAAATAGATTATAATAATCTGAAATACTTTTTAATTAAAAAGAAGTTAAATAACTATTAGATAAAATAGATTGAAAATCTAATAGAATTTGATTTTATAATAAAGTACTATTTAAATAAAACTAACTTTATAGATAATTCTTTATAAAAACTAGATTATTAATAAATAATTATTAATAATAAAGATAGTTTATTCTTTATTTTATAAATAAAGTTATAGAAGCTAAATATAGTAATAATATTAGATTTCAATAATTATATTTATTTACTAGATAATCTTTTCTATTAACTAAATAAAATATTAAAAACGAGATTAGATATTAAATCTATTAAGAATATAATTAAGAAGTTAGATTTATTCTATATTTAATAAATTAGTTTTGTTGAAAATAGTATTATATTACAAAAATAGAATATAAATATTGTAATTATAAAAAGTAATAAATAGAAATTAAATTCGTTTTATTCTTTTAAAATCTATTTTCTAAATAAAAATATTTTATTAAAATAAAGTATAAATATTTTATTTTCGAAAGATAGTATTAAGAAATTAGATTTATTTTATCTTTTATAGATTATTCTATTAAGAGATAATAATAAATTATTAAAATAGTATATTTATATTAAGTTTATAATAAGTAGTAATAAGATTAATTCTTTATAAAGTATATAATATAATAAAACTATATTACTATATTATTAACTATATATAATAAAAGATTTATATAGAGAAAATAGTATATCTAAATCTAGTATAAATAATAATAATTTACTTTCTTATTTCCAATCTAGATAAAGATTAAAATCGAATTAATATAAATAAATCTTCTAAATAACTTCTAAGATAATTCTAATTAAAATCCTATATATATATTAATAAATCTTTAAAACTAGATATAAGATAATAATACTAAGATATATATATAGAAAAAAGAGTTAACAAATCTATAAAAAAAGTTAAAATTCAAAATCGATTAATTTTAATTCGAGAATTAGAAATCCTTTTCTCAGTATTAGCTCTTCGAAATATTATTAATAAGGTCTTCTTAGATAAAAATATTAAAGAACTAATAATTTCATTTATTATTACTATTAATAATAAGAAGAATCTAATAATTATTAATACTAATCTTTTTATTTCAGATTTTCTAATTAAGAAAAAAGCTATTTGAGAATACTTAATTAATTTTAAATCAATAATTAAGAATGAATCTTGATATAAAGTAGTTCTTTATAGAATTCTTATTTTGAACTTCAATATACTTTATAGAATGAAATTAGTTTTGAATAAATTAAAAATATTTAATTCTAATCTAAATTTAAAACCTATTAATACTCTTTATTAGTTATCTTTAATTGAGAATCGAGTTATTAAATAAAAAGACTTAGTAATAATCTTATTTATTATTAAAGTAGAAACTAAAAGATATATTAGAAACTAGATTTGGATAATTAGAATTAGTATTAAAATTGAAAAGTTCTTAACTACTTTTAAATCTATCTAATATACTAAATATTAAGAATTCAGATATTTAACCAAATTTTGCTGAAAAGGAGCTAAATATAGTTTCTATAGCGAACTTTATACTATATAACAATATTACTATTTAATTTATAATTAAAAGAGTTAAAAATATCTCTATCTAGTACCAAAATATACTAATTATAAGAATAATTATATTTCTACTTCTAAAGAATATGAAATTTATAAGATAATTAAAAGAGCTAACTTATAATTAATATAAATATCCGAATTCTCTAAATAAACTTAAATCGAAGTTCGGTTATTACTAAATTAATATTATAACTAACTATTAAGTTAAAAATCAACTTAATCTTAATTTAAAAACCTTGGATTATTAATGAAAATCCAGATTATTTAAATAGTTAATCAATTTCTTATATTAGCTTTAATTAAATCTTTCTAGTTATTTTAGAATTTAGATTTCGAATATTTATTTATATTTCGAAAACTTATATATCTAGTATTATACTAACTTTTTCGAATATCGATCTTGATCTACTAATTTTATTAATAACTAAAGAAAGCAATATATTCGAACTAGTTAATATTTATAATAAAACTAGCTAAATCGAGAGGAATTTAACTAAAATAGTAGAAAAAAGCTTATTAATTAGTATTATTTCAGCTAATTTATTTATTTTGAATAATTTCAATCTTTATTATTCTTAATAGAATCTGAATAGCCGAAGTAATCAAGCTAATACTAAACTAATTTGATAGATAGAAAAGTAAAATCTAGAACTAATTAATAAATCTAGAATTATTACTTTTTTTAGAGAAACTAATAAGTTAGTTTTAGATTTTATATTAATTATATAAGTATTAGTAGAATATATTGATAATTAGTAAGTATTAACTAATTTAGGATCTAATTATTTGCCGATTTTATTTATATTAAAAAGGAAAAAAGAACTAATATCTCCAAATAGATAAAAATTAGCTAATATTTATTTTAATACTAAACTAGCAAACTGGAAACTATTTTCAAACTATTTAATCAAAATTATAAAAAAATCAACTATTCTAACTAGTTTCCCTTCTGATTTTACTTAGCTAGATCTGAAAATAGATAAAGTAATATAAAATTATCTAAAATCGATTAATTCCGAACTATTATTAGATTATTTAGCCGAGATTACTAGCTTGTTATATAATTCTTAAATTGGTAAAAGATTTAAAAAATTAGTTACTAATATTGGGTTATTACTAGCTAATAAGATTTAAGAAAATTATTTAAAAAGTTATAAAATATCGGTTTTATTTTTAAATATTAAAGAAACTTTTGATTATATCTTCAAAAACCAGTTTTTAGTTATTTTAAAAAAATTAAAATTATTAATTAGTTTAATTATTTGGACTAGCCACTTTCTAGAATACTAGTTATTTTGTTTAAATTTTGATAATCAAATTAAATAATTTCAATTTATTTCAATTAGTATTTCCTAGGATAGTCTAATCTTACTAATTCTCTTTTTAATTTATATTAAAGAGCTATTTCCATCGATTTCTATCTCAATCTAGTTATATATAGATGATATTATACTAATTACTAATTTAACTAGTTTTAAAAAAAACTATAAAATTCTAGAAAGAGAAACTAGTAAATTATATATTCTAAAAGAAGTTAATAATATCAAATTCGATTTAGCTAAAATAGAACTAATTTATTTTTTCGGAGGTAAATAAATTATTATTGAGACTAATTCGGTTAATTTACCAAATAATTAGTTAATATAATTCTCAAAAGAAGTGAAATAGTTAGAAATCTAGTTTAATAATACTTTATATTTTAACAAATATATTTCAACTAGAATTAGTTAAATTAAATTAGTTTTTCTAAAAACTAATTAACTAGTAAATACTGAAAATAGATTTTTATCTTTTATTATATATTAACTATATATTGTTTATATTATTAATATTATTGATTATAGATCTTTTATATAATAGAAAGAATAAACTAAATTTAAAATCCAATTTCAATATTTATAAAATTTGATATTTCGGAAGATTTTTAAAATATTTAGAACTAGTTTAATAATCTTTATAAAATAGAAGTAATATTAATATCTTTATAAACTTATTTAAATACTACTAGTTATTAATATATATTTAGAATATTCAAACTAACTAAAAATTATTTAATTTTCAAGAAAATCTAAATTAAATCGAAAATTAATAATTAATTCCAAGATTATTTAGTATCTATTCAAAAAGAATTAATTAAAATAATTCAAATTAAGCAAATTAGATATTTAATATATCTACTAATTCACTTTCAGTATTTAGAATTAATTAGTTCTTTTAAATTTCCATTTTGAATTACTATTTCTTATTTAGTTAAGATTAGTAAATTATCTAAAAAACTAGAAATTGAAAATTATAAAAACTCGGTTATTTTATTAATTTCAAACCAGTATTCAATTTATATTAATAAATTAGAATTATTAGATTAAAAAAAGATCGGAATCAATCTAACTCTTTTTAATTCTAATTAAGAACTAATCTAAGAATCTAGCTAGAATATTGGAACTAGTTAATTAGTATATAATAACGAACTAGTTGGAATAGCTAAAGAAATTAAACTAATAAATAAAATAACTTAAAAAAATCAAGAATTCACTATTTTCTCGGATAATTAGATTACTTTATAAAGATTAAAATTATTTAATAATAAACTAGAACAAAATTAAATAATACTAATATATAAAACTAGTTGAGAAATAGTTAGAAAAGAGGCTAAAATCAAATTAGTTTAAATTTCAAACTATTTCGAGATATTAAATAATGAAAAAGCAGATTTACTAATTAAATTAGAAATTAAAATGGATCTGGTAATTTATATAACTAGTTTCAACTATTTGGGAATTCAAATTAAACAAATTAAAAATTAGGAATAGTTAGAATCTTTTTTAAAAAGTTAGAAAACTATTTCGGAAGCTAGCTTATTTAACTCAACTAGTTATTTAAAAAAATTTAAATCTATTTCTTAAAAGTGAATCCAAATCTCAATTTTAACTAAAAGAATTATTATTAATATCTTCTTCTAATTGAAAATCAGATATAGTTATTTAAAATTATATTTATATTTATTAGAATATATTAGTATTAATAAATATATTTATAGAACTAAAGAGATCTTTAAATATTTACTTTTAAACTATTTTTATTTTAGTTTAGTTTGAAATAAGTTAAAAGACAAACTAGTTATAAATTATTTATTATTTCTACTTTTTCTTAATACTATTTCTAAAATCGAAGCTAGTATTATTTATTTAAATAAGATAAAAATTTATATCTGAAAATATTATCTAGCTCGAGAACTAGATAATAATTAGATTGGATATTTATATTAGAATAATTTTATTTTCATTTTTATCAAATTGTTATTTTTATTAATTTATTTATTTTTATTTACTAAAACTAGATTCTTACTATCTTTTAATACTATTTAGTTTAAAAATATATTTAAATATTATTTATATTTAGTTATTAACAATTTTTAGTTATTAACCAATTTATTATAATTTTAGATTCAAAAAAGTTGTTAAAATAATAAATTAATTAATTAATTATATAGAAAAAAGATTATCTTTAAACTTATTAATAAAGTTATTAATTATAAATAATATATTCTATAATTGATATATAATATATTAATCGAAATAGTATCTAAATTTATAATAAAATCAATTTTAAATACTTTTCTAATATTCTAATAAAATAATGATTTTATTAAAGAAAAGAAATATAAATCAGTTTTAAAATATAATAAAAATACTAAATTTTAGAAGTGGATAAATATTATAATAAAGAATAATAAATTCTTAAGATAAAGATTTACTTATTATATATTATTAAATATAGATTTTAGATTGGAACTATTATATTATTATTATAATAATCTAATAATAAGATATTATAATATTTCAAAAACTTTTAAATTATTATCTAGAAAGTATTTCTAGTTCGATATAAAAATAGATATCAAATATTATATAAATATTTATATAATTTGTTAAAAGATAAAAGTTAAGAAATATTTACTTTATAAAAAGTTGAATTCTTTTCTCTTTTTATTAAAATTATAATAAAAGATTATAATAAACTTTATTATAGATCTTTTATTAAATAAACTTGATAATTATATTTATAACTCTATTTTAGTAATTATTAATAGATTTATAAAGATTATATAATATATATTTATAATTAAAATAATTAATATTTCTATATTTATAAAGATTTTTATTTAGAGAATTTTTAGAAACTTTGGAATACTAATAAATATTATTATTAATAAAGAAATATAGTTTATATTTTCCTTTTAATTTATATTTTACTTTCTTTTATTAATTCGTTATAGATTAATATTATATTTCGATTATAAATTAATAAATAAATAAAGTATTAGAATTAGATATTTAAATATTATCTTTATTATTATTATATATATAATCAAAGTAATTAAATTCCTAAATTTATATTAATAGAGTTTATATATAATAATTTACAATATTTATTTATTAATATATCTCTATTTATAACTTTTTATAATTTCGTTCTATATATTTAAAATATCGAAAATAATATTTCTAATAAGAAAATACTTTATATAAAAAAGAGAGTTAAAGTTAAGATACTAATTAGAAAATATATTTTATTAGTAACTTATCTTTATATTATATAGAAATACTAAAAGAAATTTTATAATTTCAAATATTTATTATAATAATTTCAGATTAGCGATTATATTATAATTAGATTTTATAATATTAAATAGTTAAAATCGAATATAAAATTATTAAATAAATATCTAAGTCTATTTATAATTTATAAGTATATTGATAATTATAATTAGATATATTATATATAATTACTATTTTATTTTCGAATCTATAATATTTTTTATATTTTATTATTAAAATTATAAATAGATCGAGAAGACAAAATAATAGAATTATTACTAATCTAAATAGAGAATTAATTAGAATAGAAAGTGGAATTAATATAAAATTATCGAGAAAAATATAAAGTAAGATAATATTTAATATAATAGAAAGAATACTTATTTATAAAAGATATTTAAAAACTAGAAATAAATTTATTATAAATATAAAAAGTTATCAAAAAGTATTTGAAATTATTAAAGTAGTAAATATAAATTATAAAGTGAATAATTATAAAACGAAAATGAAAATCTATAAATTATAAATTTAAAAAATTTAAAAGTATATTAATAAGAAATTATATCAATTCTCTAATATTTATATATTAATTTGATTTTTTTATATCAAATTCAAATAAAAAATTAGAAATATTTATAAAAAATCTTATACTATTTATATTCTATATTATTATATAACTATTATATAAATATAGTTTCTTATATTTATAAAAGTTATCAAGATAATTAATCAACTTTTTTATTATTATTTATATCAACTTTATTATTCTTTAATTAGAAATCAATATTTATATTATTAAAATCAAATTCAAAATTAAATAAACTAGAGTTAATAAAGAAATAAAATAAAAGATTTGAAGATAAAATAGAATTAGAATAATTATAGAAAATAAAATAAAAAGAATAATAAAGTTTTTATCTAGTTATCTTAATAGAAATATCTTATAAAAAGATTATATTAGAAGTTTTCTAAATAGAATAAATAATAAAATAATTATAAAACTTTTTTAAAAAAGAAATAGAATCTTTAATTAATTAATTAATTTGATTAATTTATTATTTTAATAATTTTTTGAATTTAAAACTATAATAGATTGATTAATAACTAAAGATTATTAATAACTAAATATAAATAGTATTTAAATATATTTTTAAACTAAATAGTATTAAGAGATAATAAGGAACTAGTTCTAATAAATAAAAATAAATAAACTAATAAAAGTAACAATTTAATAAAAATGAAAATAAAATCTTTCTAAAATAAATATCCATTCTAATTATCAATTAGCTTTCGAATTAGATAATATTTTCAAATATAAATATTTATCTTGTTTAAATAAGTAATACTAGCTTCGATTTCGAGAGTAGTATTAAGAAGAAATAAAAGAGATAAATAATTTGTAGCTAGTTTATCTTTTAGCTTGTTCCGAACTAAACTAAAAAGAGAATAATTTATAAATAAGTATTCGGAAATCTCTTTAGTCCCACAAATATATTTATTATTACTAATATATTTTAATGAATATAAATATAATTTTAAATAACTATATCTAATTTTCAATTAATAGAAGGTATTAGTAATAGCTCTTTTAATCAAAATTGAGATTTGGATTTGTTTTCGAAAAAAAGATTTAAAAAATTTCAAATAACTAACTAGGTTAAACAAATTAGTTTCGAAAGTAGTTTTTAAAAGTAATTTCGATTATTTTTAAATCTTAATTTATTTAATTCGGGCTCCCAAAAAATTAAAGCTAGTTATATTAGTTACCAAATCTATTTTAGTTTCTAATTTAATTAGTAAATTAACTCTTTCGTTATTTAGTATTTTGAAATAATTAGGAATTTAAGCTAATTTGATTTTGACTTCCTTTTCGACTATTTCTCGGTTAGCTTTATATACTAATATTATTTAACTTTATCCAGATTTATTACTAAGTAATTTTAGTTTTTATAAAATAATTTGATTATCCGAGAAAATAATGAATTCTTGATTTTTTTAAACTATTTTATTTACTAGCTTGATTCCTTTAGTTATTCTAACTAGTTTACTATTATAAACTAATTAACTAATTTCAATATTCTAGTTAGACTTTTTGATTAGCTCCTAATTAAAGTTGAAAAGAACTAATCTGATTTCAATCTCTTTTTAATTTTCTAATTTCGATTTATTAGTATAAATTGAATACTGGTTCGGAGCTAGCAAAATAGCCGATTTTTTATAATTTTCAATTTCTAACTTTTTAAATAATTTACTAATTTCAATTAAATAAAAAATAGTAACTCAAAATAGAAATTTAAAAGAACTAATCAATTCCAAATATTGAAAGTGGATTAGTAAATATATTGAATATCTAATTTGCTTAATTTAGATTATTTTAACTAATTCCTTTTAAATAAGAACTAAATAGTTTTGAAAATAATTATTAATCTTCGATTTAACTTAGATTTCTTTGAAAATCAGATAATTTTTAGTTAATTTGAAAATTCTTAATATATATTAATAACTAGTAATATTTAGCCGAACTTATAGAAATACTAATATTATTTCTATTTTTATAGAAACTATTAAACTAATTCTAAATATCTCTAATATTTTTCTAAAAACTAGATTTTATAAATATTGAAATTGGATTTTAAATTTATTTTACTATTTTCACTAAATAGCGAATTTATAATTAGTAATATTAGTAATATAAACAATATATAGTTAATATATAATAAAAGATAAAAATCTATTTTCAGTATTAACTAGTTGATTAACTTTTAAAAAAATTAATTTAGTTTAATTAATCTTAGTTAAAATATATTTATTAAATTATAAAGTATTATCGAACTAGATCTTTAATTATTTCACTTTTTTTAAGAATTATATTAATTAATTATTTGATAAATTAACCGAATTAGTTTCAATAGTTATTTATTTATTATTGAAAAAGTAAATTAGTTCTATTTTAACTAAATCGAATTTGATATTACTAGCTTCTTCTAGAATATATAATTTGCTAACTTCTTTTTCTAAAATTTTATAATTCTTTTTCAAACTAGTTAAGTTAATAGTTAGCGCGATATCGTCTATATATAACCAGATTGAAGTGGAAATCAATAGAATAATTCTTCAATATAAATTAAAAAGAAAGTTGATAGAATTAAGTTATTCTAGAAGATACTAATTGAAATAAATTGAAATTATTTAATTTGGTTATCAAAATTTAAATAAAATAATCGATATTCTAGAAAGTAACTAGTTCAAATAATTAAATTAATAAATAGTTTTAATTTTTTTAAAATAATTAAAAACTGATTTTTGGAAATATAATCGAAAGTTCTTTTAATATCTAGAAATAAAACTAATATTTTATAACTTTTTAAATAACTTTTTTAAACTTTATTAACTAATAATAATTCGGTATTAATAATTGATTTTTTAAATTTTCTATTAATTTAAAAGTTATATAATAAACTAGTAATCTCGGCTAAATAATCTAGTTATTTAATTAGTATTCTTTTATTAATTTTGTTTAAATAGTTTAAAAATGAGATTACTTTATATATTTTTGAAATTGAATAATTAGATTTAATTAGTTTTTTAAGAATAGTTTTAATTATTTATCTTTAGTATTAGAAAAAGAAATCAAGATCGATTAAATAAATAAAAACTTTATAAAATATCTTAGAAATAACTAAATAAACTTTATTAATATACGAAGTAATATATCTCTATTTACAAAAACGATTCCGAATCCAAAATCATTAATTTCAATATTATATCTAACTAATTAGACTTCTGCAAATCGAACTTGTTAGCCTGCTTATCAATATATCTACTAGTTATTAAGATATCGCTACCTTAACCAAAATGACGGATTTGAGAAAATTATCCTCTCAAAATCCTATCCAAATCGAACCTCCTTCAACCCCTACCTATCAATACACTTCCGGACCTACTAGCGACTTGACTATTCGATCCTTTCTTCCTATTAATAGAGATATAGAGATTGATAATACTTCTTTTCTACCTATTACTTCGATTTTCAACCCAAACTTGGATATATCTGGCCAAAATGAGATTTTCAGCTCGGACCCACTTAATACTACTTCTATTGGCCCCAGCAGAAACACCTACTGCCTTCCTAAACGAGCTAGTACCTTCACTTCTTCTCGATCAAGTAAAACTCTTCGATTTTCTATTATTGAACTCTCGATTACTCCGGATCTAGCTAGTACTAAAATCCTCTAGGTATATGATTTGCTAGTGGAAGCCTACTCAGCTACCAAATCACGTGATAAACAGACTCAAATCCTCGATTTAATCGAGATATTTAGAGAATATACCGAATTAGGAAAGCTATAAAAAGTTACAAATTAGCTAGCCTCCCAAATCAACAATCTGGAATATACTACTCGAAAAATCGAAGCTAAAACCAAAGTAATTAGTACTATTAATAATGCTAATATCACAATTCTTAAAAACCCTTCGAAAAATCCAACTAATTCGATTATTACTAATACTATCCTAGCTATTTCTTTAGCTAATTCGACTTCTGAATCTACTTTTGCTTCTGTAGTACTAGTAGGTAATAATAGTGCCTTTGGAAACTGGACTACTATCAACAAAGCTCTGAAAAAAGCTAAAATCCAAAATCGACTAATTCTAATTCGAGAGTTAGAAACTTCTTTTTCGGTACTAGCTCTTTATAATACTATTAATCAAGCTTTTTTGGAAAAAAGTATTAAGGGACTAGTAGTTTCGTTTATTACTATTACTAGTAATAAGAAGAATCTAGTAGTTACTAGTATTAATCTTTTTACTTCTGATTTTCTAATTAAGAAAAGAGCTATTTGAAAATATTTAATTACTTTTAAATCAATAGTTAAAGATGAATCTTGGTATAAAGTAGTTCTTTACAGAATTCCTATTTTGGATTTCAATATATTCGATAGAATGGAGCTAGTATTGGACAAACTAAAAACTTTTAATTCAAATCTGAATTTAAAACCTATTAGTACTCCTTATTGGTTATCCTCAGCCGAAAATCGAGCTATTAAATAAGTAGGCTCGGTAATAGTCTTATTCGCTACTAAAGTAGAAGTTGAGAGATATATTAGGAACCGGATTTGGATAGTTAGAATTAGTATTAGAGTTGAAAAGCTTTTAACTACTTCTAAATTCACCCAATATACTAATTGTTAAGGATTTGGGTATTTGGCTAAATTTTGTCGAAAAGGGGCTAAATATAGTCTTTATAGTGAACCTTATATTATATAATAGTACTACTATTCGATTTGTAAGCTAAATAGTCGAAAATATCCCTATTTAGCATCAAAATATATTAATTATAAAAATAATTATATTTCTACTTCCAAAGAGTATGAAATTTACAAAGCTATCAAGGGAGCTAGTTTATAATTAGTATAAATACCTGAATCCTCCAAATGAATTTAAATCGAAGTTTGATTATAACTGAATCAGTATTACAACTAGCTACCAAGCTAAAAATCGATTTAATTTTAGTTCAAAAGCTTTGGATTATAAACAAGAACTCAGATTACTCGAATAGTCAATCGATTTTCTATACTAGCTTCAATCAAATCTTTCTAGTTACTATAGGATTTAGATCTCGAATATTTACTTATATTTCGAAAACCTATATATCTAGTATTATACTAGTTTCTTCGAATATCGACCCTAACCTATTAGTTCTATTAGTAGCCGAAGAAAGTAATATGCTCGAACTAGTTAATATTTATAACAAGATTAGTCAAATCGAAGGGATTATAATTAAAACGGTAGAAAGGAGCTTACTATCTAGTACTATTTCGGCTAATTCACTTATTTTGGGTAATTTCAATCTCCACCACCCTTAATAGAACCTAAATAGCTGAACTAGTTAAGCTAATACAACCTTAGTTCGATGGATTGAGAAACAAAACTTGGAACTAATTAATAAACCCGGGATTATTATATTTTTTAGAGAGGCTAATGAGTCAGTTTTGGATCTTATACTAGCTATACAAAGTTTAGCTAGATATATTGATAATTAGTAAGTACTAGCTAACTTGGGATCTGATCATTTATCTATTTTATTTACTATAAAAGGGAAGAAGGAACTAGTACCTCCAAATAGACAAAAATTGGCTAATACTTATTTTAATACAAAGCTAGCCGACTGGGACCTATTTTCGGACTATTTAATCAAAAACTCGAATAATTTAGCTATTTTAGCTAATTCTCCTCCGGATTTCACTCGACAAGGCCTAAAATTAGACGAAGTAGTACAAGATTATCTAGAATCGATTAGCTCCAAACTATCATCACTAGTTCAACTAGTAGTTAGCAAAGCTATTCCTAAGACTAAGCCAAGTCTAAAAGCTAAACCCTAGTGGACTCCTGAGCTAAAAAGTCTAAGAAAATCGATAATACTAGTTTAGAGAAAACTAAAAATCCAAAATAGTCAAAATAATCAAGATTTTTATCAAGAACAATATCGATTAGCTCGAAATCAATACTTTTTAAAGATAAAACTAGCTAAAAAGGATTACTAGAACACTTTCCTGGAAAATAATGATTCTAAATCGATTTTCAAGGCTTTTAGCTATACCAAATCCTATACCAGCCGATCCTTATCAGCGATTTTAAATAAAACTACTTTTGAAGAGAAAGGAACTATTTTGAAAACTACTCTTTTTCCCCAACTACCAAACTCGGCTAGTCCTAACTAGGAAGGGTATAAAGTAGTTGATTGGAAGTGGCCTAAACTAGCTAGTGCCGAATTAGCACTAGCTTGTTCAGCTAAAATCAAAGGGAAAATACTAGAACCTAATGGAATTACTCAAGAAATTATTAATAAAGCTTATTTAGCTATTCCTGAGTTATTTTATAAGATATTCGTTTATTTAATTGACCTTGGTTTCCATCCTCGGTATTGGAGGTAAGCAACTAGAACTATTCTTAAAAAATCAACTAAACCTGACTATTCAATCCCAAAAACATATAGAGTGATCTCACTTTTAAACTGCTTAGGCAAAATTAGTAAAAGGATACTAGCTAAAAGATTAGACTATTTAGCCGAGACTACTAGCTTGCTACACCACTCTTAAATTGGAGGAAGACTTAAAAAATTAGCTATTGATACCGGATTACTACTAGTAAATAAGATTCAAGAAAATTATTTAAAAAGTTATAAAACATTAGTTTTATTTCTGGATATTAAAGAAGCCTTCGATCATATTTCTAAAAATCAGCTTTTAGCTATTTTAAAAAGATTAAAACTACTAATTAGTTTAATTACTTAGACTAGTTACTTTCTAAAATACTAGTTACTTCGCTTAAGTTTTGATAGCCAAATCGAGCAATTTCAACCTATTTCAACCAGTATCCCCCAGGGTAGTCCAATCTTACCAATTCTCTTTTTAATTTATATTAAAGAGCTATTTCCATCGATTTCTACTTCAATTTGGTTATATATAGACGATATCGCGCTAGCTACTAGCTCGACTAGTTTAAAAAAGAATTGCAAAATCCTAGAAAGAGAAGCTAGCAAGCTATACGCCCTAGGCAAAGCTAGTAGTATCGAATTCGATTTAGCTAAAACAGAGCTAATTCACTTTTTCAAAAGTAAACAAGCTACTACTGAGACTAATTCGGTTAAATTACCGAATAATCAGTTAATATAACCTTCAAAAGAAGTAAGATAGTTAGGAATCTGGTTCGATAATACTCTACGATTTAATAAACATATTTCGATAAGAATTAGTTAAGCTAAATCAGTCTTTTTAAGAGCTAATCAACTAGCTAATATCGAAAATGGACTTTCACTTTCTGCTATATACCAGCTATATATCGCTTGTGTTACTAACGTTGCTGATTACAGATCTTCTATTTGGTAGAAAGAGCAAAATAAGTTTAAAATCCAATTTCAACACTTACAAAATCTAGCTCTTAGGAAAATACTAAGGGTATTTAGGACTAGTTCAATAATCCCTATAGAAGTAGAAGCAGCACTAATACCTCTACAAGTTCGGCTAAACGCCGCTAGTCGCTAATATATACTGAGAGCTCTCAAATTAGCTGAAAATCATCCAATTTTCAAGGAAATCTGGGCTAAATCGAAGGTTAATAGTCATTTCCAAGACTATTTAGCCCCTACCCAAAAAGAATTGGTCAAAATGACCCAAATTAAGCGAATTAGGCACTCAATACACCTGTTAGTCCACTTTCAGTACTTGGAATCGATTAGTTCTTTTAAATTTCCACCTTAGGCTACTACTCTTTATTCGGTTGAGATTAGTAAGCTATCTAAAGAGCTAAAGGCTGAAAATCATAAAAACTCAGCTATTTTGCTAGCTCCGAACTAGTACTCAATTTATACTGATAGATCGGAATTAGAAAACCAAAAAGGGATTGGAATCGGGCTAGTTCTTTTTAACTCTAACCAAGAGCTAATCTAGGAGTCTAGCTGGAATATTGGAACTAGTCAACTAGTATATAATAGCGAACTAGCCAGAATAGCCAAGGGAATCAAGCTAGTAAGTAAAATAGCTCAAAAAGATCAAGAATTCACTATTTTCTCGGATAATCAGGCTGCTTTACAAAGGTTAAAATCACTTAGTAACGAACCCGGACAAAGTCAAGTAGTACTAGCTTACGAAGCTAGCCGAGAAATAGTCAAAAAAGAAGCTAAAATTAAATTAATTTGAGTTCCTAGCCATTTCGAGGTACTAGATAACGAAAGAGCTGATCTACTAGCCAAATCGGGAACTAAAATAGACCCGGTGACTAATATGACTAGCCTCAATTTTTTGGGAGCTCGAATTAAGCGAATTAAGACTTAAGAATAGTCGGATTTACTTTTAAAAACTACTCCCGAAGCTAATTTGCTTAGCCTGGCTAGTTATTTAAAAATTTTTAAACCTACTTCTCGGAAACGAATCCAAATCCCAATTTCGACTAAGAGAGCTACTGCTAGTGCCTTCTTCCAGTTGAAAATCAGATATGGTTATTTAAAATCATATTTGTATTTACTAGGGTATACTAGTACTAATAAGTGCATTTGTGGTGCTAAAGAGACCCCTGAATACTTACTTTTAAGTTGTTCTCAATTTAGTCTAGCCCGGATCAAGCTAAAAGATAAACTAGCTATAAACTACTTATCATTTCCACTTCTTCTGGATACTACCCCCGGAATCGAAGCTAGTATCGCTTATTTAAGCGAGACAAATATTTGTACCCGAAAATATTATCTAGCTCGAGAGCTAGATGATGATTAGATTGGATATTTATATTAGAATGATTTTATTTTCATTTTTATCAAATTGTTACTTTTATTAGTTTATCTATTTTCATTTACTAGAATTAGATCCTCACTATCTCTTGATACTATTTGGCTTAAAAATATATTTAAACATTATTTATACTTAGCTACTAGCGGCCTTCAGCCGCTAGCCGACCTACTATAGTCTTAGACTCAAAAAGGTCGTTAAAATGATAAATCAATCAATCAATCAACTTTATTAATAATTTCTTAAATAATTCTATTAAGTTCTAATATTTTCCTTTTGATTTTAACTAAATAAGTTAGTATTAATTCGATACTAACTAGTTTAGATTAATTCTAATTAACTATTTTATACTTTTCCTAATTAGAACTAGCTAAGTTCGGTGATTAAGGAAAGAGAGTAGTTTTTAGAATAACTTCTTTCTTTTTAAAAATAGTTTTATTTAGAATTGCTAATAAAGATTAATTAATATAGAATTTAATATAATTAAAAATCTTGAAAATCGATTTAGAATTATTATTTTCTAGAAAAGTATTCTAATAATTCTTTTTAACTAGTTTTATCTTTAAAAAATATTGATTTCGAACTAATTAGTATTATTTTTAATAAAAACTTTAGCTAATTTAATTATTTTGGATTTTTAGTTTTCTCTAAATTAGTATTATCGATTTTCTTAGACTTTTTAACTTAGAAGTTTATTAGGATTTAGTTTTTAAATTTAGTTTAGTTTTAAGAATAACTTTACTAATTACTAATTAAACTAATAATAATAGTTTGAAACTAATTGATTCTAAATAATCTTATACTATTTTATCTAATTTTAGATTTTATCGAGTGAAATCTGAGAGAGAATTAGCTAAAATAGCTAATCTGTTCGAGTTTTTAATTAAATAATTCGAAAATAGGTTCTAATTAGCTAGCTTTATATTAAAATAAATACTAACTTCTTCTTCTCTTTTATAATAAATAAAATAGATAAATAATTAGATTCTATATTAATTAATATTTACTAATTATTAATATATCTAATTAAATCTTATATAGTTAGTATAAAATCTAAAACTAATTTATTAGCTCTTCTAAAAAATATAATAATCCCGAGTTTATTAATTAGTTCTAAGTTTTACTTCTTAATCTATCGAATTAAAATTATATTAGTTTAACTAATTCGGTTATTTAGATTCTATTAGAAGTAATAGAAATTGAAATTATTCAAAATAAGTAAATTAGCCGAAATAGTACTAGATAGTAGATTTCTTTCTATTATTTTAATCGAAATCTCTTCGATTTAACTAATCTTATTATAAATATTAATTAGTTTGAGTATATTACTTTCTTTAGTTATTAATAGAACTAATATATCAAGATTGATATTTGAAGAAACTAATATAATACTAGATATATATATTTTCGAAATATAAATAAATATTCGAAATCTAAATTTTATTATAATTAAAAAGATTTGATTGAAACTAATATAAGAAACCGATTGATTATTCGAATAATCTAAGTTTTTATTTATAATCCAAAGTTCTTAAATTAAAATTAAATTAATTTTTAGCTTGATAACTAGTTATAATATTGATTTAATTATAATTAAATTTCGATTTAAATTTATTTGGAGAATTCGAATATTTATATTAACTATAGATTAGTTTTCTTAATAGTTTTATAAATTTATACTTTTTAGAAATGGAAATATAATTATTTTTATAATTAATATATTTTGATATTAAATAAAGATATTTTCGATTATTTAATTTATAAATCGAATAGTAATATTATTATATAATATAAAGTTTGTTATAAAAGCTATATTTAGCCTCTTTTCGGTAAAATTTAGCCAAATATCTATATTCTTAATAATTAGTATATTAGATAGATTTAGAAATAGTAAAAACTTTTCAGTTTTAATATTAATTCTAGTTATCCAAATTCGGTTTCTAATATATCTTTTAACTTCTATTTTAGTAGTAAATAAGATTATTATTAAACTAACTTATTTAATAACTTGATTTTCGACTAAGGATAATTAATAAGGAATATTAATAAATTTTAAATTCAGATTTGAATTAAAAGTTTTTAATTTATCTAATACTAGTTCTATTTTATTAGATATATTAAAATCCAAAGTAGGAATTCTATAAAGAACTATTTTATATTAAGGTTTATCTTTAATTATTAATTTAAAAATAATTAAATATTTCTAAATAGCTTTTTTCTTAATTAGAAAATCTAAAATAAAAGAATTAGTATTAATAATTACTAAGTTCTTCTTATTATTAGTAGTAGTAATAGATAAAACCACTAATTTCTTAATATTTTTATCCAAAAAAATCTGATTAATAATATTCCGAAGAGCTAGAACTAAGAAAGAGGTTTCTAACTCTCAAATTAGAATTAGTTAATTTTAGATTTTAGTTTTTTTTAGAGTTTTATTAATTATAATCTAATTTCCAGAGATATTATTATTATTTACCAATATTATTAAGATAATAATAGATCCAGAAGTCGAATTAACCAAAGAAATAACTAGGATAATATTAATAATAATCGAATTAGTTAAATTTTTCGAAAGGTTTTTGAGAATTATAATATTAGTATTATTAGTAATACTAATTACTTTAGTCTTAGCTTCGATTTTTCGAATAGTATATTCTAGTTATTAATTTAAGAAACTAGTTAATTTATAATCTTTTATAGTTTTCCTGATTTGATATATTCTCTAAATATCTTGATTAAATTAAGGATTTAAATTTGTTTATTATATAATTTGATAACTAAGTAGATTTCAATTAATAAATTATATATTTAGAGGATTTTAGTACTAGCTAGGTCCGGAATAGTTGAAGATTTAATAATGAAAAATCGAATAGTTTTATTTAATTAAGAAAAAGTAAATATACTAGCCTTTTTGAGAAGATAATAGATATTTCTACTAAATCTAATAATAGTATTCAAAGTAATATTAAATAGATCTGAACTAAAAATCTTATTTTGACTAGATATATCCAAATTTGGGTTGAAAATCGAAGTAATAAATAGAAAAGAGATATTATTAATCTCTATATTTCTATTAATAAAAAGAGAAAATCGAATAGTTAAATTATTAATAAGTTCGGAGATATATTAATAGATAGAGGTTGAAGAAAGTTCGATTTGGATAAGATTTTGAGAAAATAGTTTTCTCAAATCTATTATTTTGGTCAAAATAGTAATATCTTAATAACTAGTAAGTATATTGATAAGCAAGTTAGTAGGTTTGATTTATAGAGACCTAATTAGTTAGATTTAATATTGAAAATAATGATTTTGAATTCGGAATCGATTTGTCTTTATTTATAATAGAATCTATTATATATAAAATAAACTTTTTTTATATTATCTATAATCTTTTTACTTCTTTCTTCTATATATATTATACTTTTCTCAGAATCTTTTCAAAATATTAAATATAATAATCGATTTTCTCTTTATTAGTTTTCTATATTAGATTATAATCTATTTATTATTTATTTTCAATCTAATTAAAGAATAATTAAATATTTTAATAATTTTTCTTATTATACTAAAATAGATCTTTTATCTTAAATATCTATTAATAAATTATAAGAGAAATAAAATTATAAAAAAGTTAGATTAATAATTTTATTTCTTTTTTTATAACTTTTTCTATCTATTATTTATTTCTTTCTTATTTTATAATTACTTTATATTCTTTTTCTTTTTCTATTTTTAAAATTTCTATTTTTAAATAATTCTTCTTTTTCTATTTTATTATTAATATATTCTCTTTCTATTCTATTTCTTTTTATTAAACTTTTTCTCTTTTTATCTTAATTAAGATAGTTCTTAATATTATAATCTCTATTTTTATAATATCTTCTTCTTATATTAATAATTATATTTTACTTTATTTTAATAGAATATTCTCTATCTCTTCTATATCTATTATAAATATATTAAATTTAGTTTAGATATAATTATCTTCTTTATTTCTTATATTAGAACTTAATTAAATTATAAGAATTTCTTCTTTTCCAAATTTATTTTATTTAACTTCGAATTTAGTTCTAATTCTTCTAATTATTAATAATATAATAATTCTTATTAATAAAATAACTTATTATAATAAACTATTATATAATTAAGATTTTAAGAATAATTAATATATTAAGATTTATAAATAGAGAATTATAATTAGATTAATTCTTAATTAAAAAGTGATTAAAATCAGAATATAGAATTATAATTAAATATAAATTAATTATTATCAATCTTTTCTCAACTTTTCCTTCTTTTTTATAATTGAAAACTCTATATTAAACCTCTTACTTTCTTAACTAATTAACTTCTACTTTTTCTCTATACTAAATAATTCTTTATTTATATTCCGAAATTCTCTTTCTCTATCTTATCTCTAATAATTAATAATATTTTTGGAAACTAGATTATAATTAATAAATCCCCGAAAAAAACTAAAATTCAAAATTAACTAATTTTAATTTGAAAATTAGAAATCTTTTTTTCAATATTAGCTTTTCGAAATATTATTAATAAGATCTTTTTAAATAAAAATATTAAAAAACTAATAATTTTATTTATTATTATTATTAATAATAAGAAGAATCTAATAATTATTAATATTAATTCTTTTATTTCGGATTTTCTAATTAAGAAAAAAACTATTTAGAAATATTTAATTATTTTTAAATTAATAATTAAAGATAAATCTTAATATAAAATAGTTTTTTATAAAATTTCTATTTTGAATTTCAATATACTTTATAAAATAAAACTAGTTTTAGATAAATTAAAAACTTTTAATTCTAATCTAAATTTAAAATTTATTAATATTTCTTATTAATTATTTTTAATTGAAAATCGAATTATTAAATAAGAAGATTTAATAATAATTTTATTTATTACTAAAATAGAAATTGAAAAATATATTAGAAACCGGATTTGGATAATTGAAATTAATATTAGAATTGAAAAGTTTTTAATTATTTTTAGATCTATTTAATATATTGATTAATTAATTGATTTATCATTTTAATAACCTTTTTGAATCTAAGACTATAATAAATTAGTTAGTAGCTAAAAACTATTAGTAACTAAATATAAATAGTATTTAAATATATTTTTAAACCAAATAATATCAAGAGATAGTAAGGATCTAGTTCTAGTAAATAAAAATAAGTAAATTAATAAAAGTAATAATTTAATAAAAATGAAAATAAAATTATTCTAATATAAATATTCAATCTAATTATTATCTAGTTCTCAAACTAGATAATATTTTCGGGTATAAATTTTTATCTTGTTTAAATAAGTAATATTAGTTTCGATTCCGGGGGTAGTATTAAGAAAAAATAGAAATAATAAATAATTTATAACTAATTTATCTTTTAACTTATTCCGGGCTAGACTAAAATAAAAATAGTTTAAAAATAAATATTTAGGAATCTTTTTAACTTTATAAATATATTTATTAATACTGATATATTCTAATAAATATAAATATAATTTTAAATAATTATATTTAATTTTCAATTAGAAAAAGATATTAATAATAACTTTTTTAATTGAAATTGGGATTTGAATTTACTTTCGAGAAATAAATTTAAAATTTTTTAAATAATTAGTTAAGTTAAATAAACTAGCTTTCAAAATAATTTCCCAAGTTTTTAAAAGAGATTCTAATTACTTCTAATTTTTAATTTGTTTAATTTGAGTTTCCAAATAGTTAAGATTAATTATATAAATTATTAAATCTATTTTAGTTTCTAATTTAGTTAGTAAATCCGCTTTTTCATTATTTAGTATCTCGAAATAGTTTGGAATTTAAATTAATTTGATTTTAGTTTTTTTTCTAATTATTTCTTAATTAGCTTTATATACTAATATTACTTGATTTTATTCTAATTTATTACTAAATAATTTTAATCTTTATAAAACAATTTAATTATCTGAGAAAATAGTAAATTCTTAATTTTTTTAAACTATTTTATTTACTAGTTTAATTCCTTTGGTTATTCTAGCTAGTTCGTTATTATATATTAATTAATTAATTCCAATATTCTATCTAAACTTTTAGATTAGTTCTTAATTAGAATTAAAAAGAATTAAATTAATTCTAATCTTTTTTTAGTTTAGTAATTTTAATCTATTAGTATAAATTAAGTATTGATTTAAAACTAACAAAATAGTTAAGTTTTTATAATTTTCAATTTCTAGTTTTTTAAATAATTTATTAATCTTAACTAAATAAAGAATAATAATCTAAAATGGAAATTTAAAAAAACTAATTAATTCCAAATATTGAAAATAGATTAATAGATATATTAAATATCTAATTTGCTTAATTTAGATTATTTTGACTAATTCCTTTTAAATATATATTAAATAGTTTTAGAACTAATTATTAACCTTCGATTTAGTTTAGATTTCTTTGAAAATTAGATAATTTTTAACTAGTTTAAATATTCTAAATATATATTGATAACTAATAGTATTTAAATAAATTTATAACGATATTAATATTATTTCTATTTTTATAGAGATTACTAAACTAATTTTAAATACTTTAAGAATCTTTCGAAATATCAAATTTTATAAATATTAAAATTAGATTTTAAATTTAGTTTGTTCTTTCTATTATATAAAGGATTTATAATTAGTAATATTAGTAATATAAATAATATATAGTTAATATATAATAAAAAATGAAAATTCATTTTCGATATTAACTAGTTAATTAGTTTTTAAAAAAGCTGATTTAGTCTAATTAATTCTAATTAAAATATATTTATTAAAGTATAAAATATTATCAAATTAGATTCTTAACTATTTTACTTTTTTTAAAAATTATATTAACTAATTATTTGATAAATTAACTAAATTAGTCTTAATAATAGTTTATTTATTTTCAAAAAAGTAAATTAGTTCTATTTTAACTAAATTGAATTTAATATTACTAGTTTCTTTTAGAATATATAATTTACTAACTTCTCTTTTTAGAATTTTATAGTTTTTTTAAACCTAATTAAGTTAATAACTAATATAATATTATCTATATATAATTAGATTAAAATAGAAATTAATAAGATTGAACTACTTTAGAAAATACTAATTAAAATAGATTAAAATTACTCGATTTAGTTATCAAAACTTAAATAAAATAGTTAATATTTTAAGAAGTAGCTAGTTTAAATAATTAAATTAATTAATAATATTAATCTTTTTAAAATAGTTAAAAACTAGTTTTTAAAAATATAATCGAAAATTCCTTTAATATTTAGAAATAAAACCGATATTTTATAACTTTTTAGATAATTTTCTTGAATTTTATTAATTAGTAATAATTTAATATTAATAATTGATTTTTTAAATTTTCTATTAATTTGAGAGTTATATAGTAAACTAGTAGTTTTAATTATATAATTTAGTTATTTAACTAGTATTCTTTTACTACTTTTATCTAAATAATTTAGAAATAAGATTATTTTATATATTTTTAAAACTAAATAATTAGATTTAGCTAGTTTTTTAAAAATAGTTCTAATAATTTATTTCTAATATTAGAGATAATATCTATAATTAATTAAATAAATAAAAACCTTATAAAATATTTTAGAAATAACTAGATAAACTTTATTAATAATTTCTTAAATAATTTTATTAGATTCTAGAGTTTTCTCTTTGATTTTAGCTAAATAAATTAATACTAATTCGGTATTAACTAGCTTCGACTAGTTCCAATCAATTACTTTATACTCTTCCTAATTAAAACTAGTTAAACTAGAGAGTTGAGAAAAGAAAGTAATTTTTAAAATAATTCTTTTCTCTTTAAAAATAGTTTTATTCAAAATAATTAGAAGTGATTAATTAAAATAGAATTTAATATAATTAAAACAAATAAGATAAATCCGTTTTCAATTTCAACTCAATAACCAGACCTTTAAAATATACAAAACTTCTTTTAAGAATAGATATTTATACTTTCTCTTTATCTATCTACTCTATTAAGTTTGAATGAATATTGAGGAATGGATATAAAGATAGATAACCTCCCTCTAAATCGCGATATACCGAGATATATTATATAATAGATAGTTATAGAAGAACTAATATAAAATATAATATAGATAATCGAGGATTTTGTATAATTAGAGAATTGG
Source organism: Rutstroemia sp. NJR-2017a WRK4 (assembly GCA_002946385.1). Taxonomy (NCBI): domain Eukaryota; kingdom Fungi; phylum Ascomycota; class Leotiomycetes; order Helotiales; family Rutstroemiaceae; genus Rutstroemia; species Rutstroemia sp. NJR-2017a WRK4. The sequence goes on along the minus strand of NJPR01000119.1, from coordinate 61,509 downwards.
CTAGAGTAACTCTAGTTAGTTTGAAGTATTATATAACAATTGGTGAAAGGGGCAGGAATAGTATCAAAGGATATATAATAAGGGGAGCTTCAGAGCTTTAAATTACAAATTAGTAATATTGAAAAGATAGTCCAGTTCTTTATCAAAGGGCAGCCTCCTATAGAGAAGTTATTATATATAGTAGTAATATAGAGAGGATAGATACTAGTAACTATCTAGAAAAGGGAAATACTAGTTCTAATAAGAAGGTTATATAAAGTAATAATAATAATAGGGACTAAAACCCCTACCCAAAAGCAGAGGTCCGGAATAGAGATTATATAAGATATAAATATAAATATTATATATAAAGCAATAGTAATAATTAGGAAGTTCTAAAATAGAGATATCCTATTAATATTTAATACTAAAAAGGAGAAGTAGAAATAGGAAAAGGATTCTAAGATAATAACTACTTTTGGACCGAATAGATAATTCTATATAAGGAAGTATACTATTCTAATATATAGAATTAAAGTAGTATCTCTAGATATGAAAAACCAAGATCAAGCTATTAAGGTAATATATATATAGAACCTAGACTTATAAAGGAAAGTAGATATTATATAAATCGAATAGATAAGGAAAATACTCAAATATAATAAGAAGTATATATTATTATATATTAGAATAAAAGAGTTAAGATAAGCTAATTATATATTAAATAATAATCTCCTACTAAGAAGTAAGTATTATGATTATAAACTATTCTATAAAGATTACTAAGTAATTTAATATTTTAACTACTAATTATATAAATATATAACTAAATATTATCCAAATATAACTTGATATAGATTCTGTATAGTAGCTAGATATAAATCAGGAGATTATATTAAGAAGGAGGATTATATAATATATTAATATATACTCTATAAAGGAAAATACCCTTCCTGGATATATAACTATAAAGTTAGGAAGGAATAGATAGAGAGTATAAAACAAATATACTTAGTAAGACTAATATAATTCTAAAACTATAAAAATAGGACTATACCTACTCTCCAAATCAGTATAATACCCTCTCTGGAGTTCAGTTTCTTATAAAGTTCCTAGGTTTTCCAGGGAATATAAATAGATAATAATAAAGAGAATAATAGTCCTTATTCTAAATAATAGAGAGATCGTCCTTTAATAATAGAGACTCTTATATAAATCTCTATAGAAATATAAGATATTAGAGAAATCTTCCAGATTTAGCTAATTAATAAATAAACTATAAATCCTTCAATATAATATATAGAAAAGTAAGAAAGTTATAAAATCTATACTTACTAATTCTAGGATTAGAATATATAATATAATTATATTATAGGAACTATAAAAGAATCCTTAAGAGAATAGAATATACTATCTAAGTATATCAGAATTTATCCCGATATATAATAATAAAGAATATTATAACTACTTTCTTATTAATAGAGAAATCGATAATTCTATCTAGATTATTGATTTCCCTAGTACCGATCTAATAGTTCTGAATATCTATATAGATTAGCTATATATATAAATCTATAATATATATAGTAAGTTTCTAGATAGATATAATATAATTAACTACTTCTTATCTATATTTCTTCTTCAAGTATTTATATAAAAAGAAGGGGAGTATATAATTCTAAGGAATTTCAATCTTCATTACCTATTCTGATATAGTATATAGAACCTAATAATATATTTAATAGTAAGTCTATTTATAAATCTAATACTTTCGAATAATCTCTCCCTTACTTCACTAGTAGTAGAAACTATATAGAAGATAAGAGGAATAAATAGTACTATCGATATCACTTTCCAGATATCTAGATTATAAAATAGAATAATCGAATATTAAGTTTATATAGATCTTGATTTCGAGTTAGACTACTTCCTAATTACTATATATATTATTTTTAATACTATAAAGCTACTATTCCAATTAAGGAGATATTGGAAATAAATAGATTAAGGGATTATAGAGGTAGAAATAACTTATTTAATCTAGTTTAGATAGAACCTCTCTTTATCTGAGATTGACTAATATACTGATTATCTAGTATAATTTACTTAAGAGCTAGTAGAATAGATTATCCTATAGAGTAAGCTATTATCTTATAACTAACTATAGTAGAACCAAGAAGTCCAATAGATAGTAAGAAATAAGAGAGATATCTAGAGATAATATAACTAGAATTATTAAAAGGAAGTAAAAACTAAGAAATACTATATAATTTATTAAGCTAAGAGAAAATATTTTTACAAAATAATAGATAAAGTAATATAAGGAGAGAGAGTCTAGAGATTTGCAAAATAAGGAAGAATAAGTTAAGGATTAGTAACCCTCTCTATAATATCTAACTTTAAAATAACCTCTGAAATAGTTTATATAATCCTAGAGAAAATCAGAATATTTAAGAACTGCTTTTACTTAGTAGTTATTATAGACTTAAATAATATCCAGGATAGAATCTTCCAAGATTATATTTTTAATAACCCTCTATTACTATCCTTAATAATAGAGACCGATAAGATCTTATAACTACTTTGTATAAGAAAGATAAATAAAGTTTTAGAAAGCAACTTTATCTCAAACAACTTTCTAAAAGCTATAAGAGAATTACTAATAAAGACTATTACTAATCTCATAATATTCTACTAGAAAGCAGGGTACTATCCAGTATGATTTAAATATATAAAGATAATTGTTATTTGAAAACTAGAGAAGAAGTTATATAAAGATTCAGGAGCTTGGAGATCTATTATATTACTTAATATTATCAGGAAACTTATCAAGATAGTTATAACTAAGAGATTTATAGAAGCTATAGAAGAATATAATCTGCTCTCTAATAGCTAAATAGAAGTTTATAGAAAATACTTTATAGAAATAATACTCGAGCTATTTATAGAATAGATATATATAGTATAGAAATCACTAAAATATATAATAATAATACTCTCTCTTAACTTATCAGAAGTATTTGATATAGTAGATCTAATAAGATTCTTTAATATCTTACAAAAGAAGAGGATATTAAAATAGATTATATAATAGATTCAAACCTTTCTAAATAACTATATAATAATTCTAATAATCTAAAGAAAGGAATTATCTCTCTTTAGATTATAAACTGGAGTATTTCAAGAATCTATATTATTACCAATCCTATTCCTTTTTTATATCTTAGAACTATAAGAGATTTATAATATTTAAGAGATAAGAACCTTAGTTATTAGATTCGTAGATAATATAAATATCTTAATATATAGAATATCAACTAAAGCAAATTATAAGAATCTAGAAAGAATCTATGAAAAGTATCTAGATTAGGTAAAGAGATATAGAATAATATTTACTTTATAGAAATACAAACTTATCTACTTTACTCGAAGCTATATAAAGTTCAACTTTCAAGTAGGTACTTAGTTCGGTAATAGTTTTAAAGAACCAATAGGGGAAGTAAGAGTATTTAGAATATAACTCGATACTAAGTTTAAATAGTAGATCTATATATAAAGAACAATTCAGAAGATAGTAATCCAGAATAGGGTATTAATAAGACTGATAACTTCTATATAAAGAATATTATTTATATAGTCTAGATAAATCTACTTATTAGTAATCAGATTATAGCTAATATATAGAGTTATTATATAATATACCTTATTGGATAAAAACAAAGTAAAAGGAGTAATAGCTAAATTTTAAAGGATTTAGAATAAGTATCTCCGAACAATTATAGAAGTATATAGAGTAATACTAATTCTAATATTAGAAGTAAAGATATATATTCTACTAATAGATCTCTATCTAGATAGTAGAATAATAGCTTTCTAAAGAAGAATTAAGGATACCCCGATTCAGATAATTATATAAGAAGCTTATAGGATAATTAGAGAGAGGTTCCGACTTAATATAAGATAGAGTGGATATACTAAAGGATAGAAAAAAATAAAATAGATCGAATCGAAAACCAGAAACCTTGATTAGAAAAAGGATCTAAAGAGGGAAGTTCACCAAATATAATATAAATAGTAGATAACAAGTACTCTTCTCTATATAGACTAGAATTAAGTTAAAAAGCTACCAGATCCAATAGTACTGAAACTATATAGACAATTCAAAAAGGTAGAAAGTATAATCCTTATATAGATAAGAATAGATTATATAGATCTTACCTACTTCTTAAATATTACAAAAGTCTCGGACTTTCTAATAAAACAATATCAATATAGATAAGAATAGGAAACCCTAAGATATATTCTACTATATTATACCTTCGAAGATAGTAGAAAAGTCTCTTTAGAAGAAAACCAAGATTTCGTATAATTACTAAAGATTCCGAAAGGGGTACTAATAACTAGTAAATAGATAATATAGTTGGGACGACTATAATAATTTCAGGTAGCTAATTCTCTCTTATATAAATCTTTAAATTGAAAATCGGTGAGTATAGATAGGCAGCGGGTAAATTCAGAGAAATAGTAAGTATTATAGAAGGTTTTTAGTCCAAATAAAAGTTAGGTTTTCCTTCATACGATTATAGAAATACTATATAGCCTTAGCTAAATTAGTATAAGAATCAATTAATCAATCAATTAATTAATCAATATAATTAAAAGTTTTAAATATTAATTTGGAATTATTATTTTCTAGAAAAGTATTTTAATAATCCTTTTTAATTAGTTTTATCTTGAAAAATATTAATTCCGAACTAATTAATATTATTCTTAATAAAAACCTTAATTATTTTAACTATTTTGGATTTTTAATTTTCTCTAAATTAGTATTATTGATTTTCTTAAACTTTTTAGTTTAGAAGTTTATTAGAATTTAGTTTTTAAACTTAGTTTAGTTTTAATAATAACTTTACTAATTATTAACTAAACTAGTAATAATAGTTCGGAACTAATCAATTCTAGATAATTTTATACTATTTCATCTAATTTCAGATTTAGCTAAGTAAAATCAGAAGGAAAACTAATTAGAATAGTTGATTTTTTTATAATTTTGATTAAATAATCTGAAAATAGTTTCTTATTTACTAGTTTAGTATTAAAATAAATACTAACTAATTTTTATTTATTTAGAAATACTAATTCTTTTTTCCTTTTTAATATAAATAAAATTGGTAAATAATCAAATTCTAAATTAGTTAATATTTACTAATTATTAATATATTTTATTAATATTTATATAGTTAATATAAATCTAAAACTAACTTATTAATCTTTCTAAATAAAAAAAATTCTAAATTTATTAATTAATTCTAGATTTCACTTTTCTATTTATTAAACTAGTTTAATATTAATTTAATTACTTTGATTATTTGAATTCTATTAAAGATAATAAAGATTGAAATTATTCAAAATAAGTAAATTAGTTAAAATAATATTAATTAACAAACTCCTTTTTATTATTTTAATCAAATTCTCCTCGATTTAACTAGTTTCATTATAAATATTAACTAGTTCGAATATATTACTTTCTTTAATTATTAATAGAACTAATAAATCAAAATCGATATTCGAAAAAATTAATATAATACTAAATATATAAATTTTCGAGATATAATTAAATATTTAATATCTTTCTATTTCGAATAACTAATAAAAAATCGATTCCGAATTCAAAATCATTATTTTCAATATTAAATCTGACTAATTAGATTTTTATAAATCGAAGTTACTAGTTTGTTTATTAATATATTGACTAATTATTGAGATATTACTATTTTGATTAAAATAATAAATTTGAAAAAGTTATCTTTTCAAAATCTTATCTAAATTGAACTTTCTTTAATTTCTATTTATTAATATATTTCTAAATCTATTAATAATTTAACTATTCAATTCTTTTTTTCTATTAATAAGAATATAGAAATTAATAATATTTTTTTCTTATTTATTATTTCGATTTTTAATCTAAATTTGGATATATCTAACCAAAATAAGATTTTCAATTTAGATCTATATAATACTATTTCGAATATTATTATTGAATTTAATAGAAATATCTATTACTTTCTTAAAAAAACTAATATATTTATTCTTTCTCGATTAAATAAAACTATTCAATTTTCTATTATTAAATCTTTAACTATTCCAGATCTAGATAATACTAAAATCTTTTAAATATATAATTTGTTAATTAAAGTTTATTTAACTACTAAATTATATAATAAATAAGTTCAAATCCTTAATTTAATTAAGATATTTAAAGAATATACCGAATTAGAAAAGTTATAAAAAGTTATAAATTAGTTAATCTCTTAAATTAACAATTTAGAATATACTATTCGAAAAATCGAAGTTAAGATTAAAGTAATTAGTAATACTAATAATATTAATATTATAATTCTCAAAAACCCTTTGAAAAATCCAACTAATTCGACTATTATTGATATTATCCTAGTTATTTCTTTAGCTAATTCGACTTCTGGACCCACTTTTATCTTAATAATATTAGTAAGTAATAATAGTACTTTTGGAAATTGAATTATAATTAATATAATTCTAAAAAAGATTAAAATCCAAAATTAATTAATTCTAATTTGAAAGTTAGAAACCTCTTTCTTAATTCTAGCTTTTCGGAATATTATTAATAAAGCTTTTTTGGATAAAAATATAAAAAGACTAATAATTTCGTTTATTATTATTATTAATAATAAGAAGAATTTAGTAATTATTAATATTAATTCTTTTATTTTAGATTTTCTAATTAAGAAAAAAGCTATTTAGAAATATTTAATTAATTTCAAATTAATAATTAAAAATAAATCTTAATATAAAGTAGTTCTTTATAAAATTCTTATTTTGGATTTCAATATATCTAATAAAATAGAACTAATATTAAATATATTAAAAACTTTTAATTTAAATCTGAATTTAAAATTTATTAATATTTTTTATTAGTTATTCTTAATAGAAAATCGAGTTATTAAATAAGTTAATTTAGTAATAATCTTATTCATTACTAAAGTAGAAATTGAGAAATATATTAGAAACCGGATTTGGATAACTAGAATTAATATTAGAATTGAAAAACTTTTAATTACTTCTAAATCTACTTAGTATATTAATTATTAAGGATATAGATATTTAATTAAATTTTGCCGAAAAGAGACTAAATATAATCTCTATAACGAACTTTATAATATATAATAATACTACTATTTGATTTATAAACTAAATAGTCGAAAATATTCTTATTTAGTATTAAAATATACTAATTATAAAAATAATTATATTTCTATTTCTAAAGAATATGAAATTTATAAGATTATTAAGAAAACTAATTTATAATTAATATAAATATCCGAATTCTCCAAATAAATTTAAACCGAAGTTTAATTATAATTAAATCAATATTATAACTAGCTACCAAGTTAAAAATCGATTTGATTTTAGTTTAAGAACTTTGGATTATAAATAAAAACTTAGATTATTCGAATAATCAATCGATTTCTTATATTAGTTTCAATCAAATCTTTTTAATTATAATAAAATTTAGATTTCGAATATTTATTTATATTTCGAAAATCTATATATCTAGTATTATATTAGTTTCTTCAAATATCAATCTTGATATATTAGTTCTATTAATAACTAAAGAAAGTAATATATTCGAACTAGTTAATATTTATAATAAGATTAATTAAATTAAAGAGATTTCGATTAAAATAGTAGAAAGAAGTTTATTATTTAGTACTATTTCGGTTAATTTATTTATTTTAAGTAATTTCAATTTTTATTATTCTTAATAAAATCTAAATAGCTAAACTAGTTAAATTAGTATAATTTTAGTTTAATAGATCGAGAAGTAAAACTTAGAATTAATTAATAAATCTAGAATTATTATATTTTTTAGAGAGATTAATAAATCAGTTTTAGATTTTATATTAATTATATAAAGTTTAGCTAGATATATTAATAACTAGTAAATACTAGTTAATATAGAATCTGATTATTTATCTATTTTATTTATTATAAAAGAGAAGAAATTAGTATTTCCAAATAGATAAAAATTAGTTAATATTTATTTTAATATAAAGCTAGCTAATTAGAATCTATTTTCGGACTATTTAATTAAAAACTCGAATAATTTAGCTATTTTAGTTAATTCTTCTTTAGATTTCGCTTAATAAAGTCTAAAATTAGAAGAAATAGTATAAGATTATCTAGAATTAATTAACTCCGAATTATTATTACTAGTTTGGCTAATAATTAATAAAGTTATTTCTAAAACTAAATCAAATTTAAAAACTAAACTTTGATAGATTTCTAAATTAAAAAGTTTAAGAAAATTGATAATACTAATTTAGAGAAAATTAAAAATCCAAAATAATTAAGTTAGTCAAGATTTTTATTAAGAATAATATTAATTAATTCGAAATCAATATTTTTTAAAGATAAAACTAATTAAAAAAGATTACTAAAATACTTTTCTGGAAAATAATAATTCTAAATCGATTTTCAAGATTTTTAATTATATCAAATTCTATATTAATCGATCTCTATTACTAATTCTAAATAAAACTATTTTTAAAAAGAAAGAAATTATTCTAAAAGTTATTTTCTTTTTCTAATTACCGAACTCGGCTAGTCCTAATTAGGAAGAGTATAAAATAATTGATTGGAATTAGTCTAAACTAACTAGTACCGAATTAGTATTAGCTTATTTAGCTAAAATCAAAGAGAAAACTCTAAAATCTAATAGAATTATTTAAGAAATTATTAATAAAGTTTATTTAATTATTTCTAAAATATTTTATAAGGTTTCTATTTATTTAATTAACTATAGATATTATCTTTGATATTAGAAATAAGTTAAATTTAAATATTTAATTCCAAAAATATATAGAATAATCTTATTTTTAAACTATTTAGATAAAATTAGTAAAAGAATATTAATTAAATAATTAAGTTATTTAGTTAAAACTACTAGTTTATTATATAATTCTCAAATTAATAGAAAATTTAAAAAATCAATTATTAATATTAAACTATTACTAGTTAATAAAGTTTAAGAAAATTATTTAAAATATTATAAAATATTAGTTTTATTTCTAGATATTAAAGAAGTTTTCGATTAAATTTCTAAAAATCAGTTTTTAACTATTTTAGAAAGATTAAAACTATTTATTAATTTAATTATTTAAACTAGCTATTTTTTAGAATATTAATTATTTTGTTTAAATTTTAATAACCAAATCGAACAATTTCAACTAATTTCAATTAATATTCTCTAAGATAGTTTAATTTTATTAATTCTCTTTTTAATTTATATTAAAAAACTATTTCCATTAATTTCTATTTCAATCTAATTATATATAAACGATATTATACTAGTTATTAACTTAACTAATTTTAAAAAGAATTATAAAATTCTAGAAAAAGAAATTAATAAGTTATATATTTTGGAAGAAACTAATAATATCGAATTCAATTTAGTAAAAATAAAGTTAATTTACTTTTTCGAGAATAAATAAATTACTACTAAAACTAATTCGATTAATTTACTAAATAATTAGTTAATATAATCTTTAAAAGAAATGAAATAGTTAGAAATCTAATTTGATAATATTTTACAATTTAATAAATATATTTTGATAAAGATTAATTAAACTAAATCAACCTTTTTAAAAGCTAATTAATTAGCTAATACCGAAAATAGATTTTCACTTTCTACTATATATTAATTATATATTGTTTATATTATTACTAATATTACTGATTATAGATCTCCTATTTGGTAAAAAGAATAAAATAAATTTAAAATTTAATTTCAATATTTATAAAATCTGGTTTTTAGAAAAATATTAGAAATATTTAAAATTAGTTTAATAATCTCTATAAAAATAGAAATAGTATTAGTATTTCTATAAGTTCGGCTAAATATTACTAGTTGTTAATATATATTAAGAATTCTCAAATTAGTTAAAAATCATTTAATTTTCAAGGAAATCTAAATTAAATCGAAGATTAATAATTATTTTTAAAACTATTTAATCTCTATCTAAAAAGAATTAGTTAAAATAATCTAAATTAAACGAATTAGATATTTAATATATTTATTAATCTATTTTTAATATTTGGAATTAATTAGTTTTTTTAAATTTCTATTTTGAATTACTATTCCTTATTTAATTGAAATTAGTAAACTATTTAAAAAGTTAAAAACTGAAAATTATAAAAATTTAACTATATTACTAACTCCGAACCAATACTCAATTTATATTAATAAATCGGAATTAGAAAATCAAAAAGAGATTGGAATCAAACTAGTTCTTTTTAACTCTAATTAGGAACTAATCTAAAAATCTAATTAGAATATTGAAATTAGTTAATTAGTTTATAATAACGAACTAATTAGAATAGCTAAAGGAATCAAACTAATAAATGAAATAGTTTAAAAAGATTAAGAATTTTTTTTTTTTTAGATAATTAGATTATTTTATAAAGGTTAAAATTACTTAATAATAAATCCAAACAAAATCAAATAATATTAGTTTATAAAACTAGCTGAGAAATAATTAAAAAAGAGGTTAAAATTAAATTAACTTGAGATCTTAACTATTATAAAGTACTAGATAATGAAAGAGTTGATTTACTAGCTAAATTGGGAACTAAAATAAATTTAATAACCAATATAATTAGTTTTAATTTTTTGAAAGTTCGAATTAAGTAAATTAAGATTCAAGAATAGTTATTAGAATATACTAATACTAATAAATATATTTATAAAACTAAAGAGATTTTAGAATATTTAAATATAAGTTATTCTCTCTTTAGTCTAATTCGGAACAAGTTAAAAGACAAACTAGTTATAAATTATTTATTCCTTTTATCTTTTCTTAATATTAACTCCGGAATCGAAGCTAGTCTCGCTTATTTAAGCAAGATAAATATTTATATATAGAAATATTATCTAGCTCGAGAGCTAGACAATAATTAAATTGGATTATTAAATTGGAATTATTTTACTTTTATTAAATTGTTATTTTATTTATTTCTTTTCTTTATTTAGAATTAGTTTCTCATTATCTCTCGATACTATTTAGTTTTAAAAATATATTTAAAATACTAAATACCTTTTAGCTACTAGCAGATAGCTGTTAGCTAACCTATTATAGTCTTAAACTTAAAAAAGTTGTTAAAATAATAAATTAATCAATTAATCAATCAAATTATTTTAAGAATTACTTTCTTTTCTTAATTCCTTAATTTAATTAATTCTAATTAGAAAGAGTATAAAATAGTTGATTGGAACTAGCCGAAGCTAGTTAGTATCGAATTAGCACTAGCTTGTTTAGTACCGAATTAGCACTAGTTTATTTAGTTAAAATCAAAGAGAAAACTTTAAAATCTAATAGAATTATTTAAGAAATTGTTAATAAAACTTATCTAACTATTTCTAAAATATTTTATAAGGTTTTTATTTATTTAATTAATTATAAATACTATTCTCGATATTAAAAATAAGTTACTAAAACTATTTTTAAAAAACTAGCTAAATCTAACTATTTAGTTTTAAAAATATATAAAGTAATCTCACTTTTAAATTATTTAGATAAAATTAGTAAAAGAATATTAGCTAAATAATTAGGTTATTTAATTAAAACTACTAGCTTATTATATAACTTTCAAATTGGTAAAAGATTTAAAAAATTAGTTATTAATATTAGATTATTACTAATTAATAAAGTATAAGAAAATTATCTAAAAAATTATAAAATATTAATTTTATTTTTAGATATTAAAGAAATCTTTAATTATATTTCTAAAAATCAGTTTTTAATTATTTTAAAAAAATTAAAACTATTTATTAATTTAATTATTTAGCTTAGTTACTTTCTAGAATATTAATTACTTTGTTTAAATTTTGATAGTTAAATTAAACAATTTCAGTTTATTTCAATTAATATTTTCTAGAATAATCTAATTTCACCAATTCTCTTTTTAATTTATATTAAAAAACTATTTCTATCGATTTCTATTTTAATTTGGTTATATATAGATAATATTATATTAACTATTAACTTAATTAGTTTCAAAAAGAATTATAAAATTCTAGAAAGAGAAGTTAATAAATTATATACTTTAGAAAAAATTAATAATATTAAATTCGATTTAGCTAAAATAGAACTAATTTACTTTTTTAAAGATAAATAAATTATTATTAAAACTAATTTGGTTAATTATCAAATAATTAGTTAATATAATCTTTAAAAGAAATTAAATAATTAGAAATCTAATTTGATAATACTTTATATTTAAATAAATATATTTCAATTAGAATTAATTAAATTAAATCAGCCTTTTTAAAAACTAATTAATTAGTTAATATTGAAAATAGATTTTTATCTTTTATTATATATTAGTTATATATTATTTATATTACTAATATTATAGATTATAAGTTCTTTATATAATAGAAAGAATAAACTAAATTTAAAATCCAATTTTAATATTTATAAAATTTGACTTTTCAGAAAATTTTTAGAATATTTAGAATTAGTTTAATAGTTTTTATAAAGATAGAAGTAATATTAATATTTCTATAAATTTATTTAAATATTGCTAGTTGTTAATATATATTTAGAATGTTCAAATTAGTTGAAAATCATCTAATTTTCAAGAAAATCTAAACTAAATTAAAGACTAATAATTAGTTTTAAGATTATTTAATACTTATTCAAAAAGAATTAACCAAAATAATCTAAATTAAACAAATTAGATATTTAATATATTTGTTAGTTCACTTTCAGTATTTGGAATTAATTAGTTTTTTTAAATTTCTATTTTAAACTATTATTCTTTATTTAGTTAAGATTAATAAGTTATTTAAAGAATTAAAAACTGAAAATTATAAAAACTTAACTATTTTACTAACTCCAAACCAGTATTTAATTTATATTAATAAATTAGAGTTATTAAAATAAAAAGGAATTAGAATCAATTTAGCTTTTTTTAATTCTAATTAGAAGCTAATTTAAAAGTCTAGTTGGAATATTAAGATAAGTTAATTAATATATAATAACGAACTAATTAAAATAGTTAAAGAAATCAAACTAATAAATAAAATAATTCAAAAAGATTAAGAATTTACTATTTTCTCAGATAATTAAACTATTTTATAAAGATTAAAATTATTTAGTAATAAATTAGAATAAAATTAAATAATATTAATATATAAAGCTAGCCGAGAAATAGTTAGAAAAGAAACTAAAATCAAATTAATTTAGATTCCAAATTATTTCGAAATACTAGATAACGAAAAAGCAGATCTACTAGCTAAATTAGGAATTAAAATAATTTAATAATTTATATAATTAGTTTTAACTATTTGGGAGTTCAAATTAAGTAAATTAAAAATCAAGAATAATTAGAATCTTTTTTAAAAACTTAGGAAACTACTTCGGAAGCTAGTTTGTTTAATTTAACTAATTATTTAAAAAATTTTAAATCTATTTCTCGAAATTAAATCCAAATTCTAATTTCAACTAAAAGAGTTATTACTAATATCTTCTTCTAATTGAAAATTAGATATGATTATTTAAAATCATATTTATATTTATTAGAATATATTAATATTAATAAATATATTTATAAAATTAAAGAGATTTCTAAATACTTATTTTTAAGTTATTCTTATTTTAATCTAGTCTAGAATAAGTTAAAAGATAAACTAATTATAAATTATTTATTACTTCCACTTCTTCTTAATATTACTCTCGGAATTGAAGCTAGTATTGCTTATTTAAATAAGATAAATATTTATATCTGAAAATATTATCTAGCTCGAGAACTAGATAATAATTAGATTGGATATTTATATTAAAATGATTTTATTTTCATTTTTATCAAATTGTTATTTTTATTAGTTTATTTATTTTCATTTATTAGAACTAGATCCTTATTATCTCTTGATACTATTTAGTTTAAAAATATATTTAAATACTATTTATACTTAGTTATTAATAGTTTTCAATTACTAATTAACCTACTATAGTTTTAAATTTAAAAAGATTGTTAAAATGATAAATCAATCAATTAATCAATTAAATAATATTAATATTTTATTTAAATTTCGAAGTTTTTAATAATATAGAATATTTATATATAGATTTTATATTATAATAGAAAGTCAAAAATCTTATTATTAACTATATCTTTAATAATTAAAAACTATATTTTATTATTAAAGATTTTAAAATGTTGAAAAGATTTTATATAATTTTGAAAAAGATTTATCTAAATTATCTATTTAATAATTAATAATTAACAATTTATTTAATATATATTAGAAAGTAGTTTTTATAATCAATTTATTAAATGCTTTCAATTTTAATTTTTCTTATTTTATTTATTAATTATTTCAAAATAATTTTATTAAAATATTCTATATAATTATATTATATTTAAATTATATTCAAATTTATAAATATAGAATTTCAAAATTAGTTATAATATTTTCTAATTTTATAATTTATAAATCCGGTTCTTATAAATATATTTTCGAAATAATATTAATTTAGATATTTAAAATTAATATTATATTAATTAATATAAAATTTTTAAACTTTTCATTATTATTTCTATTAATAATATTTTTGATAATATAAATTCTATATTTTATAATAAAAAGTAATAATATATTATTTATTAAATAAATTACTTTATAATTATTAAAAAGAATAGAATTTAATAGAAAATACTTTTTAATAATAATTAGAATAAAATATATATTAGAGTTATCAATTTATATAAAAGTAAAAGAAATAATTATATTAATAATTTTTTTAAAAAAGGAAAATAAAGAGTTTATAAAAGTTTTTATATATTTAATTTAATATTTTTTTCAATTATAGTTTTTCTCAGATATTTTTATTTAGAAGAATTATATTATTTTATTTATTAATTAAATATCAATTTCCAAATAACAAGATTTTATAAATATATTCTAGAATATATTTTTCAATATATTATAATCTTCTAATTTCTGATAATATCAATTTTTTAAATCTTTAAATAAACTAAATAATAAAATAATAAAATAAAATACTTTCTTATTATTATTTCTATTATTTTTGTTTCTATTATTTCTATTAAATAATCCTAATAAATATTAATTATTAGAATTAGATTCTAATTCTAAATTTTCTAATAAAAATATTTTAATTATAAATATTTCTTTATTTTTAAAATTATAAATTCTATTCTTAATCAATCTATTAATAATTTTGATATAATTATCAAAATTAAATATAAATTTATCAAATTACTAATTTATCTTTATATTAATCAATTTATTATTTATTTAGATAAAGTAAATTTTCTCTTTAATTATTTTAGAAAAATTAATAATTTCGAGAACTTTTTAGATTTTAAAAAAATTAAGATTTAATCTTATTATAAATTATATATTATTTCTTATATCAATTTTTAGATAATATATATCTTTATTATATTTACTAGAATATTTCTTTATATTCTAATTACATATTAAAAAATATAAATATATTAATAAATATAAAATATTTTTTAAAAGAAAGAATTATATTATAGAAAGTAATTATATTAATAAAAAAACTACTTTGATTAGTATATAAATAGTTAATAACTGAATAATTTTTATATAAATATTTTTAAATACTTTATATATAATATTCTATTTTATTTTTCGATTTTTATATTGTTTTTTAAAAAACTTGAAATTATTTTTAATATTATTAAAGATAATTAATTTAAATAATTTAGATTTTGTAAATAAAGAATTGGATAATATTATTTGATAATCTTTAATATTTTTATTATTAATTATTTAGATATTAGATATATTTATTATAATTATTAATATACTTTTCAATTATTTATAAATTTCAAAAATATTAAATTTAGTTTAATATTTTGAATTTCGCTTTATATTATATTAGATAATTAAGTTAATAAAGATTAATATAAATATTATAAATTAATTCTAAATATTAAATTAACTAAATCTAAAAATACTAAGATTAATAGAATCTAATTTCTAATTAAAATTAATAAAATATTAAATATTTTTAACTTTATATTATTATTATAATTCTTAATATTATCTTAATTATTATTTATTAATAATAAATTTAGAATTATTTAATTAAATTGAAACTTGATATATTATAAAATTAGAATAAATAAAATTAAAGAATAAAATAAAGAATAAATAAAAATTAGAAATTATTTGAAAATAAAGAAAACTATTAAATTAGTATAAATAATAATTTATATAGAAGAAATTATATATTATATTAAATTTATAATTATTATTTATAAAGTAATAATTAAACTAAACTTGGAAGTAGAATAAAAATAATAATAAAGAATTATTTATTAAATAATAATTAACTAATCTTTTTAAATCTAATTTTTTAATTCTTATTTATAAGTAAATAAATTTGATAAAGAAGTTAAGAAAATCAAAAGTAGTTAAAATATATTTCTTAGAAAAATATTAATTCCGAGTTTTTATTTCTGAAGATTAGTTTTAATATAATATTCTTAAACTTTATTTTATAAAAATTATTAATAAGATTTCGAAAATTAAATAATTATTTTTTTATTATTATAATATTAATATATAAATATCAAATTATTTCTATTTTATATAATAAATAAACTTTTTTATATTTATAATCTTAATTTTAAATAGAATGATATTATAATATTATATATATAATTATTAATTAATATTAGAGTTTATAATTTTAAATTATAATATATCTAGAATTAAAATTATTTTTAAGATTTCAAAATTATATATAATATAATTATAATTAGATTTACCTTATTTATTAATCGAATTATTATATAATAATTTAAATTATAAATATTATAAATATAAATTATCTCTTTATTTATAATATATAGATCTATTAGAAAATATTTAAAAATATTTAATTATTTATAATTAATTATAAAACTTTATATTATATAATTTTTCTTTATTTTATTATTTATTAATATTTTCTCTATTTACTATTTATTCTTTTTTTATATTTATATTGAAATTTATTATTTTTTTCTTTTTTCTTTTATTTCTTCGAAAATATTTAATTATTTAAAAATAATATTAATTAAATAAATCTATTTTCTAATAATTATAGAATTATTATACTTTATTATAAATATATATTAATATAATATCGAGATTTATTATATTTATAATAAATTATTATTATTAAAGTTCTTTTTATTTTATTAAAATAATTATTATATATTTTCTAATTAGATAACCTTTTAATTTTATTTAAATAATTATTATATATTTTCTAATTAGATAACCTTTTAATTTTATTTAAATAATAATAATTATTATTATTTTGAAAAATATTATTTATTTTTTCTAATTTTTATATTAAATTAATAAATTTCTATTTTATTTTAAAGATTATATTATATTAAACAATTCTCTTTTATAAATCAAAATTAAATTTTATAAAAAACTTTTTCTATTTTTCTATTAAATTAATTATTTTTAATTTATATTTTATATTATTTAAAGAAATAATAAAGTTAATAATTAATTATCTTGATTTTTATTTAATTTTTTAATATTTTATAATAATATTAAATATCTGATTTTCTTTATTTATAATAGAATTTATTATATATAATATAAATTTTTTTATATTATTTATAATAATTTTCTATTTTTCTTTATATATATTACACTTTTCTAAAATCTTATTAAAAGATTAAATATAATAATCGATTTTCTTTTTTTTTCTTTTTTATATTAAGTTATAATTTATTTATTATTTATTTTCAATTTAATTAAAGAATATTCAAACTTTTTAATAATTTTCTTTATATTGAAATAAATTCTTTATTTTAAATTTTCATTAATAAATTATAAAAAGAATAGAATTATAATAAAGTTAAATTAATAATTTTATTTCTCTTTTTAATATTTCTTTTATTTATTACTTTCTTTCTTTTTATTTTATAATTATTTTATATTTCCTTTTTTTTTAAATCTTTATTTTTATATAATTTTTCTCTTTTTATTTTATTATTAATATATTCTCTTTCTATTTTATTTCTTTATATTTTATTTTCTCTTTTTTCATTTTAATTAAAATAATTTTTAATATTATAATCTTTATTTTTATAATATTTTTTTTATATTAATAATTATTTTTTATTTTATTTTAATAAAATATTCTTTTCTCTTTCTATATTAATTATAAATATATTAAATTTAATTTAAATTTAATTATTCTTCTTTTTTCTTATAATAAAGTTTAATTAGATTTTAATAACTTTTTTTCTTTTAAATTTATTTTATTTAATTATAAATATTAGAGTTTGTAGATAGAGAATTATAATTAGTTTACTTCTTAACTAGAAAGTGATCAGAGTTAGAATATAGAATAGTAATTAAATATAAATTAATTATTACTAATCTTCTCTTAACTTTTTCTTCCTTTTTATAATTGAGAACTTTATACTAAATCTCTACTTTCTTGGTTAATTAATCTCTACTTCTTCTCTACTTTAAATAATTCTTTATTTATATTTTGAAATTCTTTTTTTCTATTTTACTTTCTAATATTACCTCTTTTTCTAAACTAACTTTGCTTTAGCTTTATTAAAACTTCTATATCTTTCTATAATATATAAAGTGATTATTCTTTCTATTTAAATATTTATAACTATCTAATTACTATCTAGTAATATTATCTTATTATATTTATTAATAATTATAAAATAAGAAAATATAATTTATTAACTCTAATTATTCTTTATAAATACCTTATTATAACTAACTTTTAAATATCTAAAGTAAATTTCTAAAATTATTTAGATTATTATTATATAATAGATATAATTATTAGATATATATCTTCCTATTATAGATATATTATAAATAGTAAATATAGGATATCGAAATTATCTTTAATATTATTATTATATTTAAACCGATAATTATTATATAACTTGATTTCATTATAATTAGATTCAAATTATTTAAAATAAATTATAATTATATAAATAATACTATTCTATCTACTTTTTCTATATAATATATTTAACTTTATTATATTTATCTTATTCAATCTAAACTTTCTAGTTATCGAATTTATTATAAATCCTTATTAATATTTATAAAGATTTTTATCTTTATCTATATGTTTTATTTCTTTATAATCTTTTTAGATATATATTTACTTCTATTTTATATTTCGATTTCGCCTTCTTTATTTTTTATATTAATTATATTTATTATATTTCACTTTCTTTATTTTTAATATAATCTTTCTTATTAATATCGAGATTATTAGTTACTTTACTAATATATTGAAACTAATTTATATTTATTATCTCTATTATTCGAAATACTTTATATTCGATTTATTAATTTATTATAAATAGATTATTATTATTACTATTTATTATAACTACTATATTTAATAAAAGACTAAATATTATAAAGTAAATTAATTATATATTCCGATTTATCTATATTAAATATTTTAGATCTTTTTATAATTCTATATTAAGATTAATAAATTGATAACTTTGTTTAATAAATATTTAGTTTTATATTATAAAGTATAGAACTAGTTTTTATAAGATTATATTATATTTATATAATATTACTATATTAATTATATTGAAATCTTCTAAATAAGAAAGAAATAAGATAACTATATTCTCTAGTTAATATATATTCTATATAAATATATATTTAAAAAATTATAATTTTATTACCAACTTAATAATTATAGATTATTCTAATTATAATTACAATATTCTTATTAAACTAGTAATTATTGATTTAGAAGTGGAAAAGGGTATTTTAATTACTAAAGTTATAAGAAAATAAAATATATAATATATTATATTTAGTTGTTATTAATATAATAAAATAATCTTGAGAAAGAAAGTAACTTCAATATTCTATTAATAGTTTACTAATATCTAGAAAAAGATATTAATTGATTAGATTAACAAGTTAACTATTTATAAAATATTATTGATTAGTCAAATCGTTAGAAATATAATAAAAGAGATTATAAAAGATATAATAAATAAGAACTGGACTTTATAATTTGTAAAGTATTATAAAGATTGGTTTATAAGTTTGTATCTTTATAATATCAATAATATATATACGAAGTCTAAATATCTTTCTATATTTATATATTTTTACTAGCTAGTTTGAGTTATTTCGTATTATTATTATCTTTTTAATATTATATTAAGATTTGAGCTAATTAATTCCTATCTCTTTAGTTTATAGAAGTTATTATAGAATATAATATTATATTATCGAATCTATATAATTAGAATAAAAAGAGTTTTATAATAAAGATATTATATAGAATAAGAAGATTATAATTTATATTAAACTCCAGAAAAATAAATTATTAGTAATATAATAAAATAGTTTATAAAAGTTTATTATTCTATTTATATATATTTCTACTATTGAAATTATAGTTATATCGATATTAATATATAAAGATATATCGAACAAATTATAGAATATATAGATTGATAAAATCGAAGAAGGAAATAATATATATTTTGCTATATTAGCTAATAAATAAAGCTCGAATATTTTTAAACTAGTATAGTTATAAAAGATCTTTAATTCTCAAATAAAGAAGAAAGAAAGTTATAATTATTATCTATTTATTATCGATAAATACTTAAGTTATATTAATTTTATATTTCTAAAAAGATATAAGAAATTGAGGATTATAATTCTAATCTTATCTCTATATAATATATATTGATTATAACTTCTCAATATTGATTTATTTCTACTTTTCTCGATATATTATAATAAAGAACCCGATTTTATTATATATAGAAACGATGATATTACTAGTTTTTCGAAACGGAATTTCTAGAAGATCTTTAAAAAAATAAATATTAAGAAAGTATTCGCGAAAACTAATATATGATTATAAAATCTATAAATTATAATAACCTAAATCGAATCTAGAAAATCACTAAAGTTTACTATACTTTTATAAAAGTCTTATAATAATATTAAAATATTATATTTAGTAATTATATTATATAAGTTCAAATAGAAATTGAAAATCAAACTATTACTTCTTTTAATTAATAAGATTCTAAAAGCAAATAAAACATTATATATATAAGTTAAAATTACTAAGTATTATTATAAAAACTTTTGAGAAACCTTTATAAATGAAAAGAAAAAGAGAAAATATAGTAAAAAACTAGATTTAAAAGATAATAAAAATAATAATATTATAATCTAAGATAATAAAGAGATTATAAAGACTAAGTAATATTAAAATGAGAAGGATATTTTTGAAGAATAGAAAAGAATTGATAAAAAGCTAATAAAGATAACTAAATAAATTATAAAAGTATAATAAGAATTAGAAAAGTAGAAGAAGTATATAACTAAGAAAGTTATATATTAGATTATAAAGGAATTAAAAGCTATTTCTAAAGAAGTATTTAGATAATATAATATTTATCAAAATAGTATTGAAATAACTAGATCTAAATAATAGATAGTTATTCTTTATTCTAAATTAATTTATAAAGAATTCCAATAATCTAAGATTGTTATTTTAATAAAGAAAATAAAGAAGATAATTCTATATCGAAATCGAGATTGATTAATAAAGATTAGTAGAAAAGCTTATATTTAAAATATATTATTAATACTATTTATAGATCTATATAACCCTGTTAATATCCTTTTATTTTAGCTCAAAATATTAAATAATTGATTTTTAATAAATATTTGAATATTCTCAAAATGAATTTTAAATATATATATTAATATAGAATATATATTAATTAGGCAATATAATTAATAACGAAAAATTAAAAGATATTAAAGAAATTAGTTTTATAGTTTTAAAGATTATAAATTATATTATAAATATTATAGATAATATCTTGGATATTATATATTATTTAATAGGTTTTACTTTTTATTTTATTTCTATCTTAATTTTATTAATTTACTATTCTCTCTTTAGATTTATCTTTTTTTTATTATTAATAATAATAAAGATATTTTATTTAATAAATAATATTATTTATTTTCTTTTCTTAAAAATCGTACTAATATTAATAAAAAGAATAAAACAGATAAAGAAAAGAAATTTACTAATGAGAAACTTATTATAATAGATAATAATAAAGACTTTACTTTTTTTCCAGAAAAGTTTTATAATTACTTTATTATTTATTCTATTTAGAAAACTTTTAATATAACTTTTTTATAAGATATTTCTACTAAAATAGCTAGATAAGAACTATATTATCTTTCTTATTCTACTTTCTATAATTATTCTGATTTTATTCTATTTTTAGTTTCTTTATTCTATTTCTCTATTAATTCTAATCTATCTAATTCCGAATTCGATTTTAATAATATAAAGATTAACTCTTAATTAAAAAATAATAAGATTAATAAAGATAATAATAAAAAGATTAATTAATTATCTTGATAATTTTTATAAATATAAGAAACTATATTTATATAGTAGTTATATAATAATATAGAATATAAATAATATAAGATTTTCTATAAATATTTCTAATCTTTTATTTGAACTTAGTATAGAAAGAATTAAATTAATATATAGATATTAAAAAATTAGTATAATCTTTTATTAAAATATTCTTAAGCTTTTTAGATTTATAATTTATAGATTTTCATCTTTATTTTATAATTATTCACTTTATAATTTATATTTATTACTTTAATAATTTCAAATACTCTTTAATAACTTCTTATATTTATAATAAATTTGTTTTTAATTTCCAGATATTTTCTATAAATAAAGATTTTTTTTATTATATTAAAATATTATTTTATTCTATACTTCTCTTAATAATTTTATATTGATTCTACTTCTTATTCTAATTAATTCTCTATCTAAACTAATAATAATTCTACTATTTCGCCTTTTCGATCTATTTATAATTTTAATAACGAAATATGAAAAATATTATAAATTCGAAAATAAGATAATAACTATATATAATATATCTAACTATAATTACTAATATATTTAAGAATTAAAAATAGATCTAGATATTTATTTAATAATTTTATATTCGACTTTAATTATTTAATATTATAAAACTTAATTATAATATAATTACCGATTTGAGATTATTATAATAAATTTTTAGAATTATAAAACTTCTTCTAGTATTTCTATATAATATAAAGATAAGTTATTAACAAAATATATTTTTTAATTAATATCTTAATTCTCTTCTTTATATAAAATACTTCTTTATTAAGAATATTATCTTCGATATTCTGAATATATAGAGCGAAGTTATAAAAAACTATAAATAGGGATATATTAATAGATAAATACTATAAATTATTATATATAAACTTTATTAATATAAATTTAAAAACTTAGTTAATTTAGTTATATATATAATAATAGTAAAGATAATACTTAAATATTTAATTCTAATATTTTATTTATTTATTAGTCTATAGTCGAAATATAATATTTAATCTATAATAGATTAATAAAAGAAAGTAAATTATAAATTAAAAAAAGAATATAAATTATATTCTTTATTAGTAATAATATTTATTAGTATTCCAAAGTCTTTAAAAATTCTCTAAATAAAAATCTTTATAAATATAGAAATATTAATTATCTTGATTATAGATATATATTATATAATCTTTATAAACCTATTAATAATTATTAGAATAAAGTTATAAATATAATTATCAAATTTATTTAATAAGAGATCTATAATAAAGTTTATTATAATTTCTTATTATAATTTTAATAGAGAAGGAAAAGAACTTAATTTTCTATAAAATAAATACTTTTTAACTTTTATTTTCTAACAAATTATATAAATATTTATATAGTATTTGATATCTACTTTTATATCAAACTAGAAATACTTTCTAAATAATAACTTAATAGTTTCGAAAAGTTATAATATTCTATTATTAGATTATTATAATAATAATATAATAACTCTAATCTAAAACTTATATTTAGTAATATATAATAAATAAATCCTTATTTTAGAAATCTATTATTTCTTATTATAATATTTATCTATTTCTAGAATCTAGTATTTTTATTATATTTTGGAATTGATTTATACTTCTTTTTCTTAATAAAGTTATTATTTTATTAAAGTATTAAGAAAATATCCAGAATTGGTTTTATTATAAATTTAGATATTATTTTGATTAATATATTATATATCAATTATAAAATATATTATTTATAACTAATAATTCTATTAATAAGTTTAAAAATAATTCCTTTTTTATATAT
Source organism: Rutstroemia sp. NJR-2017a WRK4 (assembly GCA_002946385.1). NCBI lineage: Eukaryota > Fungi > Ascomycota > Leotiomycetes > Helotiales > Rutstroemiaceae > Rutstroemia > Rutstroemia sp. NJR-2017a WRK4. Next base: position 37,162 of record NJPR01000119.1, on the reverse strand, counting down.
ATATCTTAATATTATTATCTTAAATCTAATTTCAAAAATCTAATAATATATATATAGAATCTTAATAAGAATTATCTTAAAGATTATCTAGAAAATCTATCTATATTAATTTGGTTCTAATTTTTATTTAGATCGAAGATAGGAAAGTAGATTATTATTATTTATATTAAACTTAGATATACTATTTTCTATATATAAACCCTTTATTATATATAACTACTTATTATATACTCTTTAGCAAAAGATGAAAAAACACTAGATAAAATAATTCCGAATCCCAAAACATCAATATCAATATTAAAACCGACTATATATACTTCTGCAGATCGAATCTACTAGCCTGCTTAATAATATACTTGCTAGTTATCGAGATATCATCGTTATAATCAAAATAACTGATTTGGGAGATTTAACTTTTTAAAACTCTATTCAAATCGAACTTCTTTCAACTCCTACTTATCAATATACTTCTGGACTTATTAATAACTTGATTATTCGATTCTCTCTCTCTATTAATAAAGATATAGAAATAGATAATATTTCTTTTCTATTTATTACTTCGATTTTCAATCCAAATTTGGATATATCTAGTTAAAATGAGATTTTCAGTTCGGATCTACTTAATACTACTTCGAATACTATTATTAGACTCGATAGAAATATCTACCGCCTTCCCAAAAAGGCTAGTATCTTCACTCCTTCTCGACTAAATAAAATTATTCAATTCTCCATTATTAAACCTTCGACTAATTCGGACCTAGCTAGCGTTAAAATTCTTCAGGTATATGATTTACTAGTTGAAATATACTTAGCTATCAAATTATATAATAAACAAATTCAAATCCTCGATTTAATCGAGATATTTAGAAAATATATTGAATCGGGAAAACTATAAAAAGTTATTAATTAGCTAGCCTCTTAAACTAATAATCTCGAATATACTATAAAGAAAATCGAAGCTAAAACCAAAGTAGTTAGTATTACTAATAATATTAATATTATAATCCTCAAAAACCTTTCGAAAAATCTAACTAATTCGATTATTATTAATATTACTCTAGCTATTTCTTCGGCTAATTCGACTTCTGAACCTACTTTTATCTTAGTAATACTATTAGGTAATAATAATATCTCCGGAAATTGAACTATAGTTAATAAAATCTTGAAAAAAACTAAAATTCAAAATTAACTAATTCTAATTCGAGAATTAAAAATCTCTTTCTCGGTTCTAGCTTTTCGAAATATTATTAATAAGACTTTTTTGGATAAAAGTATTAAAGAACTAATAGTTTCGTTTATTACTACTACTAATAATAAGAAGAATTTAGTAATTACTAATATTAATCTTTTTACTTCCGATTCTCTAATTAAGAAAAGAGTTATTTGGAAATATTTAATTACTTTTAAATTAATAATTAAAGATAAACTTTAGTATAAAATAGTTCTTTATAGAATTCCCATTTTGGATTTCAATATACTTTATAAAATAAAGTTAATATTAGATAAATTAAAAATCTTTAATTCTAATTTGAATTTAAAACTTATTAGTATTCCTTATTAGTTATCCTCGGCCGAAAATCGAGTTATTAAGTAAGCTAGTTTAGTAATAATCTTATTTGCTATTAAGATAAAAGCTGAAAGATATATTAGAAACCGAATTTGGATAACTAGAATTAATATTAAAATTGAAAAATTTCTAACTATTTCTAAATCTATCTAGTATACTAATTATCAAGAATTTGGATATTTAGTAAAATTTTATCGAAAAGAAGTTAAATATAGTCTTTATAACGAACTCTATAATATATAATAATATTATTATTCAATTTGTAAACTAAATAATCGAAAATATCTTTATTTAGTATCAAAATATACTAATTATAAAAATAATTATATTTCTATTTCTAAAAAATATGAAATTTATAAGATTATCAAGAGAGCTAGTTTATAATTAGTATAAATATTCGAATTCTCTAAATAAATTTAAATCAAAACTTAATTATAACTGAATTAGTATTATAACTAGTTACCAAGTTAAAAATCGATTTAATTTTAGTTTAAAAACTTTGAATTATAAATAAGAACTTAGATTATTTAAATAGTTAATTGATTTCCTATTCTAATTTTAATCAAATTCTTCTAATTACTTTCGAATATAGATTTCGAATATTTATTTATATTTCGAAAATCCATATACTTAGTATTATACTAGTTTCTATAAATATCGATCTTAACTTATTAGTTCTATTAATAACTGAAGAAAGTAATATATTCGAACTAGTTAATATTTATAACAAGAATAATCAAATCGAAGAGATTTCAACTAAAATAGTAGAAAGAAATCTACTATTTAATATTATTTCAACTAATTTACTTATTTTGAATAATTTCAACTTCTATTATCTTTAGTAGAACCTAAATAGCCGAACTAGTTAAACTAGTATAAACTTAGTTTGATAAATCAAAGAATAGAATTTAGAACTAATTAATAAATTTAGAATTATTATATTTTTTAAAAGAGTTAATAAATTAATTTTAGATCTTATACTAATTATATAAGATTTAGTTAAATATATTGATAACTAATAAATATTAGCTGATTTGAGATCTAATTATTTATCTATTTTATTTATTTTAAAAAAGAAGAAGAAGCTAGTATCTTCAAATAAACAAAAATTAGTTAGTATTTATTTTAATATAAAACTAACTAACTAGAATCTATTTTTGGATTATTTAGTTAAAAACTCGAATAAATTAATTATTTTAACTAATTCTTCTCTGGATTTTACTTGATAAAGTCTAAAATTAGACAAAGTAGTATAAGATTATTTAGAATTGATTAGCTCCGAACTATTATTATTAGTTTAGTTAGTAATTAACAAAGTTATTCTTAAAACTAAATCAAATTTAAAAACTAAATCTTAATAGATTTCTAAACTAAAAAGTTTAAGAAAATCGATAATATTAGTTTAGAGAAAACTAAAAATCCAAAATAATTAAGTTAGTTAAGATTTTTATTAAATATAATATTAATTAATTTGAAATCAATATTTTTTAAAAATAAAACTAATTAAAAAGGATTATTAGAATACTTTCCTGGAAAATAATAATTCTAAATCGATTTTCAAAGTTTTTAATTATACTAAATCCTATATTAGCCGATCTCTATTTACAATTTTAAATAAAACTACTTTTGAAAAAAAAGAAACTATTTTGAGAATTATTCTCTTTCTCTAACTATCGAACTTAGCTAATTCTAACTAAGAAAAGTATAAAATAGTTAATTGAAAGTAGTCTAAACTAACTAATATCAAATTAGTACTAGTTTATTTAATTAAAATCAAAGGGAAAATACTAGAGTCTAATGGAATTATTTAAGAAATTATTAATAAAACTTATTTAGTTATTTCTAAAATATTTTATAAGATTTTCGCTTATTTAATTAATCTTAACTTCTATTCTTAATACTGGAAATAAATAATTAAAACTATTTTTAAAAAACTAATTAAACTTAACTATTTAGTTTTAAAAATATATAAAATAATCTCATTTTTAAACTATTTAGATAAAATTAGTAAAAGAATACTAGCTAAATAACTAAGATATTTAGTTAAGATTATTAGTTTATTATACAATTCTCAAATTGATAGAAAACTTAAAAAATCAATTATCAATACTAGATTATTACTAATTAATAAAGTTTAAGAAAATTATTTAAAAAGTTATAAAATATCAATTTTATTTCTGGATATTAAAGAAGTTTTCGATTATATTTCCAAAAATCAGTTTTTAATTATTTTAAAAAGATTAAAATTATTTATTAGTTTAATTATTTAGACTAATCACTTTCTAGAATATTAGTTACTTTATTTAAGTTTTAATAACTAAATCGAGCAATTTCAACTTATTTCAACTAGTATTTCTTAAAGTAGTCTAATCTTACTAATTCTCTTTTTAATTTATATCAAAAAGTTATTTTCATTAATTTCTACTTCAATCTAGTTATATATAGATAATATCGCACTAGTTACTAATTTAACTAGTTTGAAAAAGAACTATAAAATCTTAGAAAGAGAAGTTAGTAAGTTATATATTTTGAGAGAAACTAGTAATATCGAATTCGATTTAGTTAAAATAGAATTAATTTACTTTTTCGAGAGTAAATAAACAATTATTGAAACTAATTCGATTAATTTACCGAATAATTAGTTAATTCAACTTTCAAAAGAAGTAAAATAATTAGAAATCTGGTTTGATAATATTTTATATTTTAATAAATATATTTTAATTAGAATTAGTTAGACTAAATCAGTCTTTTTAAAAACTAATTAACTAGTTAATATCGAAAATAGATTTTTATCTTTTACTATATACTATTAGAGTTTGTAAATAGGGAATTATAATCAGGCTACTTTCTAGTTAAAAAGTGATTAGAGTTAGAATATAAAGTAGTAATTAAATATAAATTAATTATTATTAATCTTTTCTCAATTTTTCCTTTCTTTTTATAATTGAGAATTCTATACTAAATCTCTACTTTCTTAGCTAATTAATCTCTATCTTTTCTCTATTCTAAATAATCCTTTATCTATATTTCGGAATTTCTCTTCTTTATCTTATTTCTTAATATTATCTCTTTTTCTAAATTAGCTTTATTCTAGTCTTATTAGAACTTCTATATCTTCTTATAATATATAAAGTAGTTATTCTCTCTACTTAAGTATTTATAACTATCTAATTACTATTTAGTAATATTATCTTACTATATTTATCAATAATTATAAAATAAGAAAATATAATTTGTTAACTCTAACTATCTTCTATAAATACTTTACTATAGCTAACTTCTAGATATCTAGAATAAGTTTTCGGAATTATTCAAATAACTATTATATAATAAATATAGTTATTAGGTATATATCTTTTTATTATAGATATATTATAAATAATAAATATAGAATACCGAAATCGTTTTCGATACTATTATTATAATTAGATTGATAATTATTATATAGTTTAATTTTGTTATAATCAGATTCAAACTATTTAAAACAAATTATAGTTATATAAATAATACTATTCTATTTACTTCTTCTATATAATATATTTAACTTTGTTATATTTATCTTATTCAATCTAAATTTTCTAACTACTAAGTTTATTATAGATCCTTATTAATATTTATAAGAACTTTTATCTTTATTTATATTTTTTATTTACCTATAACCTTTCTAGATATATATCTACTTCTACTTTATAATTTGGTTTTACCCTCTTTATATTTCATATTAATTATATTTATTATATTTCATTTTCTCTATTCTTAATATAATCTTTCTTACTAATATCGAGATTATTAACTACTTTACTAATATATCGAAGTTAACTTATATTTATTATCTTTATTATTCGAAATATTTTATATTCGATTTATCAATTCGCTATAAATAGATTACTATTATTATTATTTACTATAATTACTATATTTAGTAAAAAACTAAATATTATAAAGTAAGTTAATTATATATTCTGATTTATCTATATTAACTATCTTAGATTCTTTTATAATTCAATATTGAGATTAATAAATTTATAACTTTATCTGATAAGTACTTAATTCTATATAATAAAGTATAGAACTAGTTCTTATAAAATTATATTATATCTATATAATATTACTATATTAGTTATATCGAAACTTTCTGAATAAAAGAGAAATAGGATGATAACGAAAGATTGAAGAATATTGAGAAGATTGGTTTTATAGTTTTGAAGATTATAAATTATATTATAAATACTATAGATAGTATTTTAGATATTATATATTATTTAGTAAGTTTTATCTTTTGTTTTGTTTTTATCTTAACTTTACTAATCTATTATTTTCTTTTTAAAGCTTGCTTTTCTTCTATTATTAATAATAATAAGGATATTTTATTTGATAAATAATATTATTCACTTTCTCCTTCCAAGAATTATATTAATACTAATAAGAAGAATAGGAAAGATAAAAGAAAGAAATTTATTAACAAAAAGCTTATTATAATAAATAATAATAAAGATCTTACTCTTTCTTTAGAAGAATCTTATAATTATTCTATTATTTATTCTATTTAGAAAACTTCTAATATAGTCTCTTTATAAAATATTTCTACTAAAGTAACTAGATAAGAACTTTATTATTCTTCTTATTCTACTTCTTATAGTTATTCTAATTCTATTCTATTTCTAAATCTCTTACTTTATTTCTTTACTAATTCTAATTTGTTTAATTCTGAATTCGATTCTAATAATATAGATATTAACTCTTAACTAAAGAGTAATAAAGTTGATAAAGATAATAATAAGGAAATTGATTAATTATCTTAATAATCTTTATAAATATAAGAAACTATATTTATATAATAGTTATATAGTAATATAGAGTATAGATAATATAAGATTTTCTATAAATATTTCTAATCTTTTATTTGAACTTGGTATAAGAGGAATCAAACTAGTATATGAATATTAAGAAATTGGTATAATCTCTTATTAGTATACTTTTAAGTTTTTTATATCTATAATTTATAGATTTTCATCTTTGTTTTATAATTATTTACCTTATAACTTATATCTACTACTTTAATAATTTCAAATACTTTTTAATAACTTCTTATATTTATAATAAATTTACTTCTAGTTTCTATATATTTTCTATAAATGAATATCTTTTTTATTATACTAAATATTATCTTACTTTATACTTTTCTTAGTGATTTTATACTAATTCCACTTTCTATTCTAACTAATCCTCTATTTGAACTAGTGATGGTTTTATTACTTCGCCTTTTCGATTTATTTATAATTCTAATAACGAAATATGAAAAATATTATAGATTCGAAAATAGAGTGGTAACTATATATAGTATATTTAACTCTAATTATTAATATATTTAAGAACTATAAATAAATCTAGATATTTATTTAACAATTTTGTATTCGATTTTAACTACTTAATATTATAGAATCTAATTATAATATAATTACCGATTTGAAATTATTATGATAAATACTTAGAATTATAAAACTTCTTCTAATACTCCTATATAATATAGAGATAAATTACTAGTAAAATATATTCTCTAGTTAGTATCTTAATTTTCTTCTTTATATAAAATACCTTCTTATTAAGAATATCATCCTCGATATTCTAAATATATAAAGTAAAACTATAAAAAGTTATAAATAGAAATATATTAATAAATAAATACTATAAATTATTATATATAAACTCTACTAGTATAAATTTAGAAATCTAGTTACTCTAATTATATATATAATAATAATGGAGATAATATTTGAATATCTAGTTCTGATATTCTATCTATCTATTAGTTTATAACCAAAATATAATACTTAATCTATAATAGATTAATAAAAGGAAATAAAATATAAATTAAAAGAAAGATATAAATTATATTCTTTTATTAATAATAATATCTATTAATACTCCAAAATCTCTAAAAATTCTCTAAATAAAAATCTCTATAAATATAAGAATATTAATTATCTTAGTTATAAATATATATTATATAACTTTTGTGAACTTATTAATAATTATCAGAATAGAATTATAAATATAATTATTAAGTTTATTTAGTAGGAAATCTATAATAAAGTTTATTATAATTTCCTATTATGATTGATTGATTGATTGATTGATTTATCATTTTAACGACCTTTTTGAGTTTAAAACTATAGTAGGTCGGCTAGCGGCTGAAGGCCGCTAGTAGCTAAGTATAAATAGTGTTTAAATACATTTTTAAGCCAAATAGTATCAAGAGATGGTGAGGAACTAGTTCTAGTAAATGAAAATAACTAAACTAATAAAAATAACAAATTGATAAAAATGAAAATAAAATCCTTCTAATATAAATATCCAATCTAATCATCAACTAGCTCTCGAGCTAGATAATATTTCCGGGTACAAATTTTTGTCTCACTTATATAAGCGATACTAGCTTCGATTCCGGGGGTAGTATCTAGAAGAAGTGGAAATAATAAATAATTTGTAGCTAGTTTGTCCTTTAGCTTGCTCCGAGCTAGACTAAAAAGAGAACAACTTATAAATAAATATTCGGGAGTCTCTTTAGCCTTACAAATACATTTATTATTGCTAGTATGCCCTAATAAATATAAATATGATTTTAAATAACTATGTCTGATTTTCAACTGGTAGAAGGCGCTAGTAGTAGCTCTTTTAGTCGAAATTGGGATCTGGATTCGATTTCGAGAAGAGGGTTTAAAAATTCTTAAATAGCTAGCCGAGCTAAGCGAATTAGCCTCCGGAGCTTTTAAAAGAGATTCAGACTACTCTTGATTTTTAATTTGCTTAATTTGAGCTCCCAAATAGTTAAGACTAGTTGTATTAGTCAGGGGATCCATTTACGTTCCCGATTTGGCTAGTAGATCAGCTTTTTCGTTGCCTAGCACCTCGAAATAATCTGGAACCCAAACTAATTTGATTTTAGCTCCTTTTTCGACTATTTCTCGGCTAGCTTTGTAAGCTAGTACTACTTGATTTTGTCCAGGTTTATCACTAAGTGATTTTAACCTTTGTAAAGCAGCTTGATTATCCGAGAAAATAGTGAATTCTTGATCTTTTTGAGCTATTTCGTTTACTAGCTTGATTCCTTCGACTATTCCGGCTAGTTCGCCATTATAAACTAGCTGACTAGTCCCAATATTCCAGCTAGACCCCTGGATTAACTCCTGGTTGGAGTTAAAAAAAGCTAGGCCGATTCCGATCCCTTTTTGATTTATTAATTCCGATCCATCAGTATAAATTGAGTACTGGTTCGGAGCTAGTAATATAGCCGAGTTTTTATAATTTTCCGCTTCTAGCTCTTTAGATAGCTTACTAATTTCGACAGTATAAAGGATAGTAGTCTAAGGTGGAAATTTAAAAGAACTAATCGATTCCAAGTACTGAAACTGAACTAACGGGTGTATTGAGTGTCTAATTCGCTTTATTTGGGTCATTTTGGCTAGTTCTTTTTGGGTAGGTGCTAAATAATCTTGGAACTGACTATTAACCTTCGATTTAGCCCAAATTTCTTTGAAAATTGGATGATTTTCAGCTAATTTAAGAGCTCTAAATACGTATTGGCGACTAGCGGCATTTAAGCGAGTTTGGGGGGGTACTAGTGCAGCTTCTACCTCCATAGGGACTATTGGACTAGTCCTAAATACCCCGAGGATCTTCCGAAAGGTCAAATTTTGTAAGTATTGAAATTGGATTTTAAATTTAGCTTGCTCTTTCTACTATATAGGGGATCTATAGTCTGAGATGCTAGTGACACAAGCGATATATAGCTGGTATATAGCAAAAGGTGATAATCCATTTTCAGTGTTGGCTAGTCGATTAGCTCTCAGAAAAGCTGATTTAGCTTGACTAATTCTAGTTGAAATATGATAATTGAAGTTTAAAGTATTATCAAACCAGATTCCTAGCTATTTTACTACTTTTGAAGGTTGTATTAACTGATTATTCGGTAAATTAACCGAATTAGTCTCAGTAGTTGCTTGTTTACCCCCGAAAAAGTGAATTAGCTTTGTTTTTACTAAGTCGAATTTGATACTACTAGCTTCTCCTAGGGTGTATAGCTTGCTAGCTTCTCTTTCTAGGATTTTACAGTTCTTTTTGAAACTAGTTGAGCTAGTTGCTAGCGCGATATCGTCCATATAGGACCAGATTGAAGTAGAAATCGAGGGAAATAGCTCTTTAATATAAATTAAAAAGAGAATTAGTGAGATTGGGCTACCCTATAGGATACCAGTCGAAATAGGTTGAAATTGCTCAATTTAGCTATCAAAACTTAAGCGAAGTAGTCTATACTCTAGGAAGTAGCTAACCCAAGTAATTAAACTAATAAGTAGTTTTAATCTTTTTAAAATAGCTAAAAGCTGATTTTTAGAGATGTGATCAAAGGCTTCTTTAATATCCAAAAATAAAACTGATGTTTTATAACCTTTTAGATGATTTTCTTGAACCTTATTAGCTAGTAATAGCCCGGTATCAATAGCTGATTTTTTGAGTCTTCCACCAATTTGAGAGTTGTATAGCAAGCTAGTAGTCTCAGCTAAATAGCCTAGTCTTTTTGCTAGTATTCTTTCGCTTATTTTACCTAAACAGTTGAGAAGTGAGATCACTCTATATGCTTTTGGGACTGAATAGTCAGGTTTAGCTAGTTTTTTGAGAATAGCTCCAGTTGCTTACCACCAGCACTGAGGGTGGTAACCGAGGTCGATTAGGTAAGCGAAAACCTTATAAAATATCTCTGGAATAGCTAGATAAGCTTTATTAATAATTTCTTGAGTGATTCCATTAGGTCCTGGAGTTTTCCCCTTGATTTTAACTGAACAAGCTAGTGCTAATTCGGTGCTAGCTAGCTTAGGCCAGTTCCAGTCAACTGCTTTATACCCTTCCCAATTAGGACTAGTCGAACTAGGAGGTTGGGGAAAGAGGGTAGTTCTCAAAATAGTTCCCTTCTTTTTAAAAGTAGTTTTTCCCAAAATAGCTGGAAGGGATCGGTTGGAGTAGGATTTGGTATAGCTAAAAGCTTTAAATATTGATTTAGAATCATTATTTTCAAGAAAAGCGTTCCAATGATCCTTTTTAGCTAGTTTTATCTTTAAAAAATACTGATTCCGAGCTAATCGGTACTGTTCTTGATAAAAATCTTGACTAGTTTGACTATTTTGGATTTTTAATTTTCTCTGAGCTAGTATCATCGATTTTCTTAGACTTTTTAGCTCAGGGATCTACCAAGATTTAGCTCTTAGACTAGGTTTAGTCTTGGGGATAGCTTTGCTAGCTGCTAGTTGAACTAGTGATGATAATTCCGAACTTATCGATTCTAGATAATATTGTAGTACCTCACCTAATTTCAGGCCTAGCCGAGTGAAATCAGGGGGGGGACTAACTAAAATAGTTGATTCTTTTGTAATTTTGACTAAATAGTCTGAAAATAACTCCCAGTCTGCTAGCTTAGTATTAAAATTGGCACTAGCTGATTTTTGTCTATTTGGAGATACCAGCTCTTTTTTCTCTTTTAAAGTAAATAAAATCGGTAAATGATCAGATCCCAAATTAGCTAATACTTGCCAGTCATCAATATACCCGGCTAATGCTTGTGTAGCTAGTGTAAGATCTAAAACTGACTTGCTAGCTCCTCTAAAGAACGTAATAGTCCCAGGTTCATTAATTAGTTCCAAGTTTTGTTCTTCAATCTATCAAACTAGCTTTATACTAGCTTGATTACTTCGATTATTCGGATTCTACCAAGGATGATAAAAGTTGAAATCACCCAAAATAAGTGAATTAGCTAAAATAGTATTGGTTAATAGGCTTCTTTCTACTGTTTGAGTCGAATTCCCCTCGATTTGGTTAGTTTCATTATAAATATTAACTAGTTCGAGTGTATTGCTTTCTTCGGCTACTAATAGGACTAGTAGGTCAGGATCGATATTCGAAGGGGCTAGTATAATGCTAGATGTATAGGTCTTCGAGATATAAGCAAGTATTCGAGGTCTAAATCCTAAAATGATTGGAAGGATTTGATTAAAGCTAATATGAGAAATCGATCGACTATTTGAGTAGTCTGGATTTTCACTTATAATCCAAGGCTCTTGGACTAAAATTAAATCGATTTTTAGCTCAATAGCTAGTTATAGTACTGATTCAGTCGCGGTCGAGCTCCGATTAAGATTCACTTGGATAATCCGGGTATTAGTACTAATCATAGGCTAGTTCCCTTAATAGCTTTATAAATTTCACACTCTTTAAAGGTGGAAATATAATTATTTTTGTAATTAGTACATTTTGGAGCCAAATAAGAGCATTTCTGACCATTTTGCTTACAAATTGAACAGTAATGCTATTGTATAGTATGGAGTTCGCTACAAAGGCTATATTTAGCCCCTTTTCGGCAAAATTTAGCCAAATGTCCAAATCCTTGGCAATTAGTACACTGGGTGGATCTAGAAGTAGTTAGAAGCTTTTCAGCTCTAATACTAATTCCAACTATCCAAACTCGGTTTCTAATACATCTTTCAGCTTCTACTTCAGTAGCAAAAGAGACTACTACTGATCCACCTTGCTTAACAGCTCGATTTTCTACCGAGGATAACCAATAGGGAGTACTAATAGGTTTTAAATTCAAATTAGAATTAAAAGTTTTTAGTTCGTCCAAAACTAACTCCATTCTGTAAGGTGTATTAAAGTCCAAAGTAGGAATCCTATGAAGGACTACTTTGTGCCAAGGTTCATCTTTAATCATTGATTTAAAAATGATTAAATACTCCCAAATAGCTCTTTTCTCGATTAGAAAATCGGAAGTAAAAGGGCTAGTATTAGTAATTACTAGATTCTTCTTATTACTAGTACTAGTAATAGAAGAGATTACTAGTCCCTTTATACTTTTGTCCAAGAAGGCCTTATTTATAGCATTTCGAAGTGCTAGCGCCGAAAAGGGGATTTCAGACTCTCGAATTAGAATTAGTCGATTTTGGACTTTAGTTTTGTTCGGGGCTTTTTTGATTGTAGTCTAGTTTCCAGAGGTACTATTAGCATCTACTAGTACTACTGAGGCAAAAGTGGGTCCAGAAGTTGAATTAATCGAAGAAATAGCCGGGGTAGTAATGATAATAGTCGAGTTATCTTGATTTTTCGAAGGGTTTTTAAGAATAGTAATATTAGTACTATTAGTACTATTAGCGGCGCTAACTACTTTGGTCTTAGCTTCGATTTTCCGTATAGCATATTCCAGATTATTAATTTGAGAAGCTAGTTGATTAGTAACCTTTTGTAGCTTTCCTGATTTAGTATATTCTCTAAATATCTCGATTAAATCGAGGATTTGAGACTGCTTTTCACATGATTTTGTAGCCGAATATGCTTCCACTAGCAAATCGCGTGCCTGGAGAATTTTGGCGCTAGCTAGATCCGGAGTAGTTGGTTCAATAGTAGAGAAACGAATAGTTTTACTTAGTTTGGAAGGGGTGAAGGGATTAGCCTGTTTAGGAAGGCAGTAGGTATTTCTGCCGGGTCCAGTAATAGTACTTATAGTAGTATTAAGTAGGTCCGAACTGAAAATCTCATTTAAGCTAGATATATCCAAATTTGGGTTGAAAATCGAAGTAGTTGGTAGTTTAGAACTATTATCCATATCCGTATCAGTGTTAGTAGGAGGGGAGGATCGAATAGTATAGCCGCTAGCAGGTCCAGAGGTGTATTGATGGGTTGGAGTTGAAGGGGGTTCGATTTGGATAGGATTTTGAGAGGTTTGAACTTCCAAATCAGCCATTTTGGCCGCGACAACGATATCTCGATAACTAGCAGGCGTATTGCTAAGCGAGCTAGCAGGTTCGATCCGCAGAAGTGTATATAGTCGGATTTTATATTGATATTGATATTTTTGGATTCGGAATCGTTTTTTCTAGCGTTTTTTCTTCTTTCGCCAAAGAGTGAATGATAATTTCCTATTATAATTTCAATAAAAAGGGAAAAGAACTTAATTCTTTATAAAGTAAATATCTTTTAACTTTTATCTTCTAACAAACTATATAAATATTTATATAATATTTGATATCTACTCTTATATCGAACTAGAAATACTTTCTAGATAATAACTTAAAAGTTCTCGAAAAGCTATAATATCCTATTATTAGATTATTATAATAATAATATAATAACTCCGGTCTAAAATCTATATCTAATAATATATAGTAAATAAACTTCTATTTTAGAAATTTATTATTTCTTATTATAATATTTATCTACCTTTAAAACCTAATATTCTTATTATATTTTGAGATTAATTTATATTTCTTTTTCTTAACAAAGTTATTACTTTATTAGAATATTAGGAAAGTATTCAAAATTGGTTTTATTATAAGTTTGAGTACTATTTCGGTTGATATATTATATATTAATTATAGGATATATTGTTTATAATTAATAACTTTATCAATAGATTTAAAAATAGTTTCTTTTTTATATATATATTCTAATATTATTACTTTATATTTGGTTTCAAAAACCTATTAGTATATATATAGAATCTTAACTAAGATTATTTTAAAAATTATCTAAAGAATCTATTTATATTAGTTCGATCCTAATCCTTATCTAGATTGGAGATAGGGAAATAGGTTATTATTATTTATACTAAGTTTAGATATACTATTTTCTATATATAAACCCTTTATTATATATAGCTAATAATATAATAATATAGTTTTACTATATTATATATTCTATAGAGAATTAACCTTATTACTATTTATTATAGATTTAATATAAATATACTATCTTAGTAATTTATTACTATCTTTTAATAGAATAGTTTATAAGAAATAAAATAAATCCAATTCTCTAATATTATCTCTTGAAGATAAAATATTCATACTTTGTTTTAATAAAATACTTTTATTTAGAAGATGGATTTCAAAAAGATAGAACGAATTTAATTCCTATCTATTATTTCTTATAATTATAATATCTATACTTTGTTTTTATAATATAGTACTATCTTTAATAAAACTAATTTATTAAATATAAAATAAACCTAATCTTTCAACTATATTTTTAATAAATTTAATATTTAGTTTTATTTTTAATATTTTATCTAGTTAATAGAAAAGATTATCTAGTAAATAGATATAATTATCAGAATCTAATATTATTATTATATTTAGTCTTTATAGTTTTATCTATAAGATAGAAAATAAATTATCTTTATTATTAATAATTCCTTATTAATAATCTGGTCTTTATAAAGAGTTATCTATAAAGTTAGCTTTGTTTAGATAATACTTTATTATAAAATCAAACTTTACTAGATTTTTAATCTATCTTATCTAATAATTATTTAACTTTTTTTTAGTTAAAAAGTACTTCAGATTATTATAATCTATTTTAATTATAACTACTTTCTATATATATTATAGATAATATCTTTATTATTTAAAGTTTATAATTATAACTATTAGCTCGAGATTATAGATCTTATATCTAAGTTTAGAGTTTTGTAATTTATATAAATAGAAGATAATAGAATATTATTAACTAAATAACCCTTTATTATAAAATTAAGATAAAATATTAGTAATTACAAATCTGGATATATCGATTTCTAAATAGATTCTTCTCGAAAAGTTAAAACATTTAAATATAGAAGCTAATATAAATATATCTTTTAGCTATTTAAATACTATTTTAACTTTATTCATTATTTAGAATACTCTTATTATATCTTTTAATAAATTAGAGAATAATTATATAACTTTTAAATAACTTTCGATAAACTATTTATAGAAGTTAGTAAAACCTAAAAAGATTTATATTTCTTAGTAGGTTTTTGATAATAACTATTTCTAGATAATTATAATATATTCTTCTTCTATTTATATATTCTCTATTCTAATAACAAAATTCAGAAAGTTGACTTTCTTAAATCCAAACTTATATTTCTTAAAGTTAATATAGAGTTTAAACTTTCTAAATTATTATAATATCTCTATTATAATATTATAGTACTTATTTTTATCTTCTAAATAGATTAGAATATTATCAAGATAGATAATATAGATAATATTAATTAGTTTTATCAAAACCTTATTAATATAAACTTGAAATATAATTAGAATATTGAATAATCCGAAGAGGATAATATAATATTTATAGTATCTATAATAAGTTTGGAATATTATTTTCTATTTATTATCTTCTCTAATCTTGATTTTATAATAAGTATTCTTCAAATCTAGTTTTGTAAATACTTTAGTTTGGTTTAGTCTATCTAATATTTCGTTAATAAGTAATAATAATATTCGATCCTTGATTATAATCTTATTGAATCTATAATAATTAATATAAAGATATAAGTCTTTATCCTTTTTCTTAATAAATATAATTAATATATCTATAGTATTAGTTAATTAATATATCTACCTTTTCTCTTTATATAATTTGAGATATTCTTATAAAGTTTAGAGCTCGAAATCTGATAATAAGTATAGTAGCCCAAAAGATAATATTATATTAAATTCGAGATTGATCTAGTACTCTATTATATAGTAATTAGAAAGGATATTTACTTCTTTCTTATTAAAAATATCTTGATAATCTCAATATTTCTAAGATAGTTATACTCTTTCTATTTTAATTATTTCTAATATTCTTCCTTCTTTATCTTATCTACTTTTCTATTATTATAATATTAGTATATAGATACTAAACTATTTATATCTTATATAATAAACAAGTTTCTTTATATTTATAATCTTAATTTTAGATAAGATAGTATTATAATATTATATATATAATAGCTAATCAATATTAGGATTTATAATCTCAAGTTATAAAATATTTAGGATTAAAGTTACTTCTAGAATTTCAAAGTTATATATAATGAAATAATAATTAGATTCAGTTTGTTTACTAATCAAATCGCTATATAATAATTTGAAGTTATAAATATTATAAATATAAATTATCTCTCTATTTACAATATATAGATTTATTAGAAAATAGTCAAGAAGACTTAGTTATTTATAATTAACTATAAAATTCTATATTATATAGTTTTCCTCTATTTTATTATTTATTAGTATTTTCTCTATTTATTATCTATCTTATTTCTATATTTATATTGAAATTATTATCCTCTTTCCCTTTTCCTTTATCTCTTTAAAAATATTTAGCTATTTAGAAATAATATTAGTTAAATAGATCTATTTCTTAATAGTTATAAAACTACTATATTTCGTTATTAATATATATTAGTATAGTATCTAGATTCGTTATATTTATAACAAATCATTATTATAAATATAGAGTGATATTAGTTATAATCCTTACTAATATATTTAGATTTGTTATAATTATAATATTTCTAATTAGTCTTTATTATATTTCCTTCTTTTCTATTTCCAATTAGTATTTGATTAATAATTATTATCAGGATTCTCTTAGTTCTATTAAAATAGTTATTATATATTCTCTAATTAGATAATTCCTAAATTCTATTTAGATAATAATCTTTATTATTATTTTGGAAAATATTATCGACCTCTTCCAATCTTCAGACTAAGTTGATAAATTCCTACTTTATCTTAGAAAGTATATTATATTAGATAATTCTCTTTTGCAAATCAAGATTTAATTTAGTAAAGAGTTTTTTTTATTTCTTCTCTAGATCGATTATATCTAGTTCGTACTCTATATTATTCAAAAGGATAATAAAGTCGGTAATTAACTATTCTGGTTTTTATTTAAACTTCTTATATTTAATAGTAATACTAAATATCTAATTTTCTTTATCTATAATAGAATCTATTATATATAAAATAAACTCATTTTATATTATTTATAATCTTTCTTTATCTATAACAGAATTTATTATATATAAAATAAACTTCTTTTATATTATCTATAATCTTCCTACTTCTTCCTTCTATATATATTATACTTTTCTCAGAATCTTTTCAAAATATTGAATATAGTAATCGATTTTCTCTTCGTTAATTCTCTATATTAGATTATAATCTATTTACTACTTATCTTCGATCTAGTTAAAAAACAATCAAGCTTCTTTATAATTTTTTCTATTATATTAGAATAGGTTCTTTATTTTAGATATTTATTAGTAAATTATAAAGAGAGTAGGATTATAAAAAGGTTAGATTAATAATCTTATTTCTTCTTCTAATACTTCTTCTATCTATTACTTTCTTTCTTTTTATTCTATAATTATTTTATATTCTTCTTCTTTCTCTATTCTCCGAATCTTTATTTCCAAATAATCTTTCTTCTTCTATCTTGTTATTAATATACTTTTTCTTTATTCTATCTCTTTCTATTATATTTTCTCTTATTTTATTTTAACTAAGATAATTTCTAATAATATAATCTCTATCTCTATAATATCTTCTTTTTATATTAATAATTATACTTTACTTTATCTTAATAAGATATCCTCTATTTCTTCTATATTTATTATAGATATATTAAGTTCGGTTTAGATATAATTATCTTCTTTATTTCTTATAATAGAACTTAATTAGATTCCGAAGATTTCTTCTTTTCCAAATTCGTTCTACTTAGTTTCGAACTCTATTCTAACTTTTCTAATTACTAATAATATAATAATTTCGATTAATAAAGTAATCTATTATAATGAACTACTACTTAATTCAGGTTTTAAAAGTAATTAGTATATTAAAGTTTATAAATAGAGAATTATAATTAGGCTACTTCCTAATTAGAGAGTAATTAGAGTTAGAATATAAAGTAGTAATTAAGTATAAACTAATTATTATTGATCTCTTCTCAACTTTTCCTTTTCTTTTATAATTAAGAACTTTATACTAAACCTCTACTTTCTTAACTAATTAACTTCTACCCTTTCTCTATTCTAAACAATTCTTTATTTATATTTCGGAACTTCCTTTCTTTATCTCACTCTTTAATAATAATCTTAAACTCAAAAAGGTTGTTAAAATAATAAATAAATTAATCAATCAATAATAATTAAATTAGTTAGATTTTTCGAAAGATTTTTGAGAATTATAATATTAATATTATTAATAGTACTAACTATTTTAGTTTTAGCTTCAATTTTCTAGATAATATATTCGAGGTTATTAATTTAAAAAACTAACTAATTAGTAATTTTTTATAACTTTTCTAATTTAGTATATTTTCTAAATATCTTAATTATATCAAGAATTTGAATTTATTTATTATATAATTTGGTAACTAAATATATTTCAATTAGTAAATTATATATTTAGAGAATTTTAATACTAATTAGATCCAGATTAGTCGAAGATTCAATAATAGAGAAATAAATAATTTTATTTAGTTAAGAAAAAGTAAATATATTAGTTTATTTAGAAAAGTAGTAAGTATTTCTATTAGATTTAATAATAATATTCGAAATAGTATTAAATAAATTCGAATTGAAAATCTTATTTAGATTAGATATATTCAAATTTGAATTGAAAATCGAAATAGTAAATAGAGAAGAAATATTATTTATTTCTATATTCTTATTAATAAAAAGAAAGAATTAAATAATTATTTTATTAATAAATCTAGAAATATATTAATAAATTAGAATTGAAAGAGATTCGATTTAGATAAAATTTTGAAAAATTGAATTTCCCAAATTGGTTATTTTAATTATAATAACAATATCTTAATAATTAGTAAGTATATTATTAAAAAAATTAGTATATTCGATTTATAGAAATATTTATAATTAGATTTAATATTAATATTAATAATTTTGAATTCGGAATAATTTTTTCTAATATTTTTTCATTTTTTATCAAAAAAGTAATTAAATCAATATAGATTAATTGATTTATCATTTTAACAACCTTTTTAAATCTAAGACTATAGTAAGTCGGCTAGTAGCTGAAGGCCGCTAGCAGCTAAATATAAATAGTATTTAAATATATTTTTAAGCTAAATAGTATTAAGAAATAGTAAGGATCTAGTTCTAATAAATGAAAATAAATAAACTAATAAAAGTAATAATTTGATAAAAATGAAAATAAAATCGTTCTAATATAAATATCCAATCTAATCATCATCTAGCTCTCGAGCTAGATAATATTTTCAGATACAAATTTTTATCTTGTTTAAATAAACGATACTAGTTTCGATTTCGGAAGTAGTATTAAGAAGAAGTGGAAATAATAAATAGTTTATAGCTAGTTTGTCTTTTAATTTGTTCCGGGCTAGACTAAAATAAGAATAGTTTAAAAGTAAGTATTCAGAGATCTTTTTAGCTCCACAAATATATTTATTAATACTGATATACTCTAATAAATATAAATATGATTTTAAATAACTATATCTGATTTTCAACTAGAAGAAGATATTAGTAGTAGCTCTTTTAGTTGAAATTGGGATTTGGATTCGTTTTTGAGAAATAGATTTAAAATTTTTTAAATAGTTAGTCGAACTAAGTAAGCTAGCTTCCGAAATAGTTTCCCAAGTTTTTAAAAGAGATTCTAACTACTTCTGATTTTTAATTTGCTTAATTTGAGCTTCTAAATAGTTGAAACTAGTTATATAGATTATTAAGTCTATTTTAGTTTCTAATTTAGCTAGTAGATCTACTTTTTCATTATTTAATATTTTGAAATAGTTTGGAACTCAAACTAATTTGATTTTAGCTTCTTTTCTAACTATTTCTCAACTAGCTTTGTATACTAATACTATTTAATTTTGTCCTGGTTTATTACTAAATAATTTTAATCTTTATAAAACAATTTGATTATCTAAGAAAATAGTGAATTTTTGATCTTTTTGAACTATTTTGTTTACTAGCTTAATTCCTTTAGCTATTCTGGCTAGTTCGCTATTATATATTAGTTAACTAGTTTCAATATTCCAATTAGACTTTTGGATTAGCTTTTGATTAGAATTAAAAAGAGCTAGACCAATTCCAATCCCTTTTTGGTTTAATAGTTCTAATCTATTAATATAGATTAAATACTGGTTTGGAGCTAGTAAAATAGCTGAGTTTTTATAATTTTCAGTCTTTAGTTTTTTAGATAACTTACTAATCTCAACTAAATAAAGAGTAATAGTCCAAAATAGAAATTTAAAAGAACTAATTAATTCTAAATATTGAAAGTGGATTAGTAGATATATTGAATATCTAATTTGCTTTATTTAGGTTATTTTGACTAATTCTTTTTAGATAGAAACTAAATAGTTTTGAAAATAACTATTAGCTTTCGATTTAGTCTAGATTTCCTTGAAAATTAGATAATTTTTAACTAGTTTGAATATTCTGAATATATATTAGTAACTAGTAATATTTAGCCGAACTTGTAGAGATATTAATACTACTTTTACTTTTATAAAGATTATTGAACTAGTTCTAAATACCTTTAATATTTTCTTAAGAACTAGATTTTATAAATATTGAAATTGGATTTTAAATTTATTTTACTACTTTTACCAAATAGAGAATCTATAATCAGCAATATTAATAATATAAGTAATATATAGCTAATATATAATAAAAAGTGAAAGTTTATTTTCAATATTAGCTAGTTGATTAGTTTTTAAAAAAGCTGATTTAGTTTAACTAATTCTAGTTGAAATATATTTATTAAATTATAAAGTATTATCGAATCAGATTTCTAACTATTTCATTTCTTTTAAAGATTATATTAATTAATTATTTGGTAAATTAACCGAATTAGTTTTAATAGTTACTTATTTATTCTCGAAAAAGTAAATTAGTTCTGTTTTAACTAAATCGAATTTGATATTACTAGTTTCTTCTAAGATATATAGCTTATTAGTTTCTCTTTCTAGAATTTTATAATTCTTTTTCAAATTAGTTAAGCTAGTAGTTAGTATAATATTATCTATATATAACTAGATTGAAATAGAAATCAATAGAAATAGCTTTTTAATATAAATTAAAAAGAGAATTGGTAAAATTGGATTATTATAAGAGATATTAGTTAAAATAGATTAAAATTGCTCGATTTGGCTATCAAAACTTAAGTAAAGTAACTAGTATTCTAGAAAGTAACTAGTTTAAATAATTAAACTAATAAGTAGTTTTAATTTTTTTAAAATAGTTAAAAACTGATTTTTGGAGATATAATCGAAGACTTTTTTAATATCTAGAAATAAAATTGATATTTTATAATCTTTTAAATAATTTTCTTAAATCTTATTAATTAATAATAGCTTAATATTGATAGCTGATTTTTTAAATCTTTTATTAATTTGAGAGTTATATAATAAGCTAGTAATCTCGGCTAAATATTCTAGTTATTTAGCTAATATCCTTTTACTAATTTTATCTAAGTAGTTTAAAAATGAGATTATTCTATATACTTTTGAAATTAAATAGTCAAGTTTAGTTAATTTTTTAAAAATAGTTCTAATTACTTATTTCTAGTATTAGGAATAGAAGCCAAGATTGATTAAATAAACAAAAACCTTATAAAATATTTCAGGAATAGTTAAATAAGCTTTATTAATAATTTCTTAAATAATTCTATTAAGTTCTAGTATTTTCCCTTTGATTTTAACTAAATAAGCTAGTGCTAATTCGGTACTAGCTAGCTTAGGCTAGTTCCAATCAACTACTTTATACTCTTCCTAATTAGGATTAGCCGAGTTTGGTGATTGGGGAAAGAGAGTAGTTTTTAAAATAACTCCTTTCTCTTTAAAAGTAGTTTTATTTAAAATTGCTAAGAGAGATTAACTAGTATAGGATTTGATATAGCTAAAAGTTTTGAAAATCGATTTAGAATCATTATTTTCTAAGAAAGTATTTCAATAATCCTTTTTAGTTAGTTTTATCTTTAAAAAATACTGATTTCGAGCTAATTAGTACTATTCTTAATAAAAACCTTAACTATTTTGACTATTTTATATTTTTAGTTTTCTTTAAGCTAGTATTATCGATTTTCTTAGACTTTTTAGTTTAGAAATCTATTAGAGTTTAACTTTTAAACTTGGTTTAGTTTTAAAGATAGCTTTATTAGTTACTAGTTAAACTAGTAATAATAGTTCGAAGCTAATTACTTCTAAATAATTTTATACTATCTTATTTAATTTCAGACTATTCTGAATAAAATCAGAAGAGGAGTTAGTTAGAATAACTAATTCTCTTATAATTTTAACTAAATAGTTTGAAAATAGCTCTTAATTAGCTATTTTAATATTAAAATAAATATTAGCTAATTTTTATCTATTTGGAGGTACTAGCTCCTTTTTCCTTTTTAAAGTAAATAAAATTAGCAAATAATTAGATTCTAAGTTAGCTAGTATTTACTAGTTATCAATATATCCAACTAATATTTATATAACTAGTATAAAATCTAAAATTGATTTACTAGTTTCTTTAAAAAATATAATAGTTCTAGATTTATTAATTAGTTCTAAATTCTATTTTTTAATTTATCAAACTAAGTTTATATTAGTTTGACTAGTTCGGCTATTTAGGTTCTATTAGAAGTAATAAAGGTTGAAATTATCTAAAATAAGTAAATTAGCCGAAATAGTACTAGATAGTAGATTTCTTTCTATTATTTTAATTGAAATCTTTTTGGTTTAACTATTCTTATTATAAATATTAATTATTTCGAGTATATTATTTTCTTCGGTTACTAATAGAATTAATAGGTTAAAATCGATATTTATAGAAACTAATATAATACTAAATATATAAGTTTTCGAAATATAAATAAGTATTTAAAATCTATATTCTAAAGTAATTAGAAGAATTTGATTAAAGCTAGAATGGGAAATCGATTAACTATTTAAATAATCTAAGTTCTTATTTATAATCTAAGATTTTTAAACTAAAATTAAATCGATTTTTATCTTGATAACTAATTATAATACTAATTTAGTTATAGTTAAACTTTGATTTAAATTTACTTAGAGGATTTGGGTATTTATATTAATTATAGACTAGCTTTCTTAATAGCTTTATAAATTTTATATTTTTTAGAAGTGGAAATATAATTATTTTATAATTAGTATATTTGGATATTAAATAAAGATATTTTCGACTATTTAGTTTATAAATCGAATAATAGTATTATTATATATTATAAGGTTTATTACAAAGGCTATATTTAGCCTCTTTTTGATAAAATTTTACTAAATATCCAAATCCTTAGTAATTAATATACTAGGTAGATTTAGAAGTAATTAGAAACTTTTCAGTTCTAATACTAATTCTAACTATCCAAATCCGGTTTTTAATATATTTTTCAGTTTTTATCTTAGTAGTAAATAAGATTATTACTAAACTAGTTTACTTAATAACTCGATTTTCAGTTAAGGATAACTAATAAGGAGTATTAATAGATTTTAAATTCAGATTAGAATTAAAAGTTTTTAGTTTATCTAATACTAACTCTATTTTATAAAGTATATTGAAATCCAAAGTAGGAATTCTATAAAAAACTACTTTATATCAAAATTTATCTTTAACTATTGATTTAAAAGTAATTAAATATTCCTAAATAGCTTTTTTCTTAATTAGAAAATCTGAAGTAAAAAGATTAATATTAATAATTATTAGGTTCTTCTTATTATTAGTAGTAATAATAGATGAAACTATTGGTTTCTTAATACTTTTATCCAAAAAAGCCTGATTAATAATATTCCGAAGAGCTAGAGCTGAGAAAGAGGTTTCTAACTTTCGAATTAGAATTAATCGATTTTGGATTTTAATCTTTTTTAGGGCTTTATTAATAATAGTCTAGTTTCCAGAGATATTATTATTATTTACTAATACTACTAAGGCAAAAGTGGGTCCAGAAGTCGAATTAGCCGAAGAAATAACTAGGATAATATTAGTAGTAGTTGAATTAGTTAGATTTTTCAAAGGGTTTTTGAGAGTTGTGATATTAATATTATTAACAGTATTAACTATTTTAGTTTTAACTTCGATTTTCTAAGTAGTATATTCTAAATTATTAACTTGAGAGGCTAGTTAATTAGTAATTTTTTATAACTTTCCTAATTCGATATATTTTCTAAATATCTCGATTAAATTAAGGATTTGAGCTTGTTTATTATATAATTTGGTAGTTAAGTATATTTTAATTAGTAAATTATATATTTGAAGGATTTTAATATTAGTTAGATCCGGATTAGTCGAAGGTTTAGTAATGAAGAATCGAATAGTTTTGCTTGATTAAGAAGGAATAAATATACTAATTCTTTTAGGAAGATAGTAGATATTTCTACTAAGTCTAATAATAATGCTCGAAGTAGTATTAAATAAGTCCGAGCTGAAAATCTTATTTTAACTAGATATATCCAAATTTGGGTTGAAAATCGAAGTAGTAGATAGAAAAGAGGTATTATCTATCTTTATATCCTTATTAATAGAAAGGGATAATCGAATAATTATATTACTAATAAATTTAGAAGTGTATTGATAAGTTGGAATTAAAGAGGATTTGATTTGGATAAGATTTTAAAAGATTGGATCTTCCAAATCAGCTATTTTGATTATAATAATGATATCTTGATAACTAGTAGATATATTATTAAGTAGACTAGTAAGTTCGATCTATAGAAGTATATATAGTCAGATTTAATATTAGTATTAATAATTTTGGATTCAGAATGGTTTTTTCTAGTATTTTTTCATCTTTTGTTAAAGAGGAAGATATATTAAATCAATATAATTTATTTATATATATGAAGTTATATAAAAGATAATATTATAAATTAGAATTTTATAAAATTTATAATATTAATATAAAGAGTATTATTTATATAATTTTAATAAATTTATTTATTTATAATCTAATTAATATTAATTTATAAGATAATATTATAATATTTTCCTATTTAAAAAAAGATAAAAGAGATTATAATTAAATTTTATATAATTCAGAATAAATACTTTTATATAATTATAAAAATATATAAAATAATATAAATTCAGATTTTAAAAATAAAGATTTTCATTTTCTTTATTAATTTATATTTAAATAATAGAATTATAGTTTTTTAACAAAAACTTCAAATTTCTCTAATTTATAATTAGATTTAGAAAATATATTAAATAATTATATAGAAATTTAAACTTCGAAAATCAAAAATTATTCAAATATAAAATTAATATTAAATAGAATAAATTTTAAATCGAGATATAAAATTAAAAAAGGATATTCTAGAAATAAAAAAGATTTTATAAATTTAAATAAATAAATAATAAATAATATTTTGAATAAAATAGAACTAGATCTATTAATTATTAAATAAAAGAATTTTCAAATTATATTCGAAATTTTATAAAATAAAAAGTATAATATTAATTTATATAAAAATAATTTATATAAAGTTTATTTACTTTATATATAAAGTTAAAATTCTAAATTAGAATTTCGATATATATAAATATAGATAAATATTAGAAATACCAAAATATATATTATTTTATTATTTAAAAGAAAGAGAATATTATATAGAATTTAGAAAGAAAACTAACTTTATATAATTTCTCAATATTTTAAAAAGAGTAAATATAATTAATAAATAAATAATCTAATTAAGAAAATTAAAATAGTTATAAATTATTAATTCTTTCTTATATAAATAATCTTATATAAAACCGATAAATATTTGAAAGTAATATATAAATAATAATTTTATTTAAATATTAAAATAGATTTTTATTCAAATCTAAATTATAATTTCCTATTTAGAATTATAAAAATTCTATATAGTTTTAACTAGTTTAATATAAGAAAAATCAATTAATTAATTATTATTTTTTTATTAAAAAGTTTTTATTAGAAATTATTTTATTAAAATAATTTAATATAATCTTTAATTTAATTAATTTCGGATTTGGAAAATATTTCTCTTATTTTCTTATTTTATAATATATTTTATAATATATTATAATTTTCAAATTTTTAATAATATTTATTTTTAGATAATTTAAATTAAATAGTAGAATAATATAAATATAAAATCTTTTCTTTTTTATCTATATTCTTATTTTTATTTTTATTTTTATTTCTATTATTTTATAATTTTCTAATATCTTATTAAAATATATTAAAATTATTTTTAGAATTTTCCGAATTTAGATTTTATTTTAATATATTTATTATATATATATCTTTATTCTTTAAATTATAAATTATATTTTAAAGAAGAATATTAATAAATTAAATATAATATTCTAAATTATTAATTTATTTGTTAAAATATTTCTTAATTTAGATTTTAATAAGTTTTTATTTTATTTAAAAAAGAAAGATATATTTCTTAATTATTTCGAGAAAATTAATTATATTAAAGATATTTTTAATTTTATTAAACTTATAAACTTATATTTTATTATAGATTTCAATTTATTTAAAATATTATTTTTTTATTTATTTCTAACTCGCTAGCTGGTATATATAGTACTGGCTATAAGGAGGCTCAATCTAATTAATTATATCAGTAGAACCTCTCCAGACAAAACTACTGATTATACCACTTTATACTTCCTACTTTCGTATACTTATCCTACTCTCGTTCTTTATAGTTATACTACTTAGTTATTCCTTAGTCTTACTACTTATATTATAACTGGTTAGTAAGTCTGAAGTGCTCGAACTGCCTACTCTGGATCAGCTATTTAGCTACCTATTATACTTATTCTGGACTATTAAGTAGTTCAGTAATAGTTATTTTTCTATACTACTACCTTCTTACCTACTTAGTACTATAGTATAGGAAGATATACTCAATTATTTCTATACTAATATAGTAATATATACAAACTAGGGATTTGTAGCTTAGTATACTTTATATATTTAGGAAGTATATATAGCTTGTTTACCTTATTCTGCTCTGGATAAGTATTGTACTCTCTACTTTACTAAGTCCCTTATATAGTTTGAATCTACCTTTACCTAGTATCAAACTCTTTACTACTATACTATACTATTTAGCTATATCTTTCGTTTACTATATTTCCTATACTTGTTTCTTAAGCTTGAATATTCCGGTTTAGTTAATATATTCAATTAGAATATTCGGTAATTTCTATTTTGTCCTTTTACTATCTCTCCTTTTCCGTATCTATAAATACTATTCTTAGCAGACCTACTAAGTAGAGATATCCTTTTAATACTCGAAGAATTTCCTAAGCTTCTCGTTATAGTATATACTGATTAGAGGAATTATTATTTCTATTTCCACTTCGTAGTTAGGTATAGCTTAGTATACTCTAGTAATCTTCTTCAGATATACTATTTATATTTGCTCGAACTTATATTCAACTATACCTCTCTTCTCAAGTTTATACTATACTTCTACTCTATATATTAGTATAGTATATATATATACTATATATAAGATCTATACTCAGTATAGTATCAAACTCTAGGTTATTTGATTAAGCCTATTAAGTATAATTAATATTATAATACTTTTCTCTCAGATTATCTTTATATATACTTTCTAGTTAAGCTTTGTATTAAGCTAGATTCTAAGTACTTATATACTTAGTAATAAAGTATACTCTACTTTTTATCCGAGTTAGATCATAATTACTAGATTGAACTTATTCTATATTTTTATAAAGTAAACAAGTTTATACTTCGCTAATATAAAGTATATTCTATAATACTAAATATATTCTAGAATCTTCTAGTATATATCAACAAACTTATTATAGTTAGTTTCTATATTCGAACTTATTACTATCAGGTATATATTATTAATAAAACTGCCTATATAGAAGCTCTACTTAAGAAGTAAGTATATCTGAATAAGCTTAGTATTATAAAGTAGAAAGAGTATTAGTAAGAATAGTAATCTCTAAAGTATCTCTATTTATAAAGAGAACTCTTCTAATATCTTATTAATAAATAAAAAATATATAATCTTATTATTTAGGAAATTCGCTATCTACTTACTAATTTATTAAGAGAAGTCGAACTTTTGAACTACTACTACTAGATATAAATAGATTACTATATCAAAGATTCCTACTATATCTAGAGAGAATAGTATTACTATCTATTTCTTATTTATCTAGATAGATTTAATTACCGAAATAAGTAAGTCTAGTACTATTATTATACTTCTTTATATTCTTACTTCTATCTACTTATCCGATAGTAAATTATACTACTTAGCTATATTATAGATTTTCTAGATAGTAATCTTCTTAATCAGCTTCTCTAAAATATTTAGTAATATAATTGGTTACCAGACTTTCACTTATTCATAACTCGGTTTTCCAGATTTCCATAATACTATTATTAATATACTTTTCAAGCTCTTTGATATATAACCGAGCTTCTAACTAGTTTGGACTAAACTTATAATTATCTCTATAAATAGCTAGCCTAGTTTCTTAAAAAATTAATATAGAATTTAGTCTTCTTCTAATATAGAGTAATCAGAGTACTTTCGAAGTAGATTAATAAACTTCTCAATAATGAATTCTTTACTAATCTCGAATTCTAATAGGTATTCCTAATTATTAATATCACTTAGCTCGGTACTCTCCAGATTGCTTAGTAACTATTATAAAGTACTAGAGAGGTATTATCTACCTTTATAGAAATATTAAATAAGTATATATATCTTCTCTTCAAATAAACTTATATTTTTACCTTCTCCGAACTTAAGTATAAAGATTATACTTTATACTATTATCGCTCCCTTACTCCACCTTATTAGCTTCTATAGCTTCTCTATCTTATAGTACTTATATATAATCTATTTTTAGATTACTTATTTTATCTAGTAAATTATCTACTTCTTTTCTTTCTAAAGTAGTCCGATTTATAATTTCAGTTATTTGTTTTCCCTTTCGGCAAATCATTATTATTATATAGAATATACTATTCTAACTATTATATCTATTTTAGATATCCACTAATATTCTATTCTCTCCAAGCTTTGTTTCCACAAAATTGTAATATCGATAATCCTTTAGATTCGAAAAGTAAACTCTATAATATATACTTCCAAACTCTTTATTATATATTACTTAGTATTGTATTTTGGTAGATATAGAACTATTTACTCAGTCTATATAATATTTATAAGTTTCTAGTTTCTATATCTCTACTCTACTATTACTATCAGCTCGATATTCCATTTTAAATATATTATTATATAATCGGATCTATACTCTCTATCAGTTATAATTATATATTCTAATAAATAGTTTGTAAACTTTAGAATAGAGAATACTAGATCGATTATCATCCCTTTATATATAATAGAGAAGGTTATATTCCTATAGAGAGTAAACAGATCGAACTATTATATTATCTCAAATAGTTTATCTATTCGGTTATATAGTAAGTATTATAGTTTAGATTATAGTAGGTAATAAAGGTTGAAGTCCCTTATTATAATATATTCACTATCTATATCGAATACTACTTATAATAGCTCGAATAAGTATTTATAATCTATATTTCTGAGATTATCTAGAAGTTATAAATATATACTATAAATCTAGACTATCTCTAAACTTGTTATAAACTTTATTAAGTATAGATCTCTATTCTAGATTTTATATTCCCAACTCTCTCTTTTTATAATCTTATTTATAAATAGATAGCTCCTCTACTTACCTTTATATATTAGGATATAAATAACCAAGCTTGGGTAGTATATTCTACTTTTATAGTTCAATTATAATTCTTAGATTGAAATAATTACTATTCCCTTTTTTTTATAGAATAATAACTCTATTACTTCTCTATTCTTATATATATTATATTATAGAATAGAGAGCTTACTTATTACTAGTTAGTTATTACTATACTTATCTCGGTAATCTAAATAGACCTAGGGATACTTAGCAAGCTCGATATCATACTTAGCTAAATATTTAGACTAAGATCTAAAAAGAACTTACTAATTAAAACTATACCAATTATATCTACTATACTCACTACCGATAATCTTCCTTTATAATATATATACTTATAATTTACAATTATGAATTCGGGCTTATTTATATTATTTAAGTTTGGGATGAACTATCTATCTACTTAGAAGCTGAATTAGAATTATAACTTACCTATTGGAAATCTTCTCTCTCTTTTTATATATATCTAGATTACTTTATATTAATCTTACTAACTATATAGATAAGTCTTATTGATTATACTATATTCTACTATATTATAATTTATATAGTTCTTAGTTACTACTGATTCTATAGTCGAATATAACTTAATATTATATCCTAAATCTATATACTATATATAGTACTCTTATATAGCAGAATATCGCTCTACTCTATAGTTATATTTCTAGTATTTGAAGTATTATAAAGTTAGTATCTCTTTAATATATTACTCTATCGATAAGAAAATACTATTTTATAATATTCTCTAGTTGATTACCTTGTTTACCTCTTTATTAGTACTAAAACTAAGTATTAGTATTATACTTCCTCTATTCTTATTAATCCCGATAGCTACTACTTACTTTACTTATAATCTAGGGTTTTGCTTTTCTATCTCTCTAAAGAGTTAGTTATTTATAAGTTTTATAATTAACTATCTAGATATCTCGAAAACTGCTATATCTAGAATCCACTTTTTATTTTCAGTACTTTTACCAAATACTCTCTTTAGTTCTATTCTATCCTACTACTTTGTTTTAGCTTCCTTAGAGGTAAATATTAATACTATCTTCTTTCTTAGAAGTATATAAACCTTTTATACTACTTCTTTATCTACTACCTAATTGACTTCTTCTACCAGGACTATACTCGGTTTTGTAAATATAACTTTATCTTTTATTATAAATAGTACTTTATATTCTTTATAAACTAGTAGACTATTCTTAGCTATATTTGTTTAGATTCCTTTCGGTTTCTTATTTATATTACTTCTTTTTTCCTTCTTAAGTTCTATAAATACTTCTCCTATATACTTATAAAATACTTACTCTCTACTCTGATTATCTTACTCTTTTACTAACTCTTAGATTATATTCTATACTTTCTTTTCCTCCTTTATAAACTTGAGTTTCGTTAGAGCCTTACTTATAATCTCTATTTCTCTTTTCCTATCATTTTCTATATATATTTTACCTATATCAGTTTCGCATTCACATACCTCCACCTATATTGGCGAGCTCGAAGCTACTATTACTTCTATAACTAGCATTATACCGAGCTATAGTTTGTTAACTTATAGACTCTCTAAGCTACTTAATCTAATACTGGAATTAATTACTATTTTTGATCGGGTTTTTGAATTCGTTGAGAGAATATCTTTTGAATATATTTAAAATATTAAAATTAAATATTAAATATTATAATAATATTAATAAAAATAAAATATTTCTTAAATATAAAAATAGATTTTTAAAAAGAAATTTGATTAAATTAAATTAATTACTAAATAATATTTATTAAATATAAATATTAGATAAAGATAAAAATCTAATTATATATATTTTTGAAGATTTTATATATTTGATTTTATTCGATTTTAAATTTCTTATATTTATATTTTAAAAATAGAAATTAATTTTTA
The DNA here is from genome assembly GCA_002946385.1 of Rutstroemia sp. NJR-2017a WRK4. NCBI lineage: Eukaryota > Fungi > Ascomycota > Leotiomycetes > Helotiales > Rutstroemiaceae > Rutstroemia > Rutstroemia sp. NJR-2017a WRK4. Next base: position 5,071 of record NJPR01000119.1, on the reverse strand, counting down.
ATCTAATTAATTATTAGATAATTTAATAATAACGAAATTTGAATTATTATATATTATATATTTTTATTTCTTTAAATATCAATATTATTTATTCTAATATTTAAAAAATTTTTAGTTAATAAATTAGATTAAATAAAAGTAAAAATAATTATATTATATATATAAAGATTATCTCGAAGTTTTATAATAAATAGAAAAGTTGAAATTAGATTGATTAATTAATTAATTATTCTTATACTAAACTAATTAAAGCTATATAGAACTTTTATAATTCTAGATAGGAAATTATAATTTAGATTTAAATAAAAACCTACTTCAATATTCAAATGAAACTATTATTTATATATTATCTTTAAATACTTACTACTTTTATATAAGATTATTTATATAAAAGAGAATTGGTAATTTGAAATTATCTTAGTTTTCCTAACTAGATTATCTATTTATTAGCTATATCTACTTTTTTCGAAATATCGAGAAATTATATAAAGTTAGTTCTTTCTCTAAATTCTATATAGTATTCTCTTTTCTTTGAATAATAAAATAATATATATTTCGGGGTTTCTAATATTTATTTATATTTATATATACTAAAGTTCCAACCCGGGATTTTGACTTTATATAAAAAATAAATAAATTCTATATAATTTATTCTTATATAAATTAATATTATACTCTCTACTTTGTAAAGTTTCGAATATAATTTAAAAATCCTTTTATCTAATAATCAATAAATCTAGTCAACAATATTATCGAAAAAAAAGATTCCGAATCCAAAATCATTAATTTCAATATTATATCCGACTAATTAGGCTTCTGCGGATCGAACCTGCTAGCCCGCTTATCAATACGCCTACTAGTTGTTGAGATATCGCTACCTTGGCCAAAATGACGGATTTGAGAGAGTTATCCTCTCAAAATCCTATCCAAATCGAACCTCCTTCAACCCCTACCTATCAATACACTTCCGGACCTGCTAGCGGCTTGACTATTCGATCCTCTCCTCCTATTAATAGGGATATGGAGATTGATAATACTCCTTTTCTACCTACTACTTCGATTTTCAACCCAAACTTGGATATATCTGGCCAAAATGAGATTTTCAGCTCGGACCCACTTAATGCTACTTCTATTGGCCCCGGCAGAAATACCTACCGCCTTCCCAAACGGGCTAGTACCTTCACTCCTTCTCGACCAAGTAAAACTCTTCGATTTTCTACTATTGAACCCTCGACTACTCCGGATCTAGCTAGCGCTAAAATCCTCCAGGCACATGATTTGCTAGTAGAAGCCTACTCAGCTACCAAATCACATGATAAACAGACTCAAATCCTCGATTTAATCGAGATATTTAGAGAATATACCGAATCAGGAAAGCTACAAAAGGTTACAAATCAGCTAGCCTCCCAAATCAACAATCTGGAATATGCTACTCGAAAAATCGAAGCTAAAACCAAAGTAATTAGTACTATTAATAGTGCTAATATCACAATTCTTAAAAACTCTTCGAAAAATCCAACTAATTCGATTACTACTGATACTATCCCGGCTATTCCTTCGGCTAATTCGACTTCTGAATCCACTTTTGCCTCTGTAGCACTAGCAGGTGATAATAGTGCCCCTGGAAACTGGACTACTGTCAACAAAGCTCTGAAAAAAGCTAAAATCCAAAATCGACTAATTCTAATTCGAGAGTTAGAAACCCCTTTTTCGGCACTAGCTCTTCGAAATGCTATTAATCAAGCTTTTTTGGAAAAAAGTATTAAGGGACCAGTAGTTTCGTCTATTACTACTACTAGTAATAAGAAGAATCTAGTAGTTACTAGTACTAATCCTTTTACTTCTGATTTTCTAATCGAGAAAAGAGTTATTTGGGAACATTTAATTACTTTTAAATCAATGGTTAAAGATGAACCTTGGTATAAAGTAGTTCTTCACAGAATTCCCACTTTGGATTTCAATACACCCGATGGAATGGAGCTAGTATTGGACGAACTAAAAACCTTTAATTCAAATCTGAATTTAAAACCTATTAGTACTCCTTATTAGTTATCCTCAGCCGAAAATCGAGCTATTAAACGAGCAGGCTCGGTAATAATCTCATTCGCTACTGAAGTAGAAGTTGAGAGATGTATTAGGAACCGGATTTGGATAGCTGGAATTAGTATTAGAGCTGAAAAGCTCTTAACTACTTCTAAATCCACCCAATGTACTAATTGCCAAGGATTTGGGCATTTGGCTAAATTTTGTCGAAAAGGGGCTAAATGTAGCCTTTGTAGTGAACCTCATACTATACAACAGCACTACTGTTCGATTTGCAAGCTAAATAGTCGAAAATGCCCCTATTTAGCACCAAAATGTGCTAATTGCAAAAATAATCATATTTCCACTTCCAAAGAGTATGAAATTTACAAGGCTATCAAGGGAGCTAGTCTATGATTAGTACAAATACCCGAATCCTCCAAGTGAATTTAAATCAAAGCTCGACTGTGACTGAATCAGCATTACAACTAGCTACCGAGCTAAAAATCGATTTAATTTTAGTTCAAGAGCCTTGGATCATAAGCGAGAACTCAGATTACTCGAATAGTCGATCGATTTCCCACACTAGCTTCAATCAAATCCTTCCAGCTACTATAGGATTTAGACCTCGAACACTTGCTTATATTTCGAAAACCTATATACCTAGTGTTACACTAGCTTCTTCGAACATCGACCCTGACCTACTAGTCCTATTAGTAGCCGAAGAAAGCAATACGCTCGAACTAGTTAATATTTACAACGAGATTAGTCAAATCGAAGGGATTACGACTAAAACGGTGGAAAGGAGCCTACTATCTAGTACTATTTCGGCTAATTCACTTATTTTGGGTGATTTCAACCTCCACCACCCCTGGTGGAACCCAAATAGCCGAACTAGTCAAGCTAGTACAACCTTAGTTCGATGGATCGAGGAGCAAAACTTGGAACTAATTAATGAACCCGGGACTATTACATTTTTTAGGGGGGCTAGTGAGTCAGTTTTAGATTTTACACTAGCTACACAAGGTTTAGCCGGGTGTATTGATGACTGGCAAGTACTAGCTAACTTGGGATCTGATCATTTACCTATTTTATTTACTATAAAAGGGAAGAAGGAGCTAGTACCTCCAAATGGACAAAAATTGGCTAGTGCTCATTTTAATACGAAGCTAGCCGACTGGGACCTATTTTCGGACTATTTAGTTAAAAACTCGAATAATTTAGCTATTTTAGCTAATTCTCCCCCGGATTTCACCCGACAAGGCCTAAAATTAGACAAAATGGCACAAGATTATCTAGAATCGATTAGCTCCGAACTATCATCACTAGTTCAACTAGCAGCTAGCAAAGCTATTCCTAAGACTAAGCCAAGTCTAAAAGCTAAACCCTGGTGGACTCCTGAGCTAAAAAGTCTAAGAAAATCGATGATACTAGCTCAGAGAAGACTAAAAATCCAAAATAGTCAAAATAATCAAGGTTTTTATCAAGAACAGTACCGATTAGCTCGAAATCAATATTTTTTAAAGATAAAACTAGCTAAAAAGGATCACTGGAACGCTTTCCTGGAAAATAATGATTCTAAATCGATTTTCAAGGCTTTTAGCTATACCAAATCCTACACCAGCCGATCCTTACCAGCGATTTTAAATAAAACTACTTTTGAAGAGAAAGGAGCTATTTTGAGAGCTACTCTCTTTCCCCAACCACCAAACTCGGCTAGTCCTAACTGGGAAGGGTATAAAGCAGTTGATTGGAAGTGGCCTAAGCTAGCTAGTGCCGAATTAGCACTAGCTTGTTCAGCTAAAATCAAAGGGAAAACACCAGGACCTGATGGAATTACTCAAGAAATTATTAATAAAGCTTATTTAGCTATTCCTGAGTTATTTTATAAGATATTCGCTTATTTAATCGACCTTGGTTTCCATCCTCGGTGTTGGAGACAAGCAACTGGAGCTATTCTTAAAAAATCAGCTAAACCTGACTATTCAATCCCAAAAGCGTATAGAGTGATCTCACTTTTAAACTGCTTAGGCAAAATTAGTGAAAGGATACTAGCTAAAAGATTAAGCTATTTAGCCGAGACTACTAGCTTGCTACACCACTCTCAAATTGGAGGAAGACTTAAAAAATCAGCTATTGATACCGGACTACTACTAGCAAATAAGGTTCAAGAAAATCATTTAAAAGGTTATAAAACATCAGTCTTATTTCTGGATATTAAAGGAGCCTTCGATCACGTTTCTAAAAATCAGCTTTTAGCTATTTTAAAAAGATTAAAACTACCAATTAGTTTAATTACTTGGACTAGTCACTTTCTAGAGTACCGGTTACTTCGCTTAAGTTTTGATAGCCAAATCGAGCAATTTCAACCTATTTCAACTGGTATCCCCCAGGGTAGTCCAATCTCACCGATTCTCTTTTTAATTTATATTAAAGAGCTATTTCCATCGATCTCTACTTCAATTTGGTCGTATATAGACGATATCGCGCTAGCTACTAGCTCGACTAGCTTAAAAAAGAATTGCAAAATCCTAGAAAGAGAAGCTAGCAAGCTATATACCCTAGGCGAAGCTAGTAGTATCGAATTCGATTTAGTTAAAACAGAGCTAATTCACTTTTTCGGGGGTAAACAAGCTACTACTGAGACTAATTCGGTTAAATTACCGAATAATCAGTCAATACAACCTTCAAAAGAAGTGAGATGGCTAGGAATCTGGTTCGATAATACTCTACGATTTAATAAACATATTTCGATAAGAATTAGTCAAGCTAAATCAGTCTTTTTAAGAGCTAATCGACTAGCTAATACCGAAAATGGACTTTCACCTTCTGCTATACGCCAGCTATATATCGCTTGTGTTACTAGCGTCGCTGATTACGGGTCTCCTATTTGGTGGAAGGAGCAAAATAAGTTTAAAATCCAATTTCAACACTTGCAAAATCTAGCTCTTAGGAAAATACTAGGGGTATTTAGGACTAGTCCAATAGTCCCTATGGAAGTAGAAGCAGCACTAGTACCTCCACAAGTTCGGCTAAACGCCGCTAGTCG